>JARQTI010000423.1:413187-490178 GCA_030142655.1 Trachelus tabidus | reverse complement strand
GAGAGAGAGAGAGAGAGAGAGAGAGAGAGAGAGAGAGAGAGAGAGAGAGAGAGAGAGAGAGAGAGAGAGAAAGAGAGCGGAAAAGGAAGGAAGGAAAAAGAAGCAAGAGTGATCGATGACGAATATGAAACATAAAACGTGAGACGAAAATGGGGACTTCAGTGTTCATCGTGGTCCTTTCAATTCTCCTGAAGCCTTCCGAAGACGCAGCCACACAGAGGAACTTTTTTCATTTTTGGCCAGTCTCGTAATAATTTTCAAAAATGTGTGACTCAAGAAAATTCGACACTCGTAATCCAGTCGTCACTTAACGTCTGTGAAAGGAACCGACGGATGTGTCGGATCAATGAGGAATTCCGAAGCGAGCAAAGGCAGATGAAAAGCTCAGAGAGAATAAAGCCAAGAAGTTCCGAGTAGGAATTATACAGTGGCCATAGCGGAAGCTGCGGAAGACGCTCGGGGTCGTCAATTTCTAGCACGAGCGCCCGGCAAATCCTTAAACTTTGAGCCGAGTCGAGTCTCTTGATTTTCTCTGGTATCGAGATGTGGGTAGAAAGAGGGAAAGGAAGAATTAGGAATATAGAAGATAACATGAGATTGGATTTCCCATATACGTCGCATCGCGCGGCTCTGAATTCGGCGCCAACGCGTCGACGACAGGAGGCGTGTCCTTTGCGGGCGTCCTAAATGTACTCGCTGATTTCGATGTTGACTCCTGCTGGTGGATCGTGCCAGGGCGCGAAGCGTCGCGACGGCCCGTGGTGTCAATTAGCACAGCGTCCTTGGACCTCTTGTCTCGCTGCAATGCAATTAGCCAAGAGTGGGCCCTCGGGACTCCTATGCCCGACGGAGTCAACGTCCACCACAGCTCCCAGTCCTAGTGGTGCTAGGAGCGTCCCTTCAGAAAGTTAGAGTTGCGAGACTACGAATACTCTGACACGTCCTTTTCTCTCTTTCTCTGTTTCTTTCTCTCTTCGGGACTTATTTCTTAAAATAAGTTTGTCCTTCACCCCGAGCCACATATTTACTCGTATTCGTATAGTTCAGTGCCGTGAACGAAGGGTGCACGAAGAAAACTTTCCTGTTTCTCTAGACTCCTAGCTCCAGAGGCATCGTCCCTTAAGCGATCGAATACTTCCTAAGCTGCTGGCACGCGGGTCTCTCGAAGTTTCAAGGATTCGATAAAATGAGAGACTCTATAGGTGTATGTTAGACTCGAGGGTATGTGCTTCTAGAAATTGAGAAATGCTTCGGTTGAAGTTATCACGTTTTTTAAGTTTTTCCCTCCTTCCTTATTTAGTTACTTTCTCACATGTACCTACTTACTTTATATCCTTGGCCTAACTTATTTTGTCTTCCTTTAATTTATCCCTCTGACTTCCATGAGCCTTAAAGTTCTGAGGCATTGGATAAGATGATAGAAAGCGGGTAGGCGGAAAGTTAGCTGCGACCGGGAGCAAAAGGAAGCAAAAGGAAGCTAAAGGAAGGAAAAGGAAGCAGCTACGAAACTGTCACGATCCAGCGATAATAACATTTCTCGGGAAAATTCTAGGGGATCCTTGAGGCTTAAGTGATTTAACTAGACACAGAGGAAGCTGGAGTCACCTTGAGGACGAAACACAAGAACAGCGTTGGGTCCAGTCCAACCCTTCGATATTTCATCGGGTTCTCGCACACCGAATTCCACTTATTCGAAAGCCTGAATTATCCAACCAGAGATAACAACAATTGCACCTCTTGCATTTAACCTGGCTTTAGGAGTTCTTGCAGTCGGAGGAAAATCACTAACAATAAGATGTTGCCAGAAGCAACGGAAGTAGGAGTCCAGCTCCTTGATCATCCAATGCCTGATCACGTGCAGTCCGGTGCATCATCTCCACTTTAATAGCTTAATCCACTCGAGAAAGAGCATTAGAAAGCACTAGAAAGCACTAGAGAGCACCAGAGTGCAATCCTGCTTATATCTGGAAGCATCCACAGGGCGCGGACACGTACACCAAGGGAATTTTCAAGTAGCCGTAGTCACTGTCGTGGCTGAACAGGCGGAACGAAGCAAAGGGACCGAGGTGACCGAAGAGATTCAAGGGACTAGACACTAGAGTAACCGCAGTGCCGTATAAAGAAAAATCTGGAAGGCGAGCCAAGGCGAATTCATAGCTGACGATCTGGATTATTCGAATCATTTTTTTTCAAATTCACAACGGAATGCTGAGGGATGCTGAGCTTCGTCTTAAGCAGAAAAATACATACTCGAATTTTCATGTAGAAATTTCCAAATATCTTTTCCGTAATTTTCTTCTCGCGAGAAAATTTTTGCCGGGCTTCCGTCGTCTATAATGTCTCACCGCCTTCCTACTCTATTTTCATATATCACACTGTTACATAATTCACATCATGAAATAAAAAGGCAAATCATCGCAGACGTCGCGAGGATTCCGTGACGTTCGCAAGGCTCTGCTTCTTTCCTAGTAAACGTATAGGAAAATCATTTTGCAAGTTTTGGAAATGTCAGTTTGATTTTTTTTCCAATTGGTCGTCACGTCACGCGTATCTCGAAGAAAGTACGTCAAAACTTTACAGAGCAAAGTTTCCTTATTTCTTTTACCCTCCTATACCGACTTCTCTACGTGTCAGTCGATGGCCGCTTCACCTGCACCCTCTAGCCTCTCGCGATCGTCATCCCCAGGGAAAATGTCGTTTTCGGAAGCTGGGTGGTGCCTGGGTTTTCCACACTGCTGGAAAATGGAACAGCCAGGAAGGGTGTAAACGTCGACCGGTAATCGCTTTCCCTGTGACTAAAGCCACCGGGTTGCCATCCATTTTGAAACGTTGGCTGGATTTAGTGGAGCTTTTTCATCCCGGTAATAACTCCCTGTGCTCTTACTCGTTCAGCTATAGACCAGCCGAACCGGTGCCCGCTGCCCTCTGACCTCTGTGTACACATTCTCTGGCCTATTCCACAGTGGCGTTTGCACTGACGGGAGGCTGCCAGTTTAACCTTTGACATCTCGAAATTACAGGCTGTGTCACCCGAACCATTCACGCCTTTTTTGTTCCAATGAGTAAAGAACTCTTCCGATATAAAAGCATGATTGATTTCAGCAAGGACCTTCGGATTCCTCATAGTCGCCCTATGGTCCCATAATGGCCGGTTCTATTGGTATCATGGACCAAGGAAGATTTACCGAAAGCATGAGGATTGCGTCATCTTTTCTCACGATTAAATATACTCTACGCTTTCCTCGAGTTAACGGTCCTTTCATCGAGGACGATTAGTCCGCGTAGTGGAAACGGGAATTCCATGGATCAAAGAGACGAAACATCAGGATGAGAAATTGAAGAGGAAAAAAAAAGAGTGATCACTGTCACTCGTATTATTTGAGAGAAAAAGAGAAGAGAAAAGAATCGCTCTTCCGTCCCGCTTGTTTCCTTGCCCCGATTTAGGTTTTTTTTTTCACTTGACAAGCAAAGAGGGGAAACAGTAAGAAAGGCGACATCGACGCCAACCCTTTTCCAGTCAAATAAATAACAATTACGTGGCGACAGTCGGCAACCCTCCCGTTTCCAGTTTCCTCGCTGATCTTTGTGCAAAGATCATGAATCAAACCACGGGGGTTGGCTTTACCGTAAATTTCATACGTAGACGAGACGTATATTGGATTTACACTTATTGCCTTCTCCCTCTTGCAGCTTCCACCTGGCTTCCCTTCGGGTCAGTGCATCTCTAAGAAATTGTCGCTTCCTTTGATATGGGCTTCATTTCGAGAAGGATGTAACTTTCTTGCTTCATCTTCTTTTTCCTTTCTAGCTCCATAATTTCTACCAGCAACGTGAACTCGCTTTATTTTTCTGCTTACGTTCCCTCGTTGTCCCAAGAGACATTGCTTTTTTCCTGGAATCCCACCTGATCGGCTAAACAGTAATTAAGTGGCTGCAACGAGATGAGGCTCTCGGACTAGCAAAATGGATTAAAAGCCAGATTAAAAAAATGTCTTATAGAACAGGATGAAATGTACACAAGTTATGAATGCAGCAAACGAAAAAGAGATCAGAGTATGTTAAATCGCGAAGAAATTGCATCGGTGCAACTAAGAAGAAAGGTAATGAACGTGTACAAGTCACTTGAAAAGGATGCGTTTTAAGTATGTTACTGGCAGCTGGTACTTTACCCTCTTTACCTTTTTTCCACCTTTCATCCGTTCCACTTTTCCTCTTTTTTACTAATTTTTTTTTACTACAGTGGATGAATAGCCGACGAAATATATGTGCAGTAGAAAAAGAAAAATATTCTGATTACTGGCTTCTCCGGCAGTGCTCTTCCTGAAATTACGGCTCTTTACCTGCAATCTGTCTTGCCTGCGCGCTCTTTTCTCCAATGCAAATTTCATCAGAGTTCATTTTTCCTCACGAATTCTCTACTTCGCTCTGCCACTCTTTCATTTTTCGCATGAGCCGCAACTTATCTCGCAACCGTCTTGTGACGTATTAGTACGGAGTTGACTGTGATACCAAAACAATATCGACTATAGCCCAGCGGAAGATATGGGGAGAATAGGTAAGAAAAAGAGAGATCGCGCTATGGGAGAGCGAGAGAGAAGACGCGCACAGAATTGCTGCACGCAAACAGGTAAACGGGACTGGGAAGAATGAAAGCTCCGAGCTCCTCCGAGTTTATATATTCCCTGTATAGCCTGTATACTAGGTTGTCCCCCCACCTACGGCCACTGACCGCCGAGCGCTGCCTCCGGCAATTGTCGTCAATGTTCGGTATTCAGCAGTCATTGCAATATTATTAATTACAAATTTTATTCACTATTACATATATGTACTAGGTTTGTGTGGTCCCGCACACTATTTACTAATAATTTGAATTTTATAAATTTTTGCGTTACTATAGCTTTTTTGTCACGTTTCTAAAATTTCGTAATAGAAGGTCTTATCTCAGGATTTAATAAATAGGTTTCTCTCTCTCTCTCTCTCTCTCTCTCTCTGCCTGTCTGTTCTACTGAAAAAATGGTTTCTTTATTAGCGACGCAGTGTACAGGAGTGAGAGCGCTGCAACGCAGTTGGCCTCTTTCCGTAGCATGTTAGTCCATGGACTGGTGAAATTGCCGTAGGTCGACATTGACGAGAAGAAATGCTTAGCCACGATAGCCAGGATATCGCTGGTTCCCGAGTTGATAAGAACTCCCAGGTATTTATCAAGCCCCGTGTCAGGCGGAAGATTCTCTCGTAAAAAGGGTGATTAATGACAAGAAACGCCAGAGGAAAATTAAGCGAATTGTGCCAGTGCCAGTTAGTAGAGGTTGAACATCACGATAACAGCCATTTTTAATTCGAGTCAAGAATCATATTATTGGGCAACTTATAGTTATACGTTAATTGAACTTTCATGACTATCGGTGTGCTCTCTCTTTTCCTTTCTGTTTGCGGTCATTTTTTGGTTCCACTGTGTCTATTAAGAACAGGATTTGTTGACGTCATTATCGCGACTACAAAACGTCAGTCACGCTTTATAACGGCAGACAGAATTGCTGTATAAAAGACATTTTCGCAAGGGGAGTCTAAAAGGATTTCGGGCTCAAAATTCGCGACCACTTTGCACGACGTTCGTAACCCGCTTTGTATTCATGAGAGGCTCGATAGCGCCGCGCTTGGAATTCTAAACTCGAAATTCCACCGAAATTCCAAAGGGACTTCATTTTGAAATTGCTCCAGACTGAGTTCCAAAGTTTTCGCGGCTGGCCCTTTTTTCACTCTGCGATTCGCTCGGGCATTCGTTTCCCTCTTGTTTTTTCCTTTTCCTTTATTTCCTCATTGTCCTCCTTGGCAACAACTCCAGTGTCAACCCTTAACACTGCAAAGCCAGCGCCAAAGTCAAGGCAGCATCGGTCGGCGCTGCATCGCAGCGTCTCTAGGGACGTAAAGACAAAAGCCACTCTCTGGGGTTTTTTGGAATTTGCCACTTCTCCGGTTTCCCGCTTCTCCGCTTCAGCACTTCGCTGCTCGCTCGTCCATTTAACGATGCACCACGAATGCAGTGTCGCATCTCACTCTGACAGTCGTCACTGTAACTGCGACTCTGCTCCTTGTCTGACACAAGCAAAGGAATCCTCCTGGCGCGATCGAAGCAATAGAGTTCAATGAAATCTTGTGCTAGCAATATAAAGTCTATCCCAGTATTAAATCATTCTTTGTTTACTTATTTAAAAAAGTGCAATCAAACAAGATGACTTTTTGCATCTGAAATTCATATTCTCTCCGCACCTTTTTATGCGCCGCGCTACCGTCGCTTCGCAGTGCAGAAATACATTTGAATTCTGCGATTAAATTCAGAGTATCAACGTGTAAGAATTCAAGAGACGCTTGTAAAACGTGTATCCCGAAGTATACTCGAAACTTCAAGGAGCCTCCACCATTCAGTTTCTATGTGAATGAGGCTTGCAAATCAATTTAGCAAAGTCGAAACACAACAGCGAATTTATTCGTAAATCTTGAAGATCCAATGAGGATCACCTTTATCCTCTTACGGAGCGTCCAATTGGACATCCTCCTTTACTAATCTGCCGTTAACGAAACTCGGACTTGACGAGTAGGATACGTGCTGCCGGATCATCGATGATCCTCCTAAGAGAAATTTCATCCCCTCTGACGATGAGTCTCTCGTGAAAGTAAAGAGATATAGCGAGAGAAAGAGAGAGAGAGGGGGGGGGGAGAAAGAGAGCCAATATAGTGCTTATCGAGATACGAACTCAAGGAAGAGGACAGCTCTTGAAGGGAAAATGATTCGACCGATTGGCAACCCAAGCTAAGCTTCCTAACGACAAGCGGATGTATTTCCTTCTGAGATAACCCTATTTCTCATTGCTACGAATCAGAGACAATCAACGTATCACTCGCATCTTCACTTATCAGGAATTCGCGCAGCTCAGACTTCTTCGGTTTACTTTATCAGCCAAATTTCGTTTCTTTTTCTCGTAGTTACTCGAATTACTTAAGAAATCTTTCTCCTTTGTGCGACTAGGAAAGAAACTTCCCCAAGAGACAAAGACAGAACAGGATGGAAGATCGCAGTCGGGGGCGGAATGACGACATCACGACAAGAAGTCAATGTCATTTGAAAAAGGAGGATCACTCTGACATGCACAGGGGCGAGGGTGGGGGAGGCTGAATGAAATATTTGCCGTCGCGACGCTCGAGTCTAACGATAAGACAAAGAGAGCCACCTCCAGGGAGTGTACCTGGACTCCCTCTCGCTTTTATACCTATACGGTCGACTACTGCTTTGCTCGCGTCCCTTCTAATAATAACGTATAGAAAGGGACTGTGGCAATAGGCACCTTTCGTATGCATCGAATTCAGAGAGACGTATTACGTTGGCGACTCGACTGTCCTCCGGCCTGGAGGCATCGACACGTTCCAGGATAGGAACGAAAGGACGTTGGCTTCTACGTGAATGCTCTGCCCTTTCTGCCACCCTGGTCCAGCCCACTTGAACCTCCCACGATGCTTTCGAGGATTTAAATATTCAAGTGTAAAATAAAGAATTGAAGGACTTAAATACATTAAGTTCATCGAGAGTCAGAGTTCGCTTCTGGCCATCTTTCGTGGTCCATGGATATTCATGCTGGATGCGGAAAACTGGGAGTGTCGTCCGAGTGCGAGAGAGAAACGCAGATGAAGACTTTATTACTGTGGCTAGTGGCTTGATAAGGACGTCTCGGGCTCCGGCTCGGAGTCTGGGTTCGATAATGGCCATTCCTGCGTCAGGATGAACTTTGAACTTGCCTCCAGGCTGCATATCACAGAATGCGAGGTGTGATCTCATGAATCTAGATTCTCGAATAATGCTGTCACCGAGAAATTCCTAAATCCCAAGCTGAAGACGGGACGAGTACCCAAGGTGACACTCGGGATGGTTGTGAGTGCATTGGCTGCGAAGTTCAAGTTGGTCAGAGTTTTTAGGAAAATGGATGAGAGAGGAAGTCGAAAATCAGTGGAGAAAACGAGAGAGAGAATCTGCGAGGTTTTTTTTTGGTATTCCGGGGTCGGCGGGTGGGTGGTGGGCACGGTCGCGTAACGGGATATCGATTCGCTACCAAAATTTCAGGGGGCGAGACCACGACGAAGGTCCGCGCCCTTTAATTAGAAATGAATTTCACGGCAATTTGACCACAGTGAAAAAAGTGATCGTTCGGAGGGTGTGCAAGGAACGGTAGGGCGGAAGGGGGGAGGCGAGGGGTGGCCGAGAAGGGATGTTCACGGAGGGCTTGCCGATATTGGCGTACCAATTAATTTAATTGGATTCAACGGGCACCATTGCCATTGTAAGCTCGCAGCCACGTGCACCTCTTGCTTTCTTCGACCATTTTTCACAGTCGCACACGTCCTTTGATCAAACCAAACTGCACGTAATCCTAGAAGGTTCGCTCAGTACTCCAATCACTAGAATCGGTTCAACCTCCCAATCTTCCTGACACGCTCTGGCCGCGCTGCTTGAAATTCAACAAAAAAATGTCGACGCGACAGTCGGCACCGCGACGCCTAACGAGTGGAAGCCGTTTATTTGTACCTCGGTCACCTTCGTCAGGTTTCACTCGATCCTAGGCTGCGGCAGAATCCGTAGGCGCTGAAGAGTCAGTGAAAACTCTGCCGAGCCGCGGATCGTTAAAAAAGAAATCGGTCGACTCTCCAAGTCTCCTGAAGTCTCGAAAAAAGCCAGCGAAGCTTCTTCTCGTAAATAGATCGTGTCCAAAATGACAATTGGATCTTGTCGAGGGACACCGAGCAACAAGAAGGCAGCTACTTCGGCTGCCTAGTTGGCTGAACCCTGAACGACGCTGACTGCGCTATCGTCTGCCAGCGTCCTATCTTCATCGGCAGCGCTATCGACGCTCCACGCTGCACCTCGGTAGTTGCGGGTCCTGTCTCCATATTCCATGGGGGTTTTATTAGTTGGCCCGAGAGAATAAGAAAGGGTCAAGGGTCGTCAGGTCGGAGCTGCATGTACCGTGTGCCTTGTTGAAGAGAACCAATTATAAGGAATCCTTCCAACGTGACTTAATATTTATTAGCATACAAATGGAGCCGAAATTCGCATGACCTTGCTTCTACTCTGGGAATTCAATCATTCTCCCAGCCACGTCCTCTCCTTCGCCCTTCTATTTCGTCCGCTGCAATTACTGTGCCATTACTGTACCTTGAACCAGACCGTACCACAAATTTTAAGCTTTAGCATTTATTGCCTTTTACTTTTCAGTTGGCTGCACTTAGATTGTGTAGACTTTCCGAACATAGAAAACAGTGTAATCCCTTTCTCTTTCCTTCATGGTGCATCATTAAATGGTCGAATTCCAAAATTAGAGCTCTACGTGGAACAACGTCTACGTTAATCTGATGCATAAATTGCTAGTCAAAGAAGAAAAGAGTATAATAATTAGGTTGATTATTCGTATTACGGCGTGAGGTTACACGTTAATGGTGCTAGGTGGTTCATAGCTGGATGAAATACGATAGTTCGGCAGCATCATCAACCTGGAGCGAATCAATTTTTAGGGAAGGGTTGTAGAAGCCCTTTCACATTATGCTACTCCGCGAGGGTTGAACACTTGAAAGTGAAAATTTCTCCCTGTATCCCTTCAACAAGCTACATAATTAAGTTATTAGCACCACTCGTATGGCCCTTCTAATTAGTCAAATTAAACCCGTTTTAAGCAGCTAACTCAATGGCTTATGGCGAATGGGACGCAGACAGTTTTTTGTAGTTTTTACGGAACGACACCCTTCGTGGCATATGACGTTCTCACGGGGAACATCCTCAGGGATACTGACAATGAGAGTTGGAAGGGTAAATATGATAGTCTACAGTGATACTTTCCTTAAATTTATGTCGAGTAGTCCCCTATTACTCGCAATTTCTCCCGTCTGGTTTTTCCTTTTAAATTTTTAGCGACGCTCGATGCCATCGAGTATCAACAATCGTATCGCGTTACTATGATTTAGCCGTCTGCATGTCGCAACAGTTTCTCAAATCAGAGACTCTTTTTTATCGAGAATCTCGGCTGTTAACGACGGCTATAATTAAGTTTTGTTTCCTCCTTTTTTTTGCAACACCCTCCAAACCAGAAATGTACTCCCATTCGTTTCTATGGGCTACTAACGAAATGATGTAGTTCAGCGAATCGAGTTGTTTACCGTTTTCCAATACGACGCCGGATCTGCCAACAGTTGTGTACAGCTGATCTATGGTTACAATTTGGCCACGCATGATATCTGCTATTATAGGTTTTTTTTTACGACTATATGAAATGTCTAATAATACCCGCATGATGGACCAGCGTAATCACCTGCTCGAAGGTGATTAGAAAATTGTTCTGTTTTCTATCTTCGTGACCTTTTTGACTTTTCCGAGAAGCCGATTTTGAACGTAAAAGTTGGAGTTTAGATGTGAAAATAATTACGTTACAAACTGGATTAGCACGTAAGCTTCACGGAGCTACCTCGAAAGTGAGTGTGGAACATCAACAAAATTGCATCTCGTTCGAGATTAAATAATTATAAAAATTACCGTCATCCCGACCTATGACAAAGTTTCAGACTTAATATCGCACTTCGTATAAAAGTCCAAAAATTATTTGGTCGATTCTCTTTTTTTTTCTGCCGTCAGTTCTCCACACATGACTTTTCTCGCAATGATTGTAACTTCCGTTTCCTCAAAATCACTGACTCCTCATAGTCACCATTCCGTTTATCACTTCAATCTTTTTGAATGAAAAAAATGGAAACTTTCTTTTGTTCAGCAGCTCGAATCATTGTGATTGGAAACAATGGACGTCGCTGCATCCCAGTTCTCAGTTTCGAGTTCGTTATCGATCATTCCTCGTTCGCTGTTATTTTGTCGTATATTCGAGACTCATTTTCACCTCTTTTCATTACATCTTCCATCATTCCCATTTCTTTCACTCCTTATTCATCTTGATTTATTATTAGGTTAAAATTAGCTCGCGCTAATGATTAATCGCTGGTGACAAATATTATGATTCGACGCGTCGCCCGTTTCCTTTTACAATACAAATCATTTCTGATTGGAAAAATATCCAGCGACTTATGCCTTTTAAGGGTGAATTCAGGAGTAATTGTCATCGTGTGGATTGCTGGAAAAGAAGCGCACAAGATGTGGAGAGTACAGAAGCTTCGGTTACAATTTATCGTACCTACTCACTTATTCTTAGCCATCCCTAAGCTAGTCGTACCTTCTCCTTCTTTCCTAAATTCCTATCTTTGCTTGCGTTCCCATAGGTTCTCATACGAGACGCTTTCTGCCCTGAACTTCTGCTCTTCCCCCTCGATCTTCGTAGAGCAGGTGGTTGTTATTGTTCCTCCCCCTCAAGCCATTATCTGGAAAATCTCCATCCTCATTCGACTCAGGCACTCGGTTGGGCCACGCGGCGATGTTGCAAATAAGCATGTAGCTTCTTTTGAAATCGCACATCCTTCGTATTCACGACTCATTCAGTACTACGATTTCCAAAGCTTGCATTGAGAACTTACTTGCGCTCTACGTGTATCTGATTGTACGATAGGATCATTGTGAACACGTAAGAGGACGAGAGAAATTGAGAGAGAGAGAGAAAGAGATTTCTTATCCGATTTTCTTACACGACAACCTTCCGAAAATATGTTTCAAAGATTCAGAAGTTTGGCTGCCGTGCCAAGATTATTTTACGGTACTTCCCATCGACAACTCCCTCACTATTACATGTAGCTTTTTGTTATGACTCTAGAGAAGCTTGGAAATTTTGAGTGTACAAATCTTTAACACTATTCACACGGTAAATGCGAGAGCACGGCTGTTATATCGAAGCACGTTGCTTGTATAAGCGCGATCGATAACCACTGGGAAATTAGGCAGTACAAATATTCAGAATCTAATCCGTGCTTAATCAAGATGCTAGAGAAATTTGCCAGTATAGCGATTTTACGAAGCTTGTAAAATCGTTTGCTAACCCAAATGCACGATCCTCGTATAATAGAGAAATGCGAGCCAATTTAAACTGCCCTTAAATCCTAACGAGCTACCTGTAAATTCTCGGGTAACGACACCATAATCTTTCACAGCTGTACTTACTACTTTCTTTCTCTCTCGTTGAAACGAGCGACCTTCTACACATATTTGCATATCACCACATATGATTATTCAAGTTACTTACGTGATATGGACACTTATAATCCTCCGTTGTATCCTTTATATTGACACAACCGAATCTGCTTCCCTCATTTTCCTTTTTACAGCATTGTCTGTGTTCAGCAGAAGCATCGCCGAGGGAGCAAATACGCTTGATTAGTCATTTGATCGTTAATTTTGCAATAGTGTGAAATTTGATTAATCAAATGTATTTGCTTCCTTCGCAGTGTTTCCTGCTGAGCACAGCCATTGTCCCCTTTCGAACCTGAGACTACCTTGAATCTTTTCTAATAATCTGTTGCTGACACTATTCACAAACTAATGTAAATTAAGTTATACTAGTCACAAACACGTGTCCAGCTTCCCGATAATTCTTATTAAAAGATCATTACCCGCCACGTTCCGTTCTACCTCCATTGATATTTATCGTTTTCAGGTTTCCCATCGTGTTTGAATTCTTTATAGTGTGAAACGGTCGTTTTCTATTTATCATAGGTGGTGGCGCTGCTGATAGAAAATGGCGAGCATCGCGCGGCGCGTGATTAGTCGCTCTTACCAGTTGATTTAAAAATTAGTTTTCTCCGTGATATTTATCATTTCAAATGTTTCTCTACTTTTCACATTCGGTGCATGGTCATGATAACTTGTTGGCGAAAAGAGCCAAATGCGTAGTATTCAATTCGACTTTGCCCCATCGTTCAACTCTATTTCTGTTGTTCTCAAACACCTCGGCCCTCCCTTCGCCTTCCATACCGCCAACGCCGGATTTGAATGCATCTTCCAAACTGCCGACGTGTGTTCTATAATTCTATTCTATATTTCACGCTTCCCGCCACTATACCGTTCCATTACTGACTAACGGCAGGCGTCAAAAAAAAGAAAGCAAAAACACAGGCGATGGAAATAGATCTCGAATTTGACAACAAAATTGTGACCATGAAAATACTTGAGGAATAACGAAGAGCAATCATGAGAGACGACGAGGATGACGAAGAGGAAGAATGGGAGTTATTGTATATGTATATAACTGAAAGAATCGAATGCCAGATTCTTCGTAACCTCTTACACCTTTCTGAGGACTCAACACTGGTAACTTTCAAGAATTCACTGGCATCGATCGTCCTTGGAAATTCCAACCACGATTCCATGTTGCGTCACAGTTCTGAGGACAATTTCATCTCTTGGTTATTTAAAATACTCTGGAGTATCTGAAGGCTACGAGAAGAGAATAGGAGAGAGGACGTAAGTAAGAATGCATTTGTATAATAAGATTTTAGAGTAATAATACGGAAAATATCCGGGAAACAATATTTTCCTTCGGGATTTAGAAAAACAAAACATGAGAAAGAATAAGTGAAGGGGGAAATTAGTAGGTACGTGGCTTATTCAGTGGCGTACGAAATGTCATTGGGAATTAGAAAATTCTTTATTGGAATCCAGTGGAAGTTTTGATTACGACCCGTGTTGAGAATAAAGCGACCATTTTGAGTTCAAAGTATGATACGTGACAACTCGATCTTACGAGATTGTGCCGTCTCGAAAAATACGAACTTCTGCTTTTTGTAGCAGAGATGTGTGGAAATCCAGAATTCCATAACGCGAGAGAATTGCAGTAGTTCTTTTAGTAAAATGTGAAAAGAAATTTCTTTTATTGATGGTTGAATGAAACACGATAATATTAAAAATCTGAATCTCATTCGATGCTAGACGTTCGTCGATATTTTTCGTTTACTTGTTATTGAAATGATCGTTCGAGATTTAAAGTGAAGCGAAACAATCGGGTTACTTAATTCAAATGTCGAATGTGTTCTTTAACGGCAAATAAGGAATAGGAAATGTCGAGAGATCGCAGAAAGAAACCATTTACGTGTTTTCAATTAGGGAAACTTCGAATACAATTGTCCTGGGCAATTAACCCTGAGCAGTTGTGTGTGGGGTGAGATAGCCTCTCTTGACGTCACCACCTTGGCGTCTCCGTGGCGTCGCGACTCTGGCAACTCGTCTTCGGTTTATCTCCGCAAGGACGACTGCCTTTAGCCTCCCTGATTCCCTCTGATTTTGATCCCCACTCCGTCCCACTTATTTTATTACTCTACCAGAGTCACAGATAGCAAATATCGTTTTTCTGCGGGATAATGTCGCGAATTTTTTGTTAGCTAGCTATTCCAGTCGTAACGTAAGATGTCTTGGAATTTTCTGGGATATTCTATCGAATTTAAAGAATCGCCTTGGGGAATCTCTCAGCGGATATGGGACTGGTCAACGATTCCACTTCTAGGATCCTCCACTCTTAACTCCCACACCCTCATAGCAGTTTGACCTGCTTCTAAACTGACTTTTACAACCTATTGGAAATAAATTTCCCCGCGGAACTTTCTTCGACGATTTATATTCATTGACTTTACACTGTGTAATATCCTTTGGTTTCCAGAGATAACCTCTAATTGTCAGATTGATCGTTAAATATGTTTTTTATGTATATCAACGTAAAGATAATGGCTTGGGAAATTGGTAGCTTGTCTGCTCTCAATTCTTTATATTGTTTGTAAATGATATCGGATAAAAGAGATTATACGACTTGCCGATTGCTGTGCACACTCCAAGCACCCTGGTCACTGCCGTTAGATGACTTTCCGGTGGTCGAATGTAGCCAGACATGTTATCTGAAACGCTGTTCATCCGGAAATCCTTGGCACGGGTCACCATGGTAAATAATAGTTTCTTTAATTCACACTGAACCACCCGTAAGGACCGGGGAACCAATTCGGCAAGTAGCTAGGAGGACGTGTCCCGAATGTGTCCGAACACGCAAACCTGTCGCGCTCTACTGAATAAGCTTCCGCGAAGAGCTTTCATCTTAGTGCAGCATCCACGCGCCGAAAACTCGCGCTTGCGCTACCCTCATGAACTCCGTTTATTTATGCATCGCAAAAAAGTTTCGCGAATGACTGCGCAATACCATTTTATGATGAATGAGTGAGGACATTTTGTACCGGCAAGTAGACATTTATTCCATCTATGTGTTAAGCTATATGGATACGTATACAGAAGAAACAGAGTATGGAGTATGGTTTACAAAAATATATAATCATTTGCGTGCGTAGAACCTGTGAGGTAGAACGCTTTAATCTTAAGATTAAACAATTGGAAAATTTGTAATGCGTGATCGGCGTGCGCTTTAATTTATATATTCGCGTGCCCCGCACGAACAAGAACTGATAGTTCCCCCGTCTCATAGGTTACACGGAAAAAAATTCCGTTCGCGCTTCTTTGAACTTCCTGTGGCTCTCGTAAAGGCATACGCATCTTTCATTCTTTAGGACTCTTCTGAATAGTCAGCTACCAGACAGAGCAAACGAATCATCGCGCGACTCTGCCTCGTGTTTTCTTTCTTGTTTTCTTCATTATTCTTGGACTGGAATCCCAGCCAGGTTTCAATAAACTCAATTTCGATGTCTGCGCCGAGATTTGTCTGCCTTGTATTTCCAAACTCTCAAGGTTGTTGTTCTGAGACACCAGTGGCGATACTGGAACCATGTCACGTGATATGGGAATCAGGGAATTTCGACTACGTGGAACGGAAGTCGGAGAAGTTGCCAATGACCTGCGATGTAATTTCCAATCAATCAATTGCCTACGCTCGCGCAATCAAGGAAAGTCTGTTTTTCGAAATTTTGCTTACCTGTTCTTGCTACTTGGTAATCTTGAGGTATCAATGGGTGCGAGTTTGACGTTCTTTGGCCAAATGGTTGGACAGACTGGTGCTTGCCAGGCAGATTGAACTTGCGGAATCCTTGCCAGAGCGGCTCTCCTCGCAGAGGAGCTTTTAAAACCTGATTCCACTAACCTTGCCGATCCTGCCAATGAGATAATATATCGGTAACATTCCTTATCATGCTTTTATTTACTGATTAATCTAATACTTTACTTTGAGGAGCCGTTATCTCCAGAGACTGTCCCATAAATCTGATAGGAATTGTCTTCAAGGTCGAGAAGCTTTCTCTAGTCGTTACGACAAAGGGTACAGGGCTCACTACGATTTTTTCGTTAAAAACGGTACCGAGCTTATTTCTGCTTAATTGGGGCGTGTAGAGTCTCTCCCTTTCAATTGGAAAATTCTCTTCATTGGCATCTCTTGAGTCGTTTTGCCTTCTTGCCGAAAACAGTGATCCACCGCTTCTGCTAAAAGTGAGCTTTCTTCTAGAAAATGCTATCAGATAATAATAAACTTATATAGAATATATGTTCCTTACGCCAAAAACGTTCTTTCTTCTAATAATACTTTCTTTTGTTCGTCATCTGTTCTGCTCTTGGCACTAACTCTGGATCTGGGATTTTTTCCACTGTAAGTTGGTGCTGGCGCTATTCTTAAAACCATGTCCAATTCATTACTTAGTAAATCTGATTCTTGTTCATCGAGAGAAACTTGTCTGCACAGGAATTCCATGATCAACTGAAGAATAGCTTTCCTCGATTTATCTCGTTGCTGATGCTTTGACGAGTTACCTAAATCCTATATGTAAAATTCTTCTATGATCAAGCAAAATAGTATTCACTGGCAAAAGCAAAAATTCACTCACTTGTGGTAGGACATGCTCTGCATACGTTTCTTCATTTTCATTACTTGAATTCTCCAAAATATTTCCTGTTTTATTTTTTAATGAGGTATCAGGGTTATAAATTTTCTGCATCGAAACTGGACGTTGTCCAACTACTCGCAGGTGTGGTATCTGTGTTCGCCATTGTACACATTCCTCATAAACACTTCCAGATCTCACTTGATTCTCTTCATCGTATAAAGTTCTTTCAACAGCTTCCCAATGTGAGATAACTTTTCTTGTCGCAGCCTCCTCCATGTCTTCTGGCCATGAAGCTGAAGTGGCCCCACTTTGTTGATCCCAACTAGAAGAATCTTCAATTCCTTGAGAATAATTCTTTCTGACTGGACTCTCTAAAGAATGATGTTTTCCATGACCCTCTTCAGTACCACCCTGTATAGTCATCCTTGAAACGTGTTGGGGTTTTTTATCTATCGCTGGACTGGTCCTTCAATTTGATTTAACAAATCAGAGTTATATCCCCATTACCATGCATTTACGCTGTCACTTTCAATTTCGTTATATAAAAATACTTACACACTTCTCTTGAATTTTCTTCTATGCATCTCATAGTTTAGCTAATAGTCTAATTGCCTAAAAAGCAAAATGCGCGTTAACATTCATTCAACTGTGCACTATGAAACAGTGCGATATTGATTAGTTTGATATTTAGTAATTGCAACTCGAACTCCATTTTGATCGTCCCTAATAAACTCAATTCGCCTGCATTTACTCGAGTATTTACTGACAAGGGATTTCACTTTTTCCTTGTTCATGGGGAGGTATACTCCAGTGAATTAATTTTATTCTCCACATTTTCTTGAACATCTCGAATCAATCTCGATTGCGATTGTTTATTACGAAATTCAATATTTCATATATTTTCATGTTTGACAATGAATGAAAACATCAATCCCCAAATGTCTTAGTTATTCCTGCTATTCTGAATTCTGCATTTCTGTTACGTTATGATACGTTTACTCTGATTGCACTTGACTGGCAGGCATCCAACCATACTTAGCGGGGAATTGATTCTCTTAGTATTCTCTCGCGATACTCCGTCGGTACTGTCATTGAAGCTTGGGTTTATACTCATTTAAAAACTAACAGTGAATAAACGCGTAAACTCCAGAACGTACCAATTGGTGCAAATATTTACTCTGTTACAATTAAAAACAACAATACGCCTGACGAAAGTTAGTAATGGCTGCTGAAGAAGGCTTTGAACAGGTGAGTATTATTCTTTGAATATTGTACAATTTCCATAAATATCTTTGAAACACAGTATACATCAAGAGGGCAGGTTAGATCACAATAATATCTTTAGTAAAATTTCGTAGTTTGAAGATGAGGAGGCTGAAATTCCAATTGGTGGAACTTTACCAGGTGGTAGAAAGAGACTCTTCTCCAAGGAATTGCGATGCATGATGTTTGGTTTTGGAGATGATCAAAATCCATATACCGAAAGTGTTGATCTGCTGGAGGATCTAGTGATAGAGTTTATTACTGAAATGACCCATAGAGCTATGGAAATTGGTCGTACTGGTAGAGTACAAGTTGAAGACATCGTTTTTCTAGGTAACTTATATACCAGATTCTTATTTTGAGATATTAAATGATATCTGGCATTTGGTATATATTTTGTTTTTATTTTCATAGTCAGGAAAGATCCTCGGAAGTATGCAAGAGTCAAGGATCTGCTAACAATGAATGAAGAGCTCAAAAAAGCTAGAAAGGCCTTTGATGAAGTTAAATACGCAGGTACTGTTAGTCAGTAAAAATGTGATGCTCTTATTATCTGGAATTGAATTTTTATCAGTAGAGATATGCGTGCTGATGTTCGCTGGTTCCAAAGTTTAAGTTTGTAAAAAGAAAGAAATTGTATCATGTATTATCAGGGCAAATAAGTCCTGAAGTATTTGTGATTTGTATAGATTTGTTCCCTGTGAAAGCATGTATGCCTCATTTGAATTATGGATTTAATGGTTTGTACAGTTTGTATCAGATTCTGAAATTGGGTAATACTGTATATGAAATGTGAACTGCATTCATGTTAATAAGAATTACCGAAAAGCGTCAGATCACCGGCAGACCTGTTTGTCTCTTTTAAAAATGTTTTGGTTAGCAGTTCATTATTTATTAAAGTCTTATGTGTCTCGATTAACTGGGATCCAAATTCTAAACTAATATGAACATTCCATTGTCCTTGATTTATCGTTGTTGAAAAAATGTTCTTGATAGTTTTGCAAAAGCAAATATACATTGATTGCGTGTAATTGTAAGGTGGGAATTTTTGACCTAAAAACTTAATTGAAAGATTTCATTAAAGGATACTTACGTGTTCATATGAAATAGAACAACTTCGATTTATTGTACGTTGAATTGTATTCCGTGAAATAAAAAATTGTAATGCCAATGAAATATTCTCTTTGGAGAGTAACAAATGTATTTTTATAGAGCATGTATACAATGTGTCATTCGGTTTGCCAGGACAAATAATCGTCCTATAGCATTTGATACATGAATATCGTGTCTATAAATAAATATGAAATAAAAAAGTTTGACAATTAGTCGCATGTAAAAAGGTATCATTCGCACCACCTACCTATACCTACGAGTTGCATTTTTACATTTATCAATCACGATTCAGTGAGGATCAATAATGCTCAAAAAAGAATCAGTGTGAAAAAAATTGTTCAAGCTTGCCATGCTGTATTATGAATTATGAAAATATCATATTTTTCATGGTGAGGCATGCCGACTAACACTGGCCGCTAACTTGGTCGCTGCCTAAGCCATTGGCAAAGTAATTTCGCTTTTGTGTGCCTGCCATATTAACCCAATGGCTGAATCGTAATCACTGCTATGGCTAAAAAAAAGCTTTCGATTTCTGTTGACTGTTGGACTCTATGTATATACTACGAGATATCAGAAACCGCCTGTTTTGCTGACAGAATAACATCGTTGAGTCCAACGCCCTGGTAGGAGGATCCGCAGAGCGCTAGAGGAAGGCCGTGCGCCGAAATGTAATTATGAATGCGGTTCAGTCGTTGCTTGTGACCGACTACATGTTGAGGAATACAATCTCTAAGGATGGCTACTTTATGGGCGACCGGGCTCTCTTTGATACTCAGGATCTTCTTCGCACTCTCAACCGCCACGCGCAATATTTCATCCTTGGAGGGACACTCGCCAAAGTTTCTTTCGAACCAAGCGCCACCCATCATTACTGTCAGTACCTGTCGATTCAAAATTTATTTAAAAAATATTGTAATATTCTGTCACGATAACAAAACGCGCGAAATTTATCTTATAACGTACCGTATCTGTTTCTTGCGGGAAGACACAAGAGTCGAAGATCACGCCGAGAATAGGTAAATTCTCTTTAGGCGGAACTAGAAAACCGAAGGCCTGCATCGGCAAGACTTTTCCGCTAAACTGAATGTTAACCACGGCCACCGTCACCGTGGGAATCGCTTCCAATTCTCTAGCTAATTGAGGGTGTTGTCGGCGGACCAATTGTGCCAAATTTTTAGCTGCGATGCTCGACACGATCCGGGAGTATTTGTCTGTTTCACCATTCACCGTCAACTCTACGTAACCGGGCTTAAAAGTCAGTCTCTCACATCTATTTCCTAAGCGTATGTCCAATCCTCGAGATTTTAAATTATCCGCCAGGGTACGAGGAAGTTGCTCCAATCCATCCTTTAAACCCCATATAGCCCATTTATTTTTCCTAGCCAGTTCTGCAGTACCCGAACCGGATTTTTCGACAATCTTTGTTTTTGTGGCAAACATTTGGTTCACGCGGTTCATCAAAAGACCCTTTGCTATGGAGCCATGTTTCTGTTCCGCCTCAAAGAGAGAAGGCATCAAAAAATTGACACTGATCTGTTTGGCGTCTCCCGCACAGATACCACATATCATGGGACTGATCAGATTATCCGCGACATCTTTGCCTAACCTACGTTCCACAAAACTGTAAATACTCTCATCCTCTTTCGAGATTCTTGGTGCTTTAATGTCATTCATGAGGATGCTGATCAGAGGACGGTCAAACGGTGAATTTTTGACAAATAAAGACTTAAGGTTGTTGGGCAGCAAGTGTAATTTGTTCTCAGCATAAATCAATCTATTTCGCGCAGCTGGGTGGCTGGAAACTATTGGGATAAGTTTTTCTGTTAATTTTAAACGGTCTATTAATTCCAAAGTATTCCTTCCTCCTAGGCCTTTAGGTCTCACTGTTCGAGGGCCTTGCTCAAAGATTGCTCCATTTGGTGATTTGTCGCTACAAATCCAGCCACCTACTCTGTTTGAAGCCTCCAGCAATACCATAGAACTGACTCTTGGATTTTCTAAAGCATAGTAGGCTGCAGATAACCCTGATATTCCTCCACCCAGTATCACTGTCATCTTGATGCATCTGACCTGTAAATTGTTCATAACAGTACAACTAATTACACTAATTAATGTAAATGTTTGTTGGATACTCAGCCAATGTAGTATTATTTATTACCTATGCGATAAACCTTGTATATTGTACATTCAAGCATTATATCAAATTACAATTGTATTTCATTAAATAAAAAGTTTTGATATTCACAATGACAGTCATTTCAATACAGCAGAGTAATGAATAATTTAACATTCAGGTTGGTACACGTAACTCACCTTGTTATGCAATTTGAAGAAGAATACTTTATCGCAACAAAAGATTCTTGACTAGAAGTACGGTTCTAGCTCACCCAGTGTCTGGTATGCTCAGTATGTTTGGGTTACATCTCCGGATGCACCAGCTTACTGATAGTTCAAGTAAATAAGATAGCTCAACAGCAAGAGCAGAGTTGTTTGAATAAGCAAAGAGTGTATTCAGGTACTTATGCTCTTGTGCCCGATGAAGTGAATTTTTGCAACCGCCGGCTGATCTTTCACAAACTTTACGTTTTTTGCTTCTTTTGCTGCACAAGTTACGTTCAGTAAGTGACCAGCTGATGGAAAAAAAAAAAAAACGAGCCTTCACAGCTTGGTCTGCAGAGATGAGTAGGGAGATACACAATGCTACGGTTTTAGGCGATACCAGGCGATATCTAAATCGTAGCGGCGAGTCCGGGAGTAGGATTTCGTGATCCATCGTCTCCGTCGATAATACATATCCCGTCGTAGCCAAACTGAACGTGATCCCGAACGTGTAGCCTGGCCGGCAGAGGTTCTTCGTAACTTACCGCTGGTTACCAGAGCATCCCTTAGAACGGAGCTGCTCATCAGATATTGACTAAATTTTTTTTTGTAATCCTAAATTCGGGTGCACAGTGTAATTTTGATAAGATTTACCAAGAGAAAAGCCAGCACCTCATACCTGCCTGCGTTAAGGAGTGCACCGATGCGGTGCTAGCTTCCAGCATTATTTAACAATAGTTCCAAGCGGAACTATGGTCCCAACATTGAGTACTAGAGAGAAGTATCCGGGAACTGTTTGAAATACAATCTGAAAACAGACCTGATAGCCAGCTCCTTATGCATACCTGCACTGAAGCGTAAGGTGAGACTAGTATCCTTAATAGGTATTTTACCGATGTTACGTAGCAGAACTATTGTTAAAACCTATCAGGAACTATAGAACTCCTCGAGAACTATTGAAAAAGCCTATTAAGACATGTATTTTCCAAAAATTGAGGTCGTGGTCGATTTTTATTAACTAAAACACCATCAGGGTCACTGGGAAGTTAATTAAGCTCATAGCAGTCTCCTGCACTTATCCCTACCCTTATCTGCCTTCTCCTTATCAATTATTATGGTTACCGTAAATTCGCTTTATTGCTTAACATTTATATAAATAACTGAGCGCAATACACTCCATGCAATTATTCTAGATGTACTTATACGCTGGTACATGGGTAAGCTGTGTGACGTGATTTTTCGATTCATGGTCACAAGGGGACTCCGACTACCGATACAGATAAAGTTCTTGCTTTTTGGTTCCCTTCATTTCACCACCCTGCTCAGAAGCTACGCTCTCGAGTTGGTTCGTATAGTTATACCAATGCTCTTCTAAGATTTCGTAATTTTTTAGGTGAGGTCGAAGTGCTCGAATCTGCCGTGGGGAGATAGTTTCGACGTACCGAGTTGCCCGGCAGAGGAGAGACGACCCGACGGAGACGTCTTCAAGGACCGGCAGAAGCCCGAGTTAGATACCGGCGCCCTGCTGGAGATGGGCAAAGGGCTGTAGAGCGGGCGAAGATAGAGTTTTGATATGGTTAAGGGCAGAGGTGGAATCTCCCGACCCGAGGTAAGAAAGTGGTGCCCAGCTGTCGCCCGATGACCTGGGGAAGCAGCTGTGAAGGATCTCTAAAAGTTACGTACCGATTCGCTAAAGAACACTCTCGATTTGCCTTAAAGGGACGACTCAAGGGAGATGGAAGAGTTATCGGCTATAAGGATTTCGACCAATCGGATGATCACAATGATTGGTTCTCGAATTTGGCTATTTTGTCAAAGCAGTTTGTCTCCGGGCACCGATCGAGGTGTCACGAGTTGCCTCGCGTTCACGTGTGCTATCTGTTGATAGTTTTTTCTAGCCGTGCTTCGATACGGTATACCAAGTTCTCGCTAGTGTACTTCTCGCGTTGCTCTTGCGACATCCAAGAAATTCCGTGGATTTTCTGTGAGTGTTCCGGAAGTGCAGTGCTCTGTGCCTTAGTGAAGTGCCTACCTGAGTGTCTCCTGGATGCAATTCTCGGACTTCACGGATCAGCTGCACCAGCTCCGGTAAGTGCTTCCAATTTATTAATTGGTGGAGGGATTTCGATTTTACAGCTCCGATTCGTTCCGTCACAGTTTTTCTTTAAATTCAAGATGAGTATTTAGCAAGTACAGCGTGTAAACACCGTTTTTTTGAGATTTAAATAAAAGTATCGCTTCCACAGCTTTCCAATTAGTCCCATTCGAAAGAATATATTTTCTAGTAGTAAAATAAGAAAAGAAGCTGAAAAAGGAGTTTCTCATGGAGGATCGAACCCGTAATCGGGAGCATCGTATCTCGGTGGGCCACCGACTCAGCTACGACGTTCGTCTAATAGTAAATTAAATTTATTAAAAGTTTTTATCTATGATATCTCAAAATTACTTTTTGAGCTTTTCTCAATCGTTTCATTTACCAACGAATTTCGCCATTCATTTTTTAATGTTCATTTTCGGCATGATAAGAGGTAAAGAGTGAAAACCAACATTTCTATGTATTTTTTATAACTTTGATATTTATTTGGATATACACATTTGTTTGCGCATTACGTCCATACAAAAATTCAGGGTTTGATCGAACGGAAGATCTTGTGCCCGCCTGCTTGTCGAGAATGATTTGTGAGTGGTGGCAACTTTTTCCCCACCACCATCCATGTCACGCTGACTGCAATATCGGCTGGAACGATGAACATGACCCGCGCGGTTATGCGGAATCTGTAACATTGACAGAGGCGATGATCACGAAATCCTACTTCCGGACTCGCCGCTACGATTTAGCGCTATGCTTTTGATATCGCCTAAAACCGGAGCGTTGTGCATGCCCGTACTTATCTCTGTGTGTGTACACTTTTAAAAAACGTCAAACGCTTGCTTGCGTGTGTCACGAGCTAGGAGTGGAACAAGTAGTGGGATAAACACAGTCAGGTACTGCCTGTACGGCCAATGTACTTAACGCGACTTAACGAAAGAATTCAATTAACGCGATAACAGGTAAATTATTTGTATTTAATAACAGTCCTCGTTTAAAATTACTCGGAATGGATATTGTTTAATGCTAAATTCTTTTCGTAATTATGAGACATTTGAATTTAACATTGTTTCCTACGTCATAACAATGACTTTATATTTCTAACACATAAAATATAAATAGTTCTTTGGTTTGAATGATTTTTGTGATATACAGTTTCTTTATGTACAGTGAGTTGTAAGGCTTCACTGCTCGAGAGTAGCCTTCCATTTCCTAAGAATTAGAACTAGGTTGCAGTTACAGAAGTATGTCGAATGGGAGCAGATTGTTGGAAGTGCTCTTGAAGGTTTCTGAGAAAGCAGCAAATATTGCCAGAGCTTGTCGGCAGAATGATACTCTGTTCAAATTGCTTGTTCAAGAGAAATCAGAGGAAGAGAAGAATCCTAGATTCTTCCAGGATTTTAAGACCCTAGCTGATGTTCTTATCCAGGAGACGATCAGGCACGATATAGGCATTGAGGTAAATCAGTCAACTGGTATTTTATTTCTTAAGTGATTGCAAAGAGAAGTATAACTATGACACTGTGATAGAATATTGTGCAAAGAGTGGCAGTTT
The DNA here is from genome assembly GCA_030142655.1 of Trachelus tabidus. Lineage (NCBI taxonomy): Eukaryota > Metazoa > Arthropoda > Insecta > Hymenoptera > Cephidae > Trachelus > Trachelus tabidus. The sequence goes on along the minus strand of JARQTI010000423.1, from coordinate 465,075 downwards.
CCAGAGTTAGCAAAGAAGGTCAAGGGCGAGGAGAGTAATGTCTTCAGCAATGCTTTGGGTGAAACTGTGGTAGTCCAAGTGTATCCTTCTCCTGAGGAGACGACTCGGCTTCTTATTAAAGTCTTGAATAATGATACTGCAACTGCCACTTTACTTGCATCCGAGGTTCATAAAAAGATATCCTTGGAAGATGTACCAGTTAGCGGCAGCCTTGTAGAAGACTTTAATATTGATATGGATGATCTTGGCATTTGGATAGATCCTATCGGTAGGCTTAAGTTTTTATAATTTTTGTCTATGATTATTCAGGTGACGAGTATTTGTAAACATGCAAAAAAACATTTTCATAGATTCTACAGCTGATTACATTAATGGCATAGAGCTGATGGATTCAGTTGGCAAAATACACTTAAGCGGTTTGCGGTGTGTTACTGTATTAATTGGGGCGTATCTTGGAAGCACTGGATTGCCTGTTTTGGGAGTTGTGAATCAGCCTTTCTACACACAGAACAATCAATCGTAAGTAGCAGGTGTCATCAATGTATCCCCGTGTAATCAATGAATCAATCGAAATCGTGCTGATCGAATAGGTGGACTGGAATTTGCTACTGGGGATCGGTAAAAGGCGACGTCGGGGAATCGTCCTTGAAATATTCGAAGCCCAGCAGTGGCGTCGTTGTTTTGAGTCGTTCCGAAGATCCAGAAGTAAAGGCGAAGCTTTCAAACGGTGGTTTCAGTATAGTTGAGTCATCCGGAGCTGGTTATAAAATTCTTACCGTTATTACTGGTCAGGCTGATGCTTATGTTCTATCAAAAGGTTCAACCTATCGGTGGGATACTTGTGCACCTCAATCCATATTGCGTTCCGTTGGCGGAGGTATCCTTGATTATTCGAAATTCATAGACAGATTGAGTAGGGATCAATTGGATCTTAAATATTCATTGAGCGAAAAATGTTTCTCGAATAAAGGTGGTCTCATCGCTTATCGAGACCCTGCCATCTTGGAGTCTCTAGAGCGTTTGCTCTCTCAGTAACACTTCTATTCCATAAATAATCGAGAATTGGACGAGGCATACCGCAACGCCCAAATATCTGTCTCGTATTTTTAGTGAAAATTTATATTATATTTATTTGACAGTCATTATTTATCAAAAATGAAAATCAATTTTAAAAATAACATTCGCCAGCTATCTCTATGTATCTTCTATGTACGTGATGTAAAAGGTACAATAAATGTCGTCTACCAAAGGTAGCCCGCTGTTTACTTTGAAGTCTATAGATTTTATCTGAAATTGAGTTAAATAAAAATGAAGCTGGACTCCGGTGGACACATTGAAGCGCCCGAGTAATTTGTTGTGTCGCGAACGTGATCGTATAAATGAAAAAGGTAATTTGACTGGAGGATTAGAGGCTGACACCGAAGAGATGGACGAGTCTCATTTAGCCGGAGAGCTTCGCACTGACCCAGAGTGGTTTGAACCTGAAAAGCCTTAAAGGGATGCTAGTCCGTTGGCCAATGCGTTGAACCGAGTAGCAGCTATTTCTCGTTCGCAATAAACCACCGTAAGACCAGATGTGTCATCAAAGAGCAACGATCGACAGAAGTATTCTATCAGTCGAATAAGCAGACGCGGCTCAGGCATAACGCTAAAAATATTTTTTACGTAGACGTAGACTGTAATAAGCATTTCGCGTATCTGTGATTCGTAAGAGCGCGCATAAAATTTCCGCATGGCATATTGTAAAAACAGTTTATTATATTACCATACGCACGTGGTGATACACGCGTTCACGTCCGTCGTAGGTTACATAAACAATCGGGACAGCCCAGTTTATCTGTGTACACGAAGCGGCCAGCTATTTACAGTCTTAGCTGATATACGACGATGAGAACTTTAATATACAGCACAACAAAAAAGGTGGCTCAAGCTTTGCTTCCATAATATCGAATGTCCAAGTACGTAGCTTCAGCCCCGTAAAACCTTCAATCGCAGAACTGTGCTGAACGCCGAGATCGAACGTCACTGGGAACTTTATAAGCCGCATGACTTTTCTCTCGTTCTAACAGACGTTTTCATTTACATGAAATTTACACACCGGCGACCTGCTCACGCCGCCGGATCCTCTATTCTGGTCCTTCGTAACCTCCTAACGACAGAATTTGAATTTCCATTGGACTCCTAATAGTTCCTCCTTCTCTTTTTTCAATCACTAATAATCCGAGCAAGACTCAAATTTCCTCCTCGGGTTGCGATTCCAGTCGGACGAGGCTTCTGCCTTGCGGCTCCACTATCCTGGCGGATAATTCGCTCTGCCGGAGACCCGCGCTTCTGGCAGGTGGACAATGGTTCCCGTTAGTTTTCCGACGGACACTTATGTACGTCGTGCAGGTGTTCATGCGACGTAATATAGAATTCGTTGTACCATCTACGCCTAAAACAGAAAGGAAGCCACTTTCTTGCCACTTCTCATTACACAGTTATCTAATGCTATTGTTCGCTAATTATAAATTTCGCACGAGTCACGTGATATCGGATAGATAATCCCAGCGGCGCCTGTCGCCGTTCGTCGTCGCTCGAGGCGTCACGTCAGACCTACAATTGAACTCTGACTCAAGCCGATCGAGCCAATGACTATTGTGACCCGAGGATCCGGAAACAATGTAAAATCGTGGGATCTGCAAATGACATACCTGTGAGTGCGATACCCGCCATGCTGGTGTTGCGAGTCCTTTGTCTCTGTGCGGGAATTATCCTTCGAAGACCCGGAAGTCGTCCAAGAGCAGTAATGAAACCAGCCCGGAACCTCGCGTTCATCCAGCAGTAGATCACAGGATTGTAGCAGGAATGGGACATCGAGAGCCAATGCAGGACCGTCCAGACGAATGGCAATCCGACCCAATTCCCGAGTCTCTCATCGTTGTCCATCACCAGCTACATGAAACATTCGATTCCCTCATTCGAACCAGTAAAAGGTACACACACTCGATGTGGGCACACGTGTGCCCTGCGTGTTATTACAATACTCTCATGCCAATCGATCACTCGCTCTACGACCCTCGTGGTCCCAATAGCGAGACCTGTGTATTTTCCTTTCAATATTTTATTAAGTGACTGGAGAACAAAATAAAAAAAGACCCAAGTGTCTTCCAGGTCCACTTTAGAACCCTGGAGAGAGAGAGAGAGAGAGAGAAGAGTTCATGGCGGATCGCTATCTGGTGCTCGTGTAGAAGGACGATTCAGAAGGGACGTTCGCATCGGCCTTATCAGGCTGACACTGAAGGGCAGCAGCTCCAATAAAAAGTTATATTGCTCTGCCCGGCTCCGAGCTGAGGGACAACAGTTTGTATGACAGAGGAAAAAAAAATAGACATCTATGTATAGTAAGAGTTTAACGTAAAAGAGAAACAGGTAAAAAAAGGAAACTCGACGCACATTAGCTTAAAACGTTGGAAACCCACGAGGATATTCTTCCTAGATAGTCTAATAAATGAACGGGCCGATGCAAAGACTTCTAAAGAGTTATCGAGGTCTTTATGAAACGCTCTTAATTCTTAGGAAACAAGTGAACCGCTTGAGTCTACACAGGCCGCTTTTCTTGGACGTTAACGAGTTTGCCTAGCAAAGGGACAACAAGTAATTTCACTCTGCCAACCCACGAGCTATGACGTTGGGACAATAAATTACAGTTTATAGTTTTATCTCTCTATTCCGTCTATCCATTTATACGTTTTCGTGGCCACGCATCCTTGGGCATCCGATCGCTTATCCAAGTCAAGATAACATCGGGATCCTCGAATGTCGACCTGTTATCGCTATTTCACGGTTACGATATTTGACGAGGATAACTATCGCTTCGCAGTCAATCTGTATATATTTAATATCACTGAACCTGATTTATACGTATCTATACGTCCGGAATTTGTCAATTATTCTGGGAAAAAGCATATCGACAGAAGCTATTTGATTTCATTGATATTCCGGCGAAGCGAATTGAAAATATCCTGTTGGCTGTTTCTGGCAGTGCTTAGTCTCGAGTGTCTTATAAAATATCCAGATTATATTAAATAAAGTTTAGGTATTCGCATTTCAGCGGCAGATAAATAAATGTAAACTGGCGGGACTAACGTAAAGCCGTCCGTCACATTACGCATAACCACCGAGCGTTGAAAGTTCTGAAAGGCTTCGTTAGAATTGAGGAGGATGAATTCCAATAGACTCACGATTAAAATGTTGAATGGAAGCCAACAGATGGTGAAGACCAGCACCACAGTGATCATCATCTTTACCATCTGAAACATGGAAAAGAAAAATGGTTTGTTGGTAATTTCGAAAATTGCACAGTTGGTAGGTGGCGAGATGTAAAGTTTGTTGTTGGCTAAATTGCCTTTATAAGGATTCGGGTAGCCTGCGGTTCATTCGTTAGGCTAAATAATCCTTTTCGGAAAAAGAATAGTTTTCTCTGATGTTTTTGAGGATCGCCCTTCGTTCACGCTTGGGACGTTCGTCAAGGGAAAATCCGAAGATTCAAAGCTGACACCCGACCATTTGATTACAGCGATGGATTCGCCATTGCTGCTGTTCCGTTCCGTTGCCACTGCGACAGAGTCAATCTTATAATTACATTTGAGCCAAAGTCAATATTTCCATTTATTCCCATTTTATCAGTGGCCGCTGGCTTTAGGATTTTCGATGCCTTTTCGAAGAGGCGCATGTCTGCTGCCTGTTATCTGCTCAATTAGTCACTGAGTTATCCAATCGACCAGTCGTCCAGGCGTCCAGTTCTTCAATCACTCGAACGGCAAACCAGTTGGATCAGATTGTCGTAGTTACACGATGCTCCGCCAGAAATGGGCAGTTGTGTCTCTTTGTGGCTTCAGGAGCATTTCAAGCTTCGTTAAATGAATTAGCTTCCATTGTCGTGGCGATTCGATCGATTACGTCGAAGGGATCTTTTTTTCTTCATGTCGTGGAGCTGGTTATCACGCATATTCAGATTTTACCAAATATTCGAGGCTTTTCCAGCCAACTGCCGGAGGAAATAAGAAAAGCATGAATATCCTTTTTCTCGGCAATTCTTCAAATCTAATTCGTAAAGTTGCTCGCACGAGCACGGCGTCTCGTTTGGTCATAACGACGCAACTCCTAAGTTCGCCCCTTCGCGCTGTTCGTCGAAAAATAAGCACTCACGGCTTTTTTCGAAGGTTCGATTTCTTGCTTTGTTTTTTTCTTCTCTCTCTTCTGCCTCCCAGTGCTTTGGCCGCATTCGTAATAGGCGGCGCCCGTGTTATCGAGCCAGACTTAAAATGATAGCCATGTACCAGCAAGTCGCTGCTCCTAGCACACGAGCTGCTGCTCGTCGAGTCTACGTGGCTGCGGTATTTTTATAAATATTTGGAAAATTGGAGGAGAACAAAAATGAATAAAACCGAATCCATAGAAAGAGATAGAGAACGAAAGAATGCAGCGGCGCCTGTGCTCGAAAGCATCCATCGCGGATGATTTATCACATCGTTCCGTATACAAGTATATACATGCCTGTAGATACGTATACATAAACAGACAGATGTTCACATCCCCAAGATTAATGGCTGCGTGACGTAAATTACGCTGGCAAACAGATCCTCGATGCTAATTAATTAGATTTCATATCCCAGAATCCTATGAGATATTTTGGGATTCAATTTGCCTGCTTGAAAATATTCAAACTTTACTCCTCGGGGGGAACTTCGTGTCCGTCGTTAAATTCGGCAGAACGGTCGCGCAATTCTTCCTTTTCTATTTGCTCCCGCAGTTTCTATAATTCGATTGATTCACCTGGAATAAAAAGCGATTGCCCCTATTCCCGTGATAAGCTGGAGCTTCAGCCTGGTGCCGGCCTTTGCGAATTGATCAACGATACAGCGATCAGCTGCCAGGTTGAGCGACTTGAGAAGAGAAAAAAAAAAAGTCGCTCCACCGTACGAAACAACCGCCGTATATAATTTGCGTATCTCTGTGCTTCTACCCCTGGCCGCTTTCGCCCTTCGAAATCGAAGAAAAGATTGTACGTAGGAAAATGGAAAAAATGTATTTACAAAGTCTCGAGATTATCTTGGAGATGCGTCGAGACTTCTTTTATTCGCTGAAATCCTCGAGAAGAAAAAAGAAAAAAAACGTCCCGCTCGAACAATGAGTTCGGTATTATTCTCGAAGCAACGATGCGTCAAAGAGATCCGATCGATCAGCCTCGCGTATCAGAAAATTGATCAAATTAGGCTGCGGAACAATATGTGTGAAAATTCGGAAAGGCCGAAAGGAGCCTAAAGGCATTTATGGAAATTACGAGGCAACAGGGAAGAGCAGAGCAGCCTCTTGATTAATCCGACTGGACCGATTCGCTTGTTGCTAATCCGATGAGCAAGCTGCTTGCTCTTCTTTTACTAACATAAATAACATAAATAACCCATTGTTGCAGCATATTTTCTCGTCGCTGGGTAATTCCTTTCACCGCGCAGTCCTCCTCTTTGCCTTTGTCTGGTTATTCTCGTCAGACTCGGCTCAAGCGTGTGTGCCATGTATGTTGAAACTGCTGAGCTGCCTGGTTGCCTGGCTGCCTGGCTGACTGGCTGGCTGCTCCGATTGTCCCCCTATCTCTACGTGAACAACGTCCCAACCTTCGGCAGCTCCGGCGCAGTCACTTTCGTTACTTTGCCACTCTTTTCATTCCAGGACGATACAATTGTGAGTAATCTGAAAATTTTGAAAGTCACTTGTTATCGTTCCGTTGAGTGTTTCCGGCGCGAGACTTTCACATTACAAAAGCCTCCGGACACGACGAAGAGACACGACTCCCTCTCGCAATCGGGTTCACCGTTATTATTGCATTATAGTTCGACGCTTTTGGGAATTTTCTTTCGATCAACCGGAACGTCCTTTTCTTTCCTATTTTCCCTCATGACTTCGTTTGACGTCCAATTAATAAGGAAAAAAAGGGCGCGGGTGACGTTGACGGTTGCTCGGAACGAAGTCGCTTACTCGCAGACAGAGAGTAATAGGTTTATGTGACATTTAGCCTGTCTGCGCTTACGGCTATTACTCGCTGATCAGTTGATTTTCCTAAGATTAATCCTGTCTTTGGGATTATTGAGATTCGAGTACGTGCAACGGTAATAAATTTATATTTTTATTAGGGACGATCCAGTTTTTCTTTTTTCTTTTCGATACTCCTCTGTTTCTCTCGCTGCGCAACGTCACGAGGGACGTATGAGAGGAGGGAGCATTGTTCTTACTGGTTTTGGAAAAAAAGAAAAAATCATCTTACCGTTACTCGATCGATATATAATAATAAGTTTTTGACGAATGAAATATCCTAATTATTTTCTATTGCAAGATTTAATGGAAGGTTCGAGAGTTTTATTTTTTGCCCCAGAGAAGAGGATTCTTTCCTGCTCGTAGCTCTTTCAAATACATCATGCTCATTTCATTGGACTCTTATCCTATTAAATTGTCCTACGTCCATCTTCTTCTTCTTCTTCTATTTTATGAAATGGCTATTTCATTATTGTTCTTATGTGCCTGGCAATATGAGATTTCATGTCAAGGATAAAAGTGCTTCAAAATAATAGTTAAGACAGACTTACCCCGTCATCAAGTTAAAGCGACGGATCATCTTCGTTTCCGAATGATTCTCGTGATTCAGCTGGGGACTAAAGATTTTTTCGACTATCGCGATCCTTCAGTCAAATTATACAGCTGTCGATATTCCCAGCTAAATGCATATTTATGTCGATTTATCGAGGTTTTTAAACTTTTCATACTTTTCTGACTGCAGCATCAGACACTACGTGACTGATCTGACTTGACGAAGAGTCAGAATGGGGCTACACGTGGGTAGAGGCCCAGCTTCTTTTCATTTTGGAGAATATTTTATTCCGACTCTACGTCTTGTACTGAGAAAAAATTTCAATTTAAACTGCCCGAAGCACAAAAAATGTATATTTCATATATAAAACATATCCTTTTTTTTTACTCGGAAGAGCCTAGACTCAGGGGACGTTGAGAGTATTTCTCGGGGAAAAATGACGTCGATCGAATGAGGAGATTGAGAAGGTTGAGAAGTTTCAGAGGGTTGAGAATGTGGGGAACGAAGAGAATGATGCGGAGTAGCGAAGCTCGAATGGAAGAGAAGAATTCGCGTTTTGCATTCTCCGTCGCATCGAAATGACAAACGATCGAATTAGCTACAATTTGGAAAATGAAAAGATTAAATTTTCGAAAAAAAGGCTATAGTCATTATCGAAGAGCAAGTAAACGCGCGTAGCCGTATGTCGTCTCTGTGTGTTACTTTTGACTTGAAAAATTTGAAGCTCCGAGTTCTTATCGCGAAGAATGAGATGTGTCGTGTTTGACGAATTTCATGATTCGACACACCTGGACCACCCGAACTTTGGCATTTACGAAGTTGGCCCATCCTCAAGTTTCCCACTCACTTACGTTTATTGTATATCGATGAGGATTAAAATCCGCGATCGGTGGATTTCAAGAGCTCGTATTCTCTAGATTTTCCTATGCAAACGCCATCTACATACTACTGCTCGATTGCACCTATCGATCAGCTGCATTGCTTTCGTTTTGCTTACATACTTATTTGGGATACAGAGTATCAGGCAATATCTTCTCTGATGTCTCTGATGTATCCTACGCAATTATCGAAAATCGATCACCTGGAGCCCCTTTTGCGGAAATTTCTTGGCTCGCTGGAGCTTCGTTTGTCCTTGAGAGACTCCTCTCTCTCTCTCTCGTATCGGGAGAAAAATGAATTCTCTTCGCAAGAAAGTCTGCGGTCGGCAGACACGTGCGCCGAGTGTGCTCGGTGTGCACTCATGGATTTCTGCAGTGGGTGTCGAGTCGCAGTGCGAAATGAATAACGCACAAGAGCTAATCACAATTCGCTTAAATGCAAATTGCAATTCCGGCCATTTATTTATTATACGGCTCCTTCGGTGCATATCTGGACACGGTGCTTAAGACATGAGCCGATAACGCTGTCGAGGACGGAGCCATCAACTTTTGATTTATTATGCAGTACACGAGTTGGCTCGGCTTCCGTGTGTTTCGGCTTTCCTCGTTCCTCTTGGCTAATCGCGAGCGACTGTCCGATAGCTCGAGCAAACTGATAGCCTCTTTGCTTTTTTCTCCTTCTCTTGCTTTTGCCTTTCCCTCTTCTCCTCCTGCTCTCCTTTCTTTTCGCCCGATACACATAATTACTATGCTCGATAGGATGACATTACCGTAACGTAAAAGGTAGGTAAATTAGCCGGTAATCGCGAACCCGGATGTAATTGCCTCCTGACTTCTCGGCGCGTTCAAAGTGTTATTTCTATTTTTTTCAATCGCTACTCGAATCACACGATTTTTTCAGTTATCTTCGCTCAGTTTGTATCGGCAGGATGGGTATTATGGTCCGTTACGGTCGGCTGCTTCCCACTTTACTGCTGATCGGCTATATAAACTGCAGTGAGTATCCTATCGATGCTACTGGAAGTCCTAAAAGTTTGGAAAAACGTTCCGGAGAATTAGGCCATTTCCCGACTCGATTCCGAGAACGAGGATTTTACGACTCGTAGGAGTCTGCGGGTCGTCGTTGACGAATTTTCAAAATTGATAGGAAAAACTCCTCCCATACGGAGCTAAAGGATTTTTTGCCATTCGCCATAAGATCCATCTTATTCATTGCAGTCGAGGCAGGCGGTTTGTCCTCCGATCTGACGAGTCTGTTTCTTCGTCTCTATACCGGGTGAGTAGTTCGATCGTACAATTGCGAGGGCCGGATGCTCTGTTATGTAAATGCATTGAATTTTTCAGGGAAACGACCAAGGATTTTCTCGATGAACATTTGAGCGACGTGGATACTCTTCTTGCTCGTATGAATGTCACCAAGCCGACAGTCGTTTATATGCATGGATGGACCGAGAGTGTAGAAAGCTTCAGCGTCCGCACGGTTGTCGATGGTAATTCGGATGGTCATTTGATCCATTAAATCCATCGGTTTTTCGTATTTTTCGACATTTAGAAAGGAATCCGTTACCTTCTCATAATTACCTTAACGTTTAAGGCTATTTGCACAGAGGCGATCACAATGTCATTGCGGCCGACTGGAGTCAAGTTTCCAGGCAAAATTACCTGACGGCGGTCCCCGAGATAAAATGGGTGGGCGCAGCCTTTGCCGAAGCTCTGGAGACGATGATTAATTCCGGTTTGGAAATCGAGCAGCTCTACATCGTGGGACACTCGCTGGGAGCGCAGGTTTCCGGTTACATCGGGAGATATCTTAACTTTACTATTCCGAGAATCACAGGCACGTAAGGGACGCCGTAATAATCGAAAGAATCTTCGCGTCAGCTCTGCCTCTTTTTAACTCCAGGACTTCTTTTCCCTCAGGATTGGATCCAGCTGGTCCTTTCTTCAATTATCTCGAAACGCCTCTTTCTGCGAAGGACGCACGATTCGTCGATATCATACACACTGATTACGGATTCTACGGAATCGCCCAAGTGACCGGTACCGTCGACTTCTTTCCTAATGGCGGCCATCGGATACAACCTGGTTGTCCGATTCACTACCTCGTAGGAAGCAAAGGAGGCAAGTGCGGTAGAGTCGCGTTAAAGTAGAGTGACTCGCGGTAGAGCCAAAGCAAGATAAAACAGAGCGGAATAAGTGAAATCACGGTTTTCTCGTACGTTCTAGATTTGTGTAGCCACCACCGATCTTGGCAGTACTACGCCGAGTCTCTGCTGATAGAGGACTCTTTCGTGGGCGTTAAGTGCACCTCGAATTTACGTTTCCTTCTTGGAAAATGCAATAAGAACGAAAAGGCGATTATGGGATATGCAACTCCCGTCACTACGTAAGTAGAAGAGTCAAAAGAGCCAGAACTGCCGGAAGTTGCTGTGACCCGGAGACGCTGGCTTGACTTTGATGATTCAACGAAAGCTTCGCTCCCTTTACTATTTTTTCCTTCTCGCTCTTACAGGAAGGGTGAATTCTTTCTCAAGACAAATTTGGTTCCCCCTTTTGGGCAGAAGGAGATGCAGCTATAAGGAGGAAAAAGGCACGAACCTAATTCACCCTCTGGCTCCATTGAATATTATCTCCAGGAACTCAGCATTCGCTATCTCGTGTGAGTGTTGCATCAATCGTCCACTTGCATATTTTAATCCGATCGGTTTCACCGGGGAAATACGAGAGCGGCTAACAAATTAATTCATGATTTGACCCTAGTCCAATTCGAAACGGCAATTCCCTCCAGGCAATCGTTAGCCAATTGTCGGTGCGTAGGATAAATAGATAAACTCTATGGGAACTATTCGATACAATTAAAATACAAAATTTTCAACTGGAAATTAGTGCGGTTTTCCCCTAAGTTTTATTCGAAATTGAAAATTTGAAAATCATCAATGAGCGTTACGCATGAAAAGATAAGTTGGAAACTGGTCTGCATAATGCCCCAAAAAAATACCGCAGAAAATTCAGTGTTCTTGAAACTCCAGACCCGAGAGTAATTCGCGATGATCGATCGTTTCGCAAATCGTTTGAAACTTTCCACCCCTCCCCCTCCCCCTCCCCCCGCCCCCTCCTCCGGCTCTTCTACGACTCCGACAATCTACAATCTGCAATCTACAATCTACAATCTACAACGTACATTCCGTCATTCGCAGCAGTTTTATTCGGCTCTGGATATTATTCTACCAAGTGGATCTGAACATTTTCTGTCTGCAGTGTCTAAGAATTTTGAATAAGATGCTCATAGGATAAATGTGCGGCCGACTGTAGCCTTCGAAAAGCACTTGCGCCAGCATGAAGCTGACTCGACCCGACCGCAACCTGAACCTTGAATGGAATAGGAATAAGTATCATAGGGGTGTCGCTAATTAGAGAACCACTAAATGTAATGAGTATTAAATTTAAGGATATTAGAAAAAGTCAAACGTTCAAGTATAAAAAAGGAAATAAATGACGACGTGCTCGATATGGACGAATACTGACCTTCCTCTTGGATCGAGCCATCCTCTGATCCCTTGTATTCTCTGCCTCGCCGGGAGTCTGTTTGCCCCAGACGACCACCGCAATACTGGTATAGGTGAACAAGAGGACGACGAGTGGCACCAAATACTGGAGAACCAGCAACGCGATCGAGTAATAGTATCTGAAATCAATCGAAACATAATCTGGCTGCATCTGTTCCTGTTGATTGACACATTGATTAGAGCAGTATTTCATTATTTATCTATATTTTACACATTTTTTTACTTTACTATGGACACAAGAGTGTCAAGGATAAGGCTCGAATCTCTTTTGTGCGAAAAATCCAAACCAGTTGGTCCAGTTGAGTAAATGGAAAAAAAAGGTTTTGAATTCGATTTCATATTTTTTTTCCTCCGTCTCTCAAGACTAGGTTGACAAATTATAAGAGGAGCAAAAGAGGTCAGATCGCAGGAGTCACGTTTTGAACTCACCTTTGTTCTGTCGACGGCCAATTCTCCTGGCAGACGTACTGGTTGCACGTTACGTAACGGTCCGTTGGCTGATAGAGTCGCGATACCACAGCGATAGGGAAAGATGTGACTAAGGCTATCGTCCACACCGAGAGGATCAGCAGCTTCGCTTGTTTCTTGCTCATACGCGGCTTCAGGGGCCACATTATGGCCATGTAACGGTCTATGCTTATCGCCACAAGCGTGTACGCGCTCACCAGGACGGAGACTGCCTGAAAAATCGATTTTAAATTTATAAGAGTTTGCGTGCCGAGAAGAAGGAGGAGACGGAGGTTGTCCATTAGATTTATTTTCCTGTCACTCTAGAAATCAATCCGATAAGCTCACAAATTATGGGTAACGTTTGGGTAAAAACGAATGTGAACGACTTCATTGTCAGGCTCTGAACGATTGTGTCACTCGACTATTTGTAGAACGATAAGACGCGAAGAGTCACAGCACGTCGGCGACCTTAACACCTCAATCACGTGGTCCTGTTAAACGTAAATTGTCCTGGCAGGTTTCTCAATGATCGCAGTGCGAAAGCGCAAAGTCTCCAAAACCAGAGAAGCCAATGAACTTGCGTCTACGCACCTGCGAGTAATTGACACTTGGACAGAGTTCCGATCCGAACGGCCAGTACTGAAGAATCAGGGTGCTGATGAAACTGGTGGGGACGCAGAAGAGAGCCATCAGGATATCACCGACGGCCAGGTTCACGATGAAGTAGTTGGTGACGGTCTTCATCCTTGGGCTGCTGTAGACGACGTAGCACACAAGCCCATTGCCCACGAGGGCCATTACGAAGATCGTGCTGTAGAGGATGTAGATGGTCGCCTGGAACCAGGTGGCCGAGAGGATGCTGTCCTTAACCGGAAAATCGTCGCAGGTGATAATCTCCAGAGTTGAGTTACGACTTGCGAGACCTCCCTCCCCTCCGTATTCCTCGATGGGACTCGAGCTCATCCTCTTCTCCGTCGACTGTTGCCTCTTGCCATTCTCACTTAAACCAAATCTGCAGAGATATACAATTATATTCGGTGATTGATGCTTCTCCGACTGGTGGAACGGAGCATCCTGGCTATCGTTAGACCAAGCGTTTGCTCTTCTAACATTAGCTATTAGTTACAAATAATTAGTTGCTCGTCACTCGACGCCCACGATAGCACAATGACAGAGTTCTTTATCAAATGTTAATGAATCTTATTTTGAGCTTATAGGTTCTATTTTCGAGGCTCAAATATTTTGCCCAGTTTCGGACTGGAAACTCTAACGAATCGTTTCAGTAAGATCTCCAGCCTGAGATTCGCTTAAAGTTTTTCGGGTCTTGTTAAATGGAGTATTTGGCCTCAAAGTTATCCCTGTAGGATCTTGGAAGGCAAAACTGGTGTTACACTTCAGTCGGCAAACCCGAAGAACAAAGAACTGGAGGTTGTAGGTATAGGCTCGAACCGGTGTTAATTTTTCGACTCGTCTAGTTCTGGATACAAGGTCAGGTTGAATGAGGCTGAATAAGGAATTTCAAGTCAGCTGGAAAGTTTCGAAATTTCACAAGGACAAAGAAAGTGAATGGACAGCAAACTGGAATCCAGAAGAGGGAACTTCACGCTGATAGGGCGGATATGGCTCAATGAGAGATATTTGCGGGTCGCCCCCTAATTCAACAACCCTTTACAGAGACATAGCGTTATCAGGACCCTCACGTGACACGGATCATAGAGAATCCGAAGCTCACTGAATAATCTACGATATCAATTATCGGAGATACGTTTTCGTTGGGCTTAACTTTTTTGATGTTTTTGACGTAATATCGGGACACGACCATGGTAATTGCCGCCAGCAGCGGTTGGAACGAATTTTTAGCAGGGTGATTCACTGAATAGACGATTCAATATTGTGGCAGGTCCTTGACAAGGCACGACGGCTAATCTCATAACTCCTTTCACTCTCGCAACAGTAAGCAATATATTTTAGAATTTTTATGTTATCGCATATTTCAATTTTCGAAATTCTCATGACCTAAGATAAGTGTTTCTAAACAAATGTATTACTTTCGCCTCTGTCATTCCTGACCGATCGATCAGTTTTTTGATCTTAGATCTTGATCTTTTATTTTATAAAATTCCGATCTTGCGCGTTTCAGTCTCGACCGATGAATTCACCACTATTTCCTTCTCAGCCAAGTCGATCCAGTCGCTCGTGAATCTTGCAGAAAATTCGTATATCCACGTTAAAAGCAGGAGCCAGAGTGTAAAATGGATAAGAAAAAAAAAAAAAAAAAAGTAAATCCTAGAGGAAAGCATTGGATTTCTCGGTGAAATAAAATCCCGTATTCCCGAGGCGTTTCATGTTTGTCCGAGCCGCAGGACGACCCCCCATCGTGTTCGGCATATTTTTCTTACTTAAATCGGAGGTAGAGACGGCATATTAATGAAACATATTTCCTATAAATGTCCCGTAGGAATAAGCGTAACATCCGCACACGTGATAGCGTTACGCGTAACCCGGTCAAATGAGTTTTCATGAGAAACAAATCGGAATTTCGGGGCAGAGGTAGGTCGATTTTTGTACGTTGCACAGATCGTTCCTTTATTTTGGTTATTCTCCTTCCTGACGCTATGATACTCAAAAGACTTTCTTATCCATCCTCCGTTCGCTCTCCCTTGCTAACTCACACAGAATCCAAAACTTACCCTAATCCTCCCACACATTCATAAAAGTTGCGTTCACAGAATGATGTATCTTTAATGAACTCATGGATACGTAGTAGGTAGGTTGTGGAAGCCTGAGCGATTTATCGCGGACTTCGTAATGCCACTCGGAGTGCAAATAAGGGTTGGATCAGCTGAATTGCGGAACTGCGGACCTTCGCATGGGCCCCCTATATGAATTACTTGCAAACATGTCTTTTCTCTTTCTTTGCTTCCTTCGCGATGCTCGTACTTTGTCGCCCACTAATTCTTTACTTAGCACATTTCTAACGGGAAGGTATAAAGTAGCAGCGGTAAGTACACCTCGTAAATCCACTGGCTGAAGAATTTCTTGAAGAACCAGACCCGATGTCTTCATTCGTTTATACGTTTAAACTTAAACTCCGAGTGCGGAGAGTGACTCGAGTCTCTCGTTGATGTATTTTTAAAAATCATTTTCAAAATTCTCACTGCAGTTTATCGTCAAAGTCTCCACGTCAGAGAATCTCTTTGTTTGATTCGCCATGGACTTTTGTCTCGCCGGAAGAAGCAAATTACTTTAAGCAGAAGGAACGACGTTCTTCGTTCCCTTTGTTAAAGGAAATGAAAGGCAAAGTGCTGCAAAAGTTTTAAAAATAAAAGGAGGCTACCGAAATTTCGGAGGATCTTAAAGCGAAGGAATAATTCGCAAAATTTTCAAGTAGTCCAAAGCTGCATAAAGCTTCCTTTTGATTCCTGCTCATTTTCCCTGCTCGTTTCAATCGATCGGCAACACACAATAGAAATGAAATTGCGATTCTGCTTATCAGTTCTTTTGGCAATATTGGAAAGTAGCAGTCGCAAGGTTACGGCGTCTTATTTGAAAATTAATTTTTTTTGTGAACCCGAAAATCGGGCAGATGGCGAGCTGTGTCAATCTTGGGGCTCGGTGAAGAGATTTTAACTTGTCAAATTCCAGGAAAACAACCCTCTCGGCTGCCTTCCTAATTGACTCTCCTGTACACAAATCTCTCGAATTCCGCACGTTTCGCTCACTTCGCTCGCCTCATTTGCGTTTCATCTCTCATTTTTGACTCTGCGATAAATCCTCCTACGCGAATAAAGTTCGCACAATAGCGCACAAGATTAGGTTAATACGGATGCCAACGTCGGAGGCCTGGCGAACGGATTAATTCGCCAGTATTCCACTATTCCACTATTTCCAGTATTCCAGTATTCCATTATTCCAGTACTTGGAAACAGGCCGAAGAGAGCGTAACTAGACTCTAACGATTCTCTAATAGGTTTAGCTATTAAGAATTAGCTAATGCGCTTCGAGCGAAGTCCTTCAGCAAAGTGCGAGTGCACCTTCCTGCGAGTCCAATCGATCATTCGAGTAAACGTCTCAAACGCTGCCAAACTTCTTTCATACTTTTTCTGCTAATTACGACTTTGTAAAATAGCTAATCGATGTGTTGACAAAAAACGGGGATAATTTCAATGCTCCCTTTGCCCAGAACTGTCCGCTTACCTGATTCTTAAATAGTTCGGTTGCTTTCGACGGAGACGAAAAAGAATGATTATTTTAAAAATTGAAGAGGGAAAGTTCGTCGTTGCGCTCAGGACGTCAGGACGGAGAACGGGAGGATCCAGGGGAAAGGGCTGGAAGCGGGGCCAGTGGCATCTGGCCCGAAGCCAACGGAGCAAACGTGTTATTTTATTTGAGTTAATGAATTCGATCGATTGAAAAGCATGCATCAGTGATATTGCTCTTATAATCCGTGACTCTGTCCGATAAAATTGAACCCTCGAATTGGACTCAAAGTAAAGCGAGGCCTGTCACGCGAGCTGGCGTAGAATGAAAAAGGCTAAGACTTCTTTTATTTACGCTCGGTGCTTATTTGAGACACTTTCAAAGCTTCTAAACTTTATTGATTCTCGAGATAAGTTTTATGCAGACGTAGTGCGTTTACCTGATATCTTTTAAATTTACATATTTTTGCCTCGATCAAACCTCTTTGGTAAAGCACACGTATGACATCAGAGACATCAGAGCAGTCTTACCATTGGCATTGGTGAATCTTACCTGGAAAATTACGCTTCTTTCGGTGAAAGGGAACTCTCGTGCAGGCGGCTTGAACTGTTTATAGAATCGATGACATCCGCTGAATTTTTGTTGGATTTTTTTTCAAACGAACAATCACACTTTTCACACGGACATCGATGATCGGTATCGTATAACTTTCGATAACTTTTCCCATTGTCGAGAAAAAGACACATTGTCCAACACCTCCGAAGATTACGCACTGGAAAAACTAGCAAATTATCTTCAGCTGGGATTTCGGCTCTCGAGCGGTGCAACGAATTAAAAGTTGCATGGCGATGCACTTGCAGTTTTCAGTTGAATTATGATATCGGTGCACTTGGATGCTGCGATTTATGACGTCTCTCGGTGTCCCCGTCCATTATCTTTAATCCATAATAAACTCGGTTCCCGCTGGCACTATTTTCTCTTGGAGTGTAATTTCATTGTTGTGAGCCACCTCGGCAAAAACTTGCAAATTTATGAAGTTCATCAGACGCGGTTGCTGTTATTAGGGCATAGTAATTTGCTTGAATGTGAAATATTAGGACTAGCCAGATTTTCTCGAAGTGTCGTTCTAGCTAATGAACGAGCAGTGGGGAGAAATTGTACACTGGAAAATACGAGTTTGTACCTGAACTTGCTATCGCGCTTCTGGTACACCAATTTTCTCACTTTCTTAACCAGATGAAGTTTTTCGTTTTGTTACTTCAGGTCGTCGACGCAACACGGACGCAAATCTGCGTGACTTTACGAGGCCAAAGTTCGGCCAAGCAGTTGGCTACCAGAAAAGCGGCGCTACATTAATTTCCTAGAGGATTTCGATGGAATTTGCGATTCGTGATACAACAAGTGCGAGAATGGAAGTTTGTCACGTTTTGTCCTGCTCTGCTGTATACGTAATAACTGTGCATAAATTTTCAAGAAGTTAAGGGACAAGGAGCCTCTTGATTCAAAACGAACTCGTGAAAGGGAAAGAGAGAGAGAGAGAGAGAGAGAGAGAGAAAGAGAGTGAGTAAGAAGGGTGAGAGGGAAAGAGAGCACTAGGTTGCTGCGACAGTACGATATGTTTTCAATTGTTTCTCATTCATCGACGTGTCTCCGAGTAAAAAAAAACCCGAGTAGAGTAAACGAACGAGTGACGGTGGCGCGTAGAATGAACGACATTAAAATTTCACTAAAGAACCGCCAAGAGATTGTCAGGTTGAAGGAGCAGCATTTGGATCGCACCTGTTGAAATTTTCTTCGACTCCGAAGATTAAACGTTCGCGGGCAAAAGAAGATTCGACGGACGCTGCGAGTTCAGCGCAGAGCAGTTCGCTGGAAATGCGAACTGCTGATCGTGATAAGAGGTTTGGGGTTTGAGCGTTTGCGGCCCGCGGCGCACTGACGGGTCTCGCTTTTACTGCGAAAACCTTTGGCTCTCTCGGCTGCTTCGAATCCGCCTCCGTAGCTCAGGCCGCCCCACGTTCACTTCTGCACAGTCGCACTCTTTTCGATTGTAGAACGGCTCCCAGGCTTTCGTAGTCGCATCGCTACTTAGGACTTTGAAGGAGCAACTTCCGTCGCCTGGCAGCTGCCTTCTCAAAGTCTGACACACCGAGGAATATTTGAAAAGCGCCAAGAAATACGGAATAGGGACGAAAGTCGAGGAAAGCAACTTTCGCCTTGGCGAAAAGTTCGAAAGCCTCGTGAGAGATAACGGCGGTGGTGATCCATTTGAAAAGTGGGAAACTTCAATGATACCTATTAGAATGGGCTGCGCCGGGCGTGAAAGAGTCGGAGTAGTTGGCCGAATTAATGGAAGCAAATTGTTCGATGTTAAAACGTTAAAATACAAATTGCACAAGAGTGGGTGGGGGGGGGGGTTAGAGGGGTGTCGGTGCAGACAGAACGATTAAACGATAGAACGGCTGTCCCGAGGCGTGACACGAAACGGTGCGCGTCTAATTTTAGATTTAATGATATTTCCCATGAAAACAAACTGACTAAAATCACAAACGATATATCTATTTACTCGCGCGTCTCTTCGGAAATATTTAATAAATCGCATGTCTTCGTCTCGGTAGGACTCGTCCTCCCGATATTGCATTTATCCTTACGACAATAAGCTTATCTCCCTTTCTCAGAACATATGAGAATTTAAATATTCCTAAGAGATTCCGCAGGCATTCGAATAATCGCTAAATTTCATTGCAATGTCATTCCTCAAATATTGACCAAGCTAAGAGCGCCAGTCCGCTTTCCTTTGAATCTCTCGATACATCAAACTTTTTCAATATAAATAATACTTGAGGTTTTGCCGTCATCCTCGTGCAGCTTTTGCCACTGGGTCGCGCCTGATGCTCGCGTCGACTTTCAAATTCAATTTCTTTAATACTTTCCAAGAGACAACCGAGAATATATCCGACAAGCATATCGAGCTCACGAGACCTCTTAAAGAGACACCATTGAGCGATGGGTATAACTGTTAAGGGATTCGAGTTACGGTATCGATCGAGCATGAAAAATGGGAATAATGGGGGAATTTGCAAAAGTCCTTGAACGAGCTAGACCAGCTGATTGCGAGTGAAAAAAACAAGGGAATGACATGTCTAAGAAGGAGCTCGAGCAGTTTGGCCAGAGCGAGAAGGTGCATCGCGTGACGGGGGTTCACCTGCCGAACTATTGGAAATTGTGAGAACGTTCCGGTAAAACGCAAGAGCAACCTTAATGGAGCGTCATCAGTCGAAATAACCAGCCATAAATCATGTGCATGTCGGCCGACTGGAATTTCGAAACTGGAGAGCAGGATGGAAACTCCTAAAGGTTTTGCTTCGCTCGAAGCGTCTTGGAAGGTGAAGAAACGGGTCCAGTGGAAGCTGCTTAGCGTGACAACGACAGCTTCGACGCATTCATCTTTTGAACGTCTTTGCCTTCGTCTGACAATCGGACGCAACCGCAAACGCAGAACCCCGCGAGGATTTGCACCTCTCTAAGGAACTAAATTACGGGTTTCTGACACTTTGAGGTCCAGTTACGGGTTTCGTTCTGAGGCTACCGAGGCTACTACTGTTACGTGACCGGTTCCATTGCGTCACAGATTCCTCCCGACCGAATGTCAATCCATAAGATTAGACACGAAACGGAAGACACGTCAATCTCGACTAGAAATTTGATCGAAGAAGATCCGAAGAAGCGAAAATCTCAAAGATAAAGACGTAACGTTTCAAGTTCAACTTGAAAGGGTATTTAGCCCGAAAACCAGCAGGAAAAGCTCCAGGGCAAATAACTCATGAGATTTCCGAAATTAATCCGATTAAAGAAGATTAGTCTGGGTCGGGATAAACTTATTTTGAGCTACATTCATGAATCTCCTTCTACCCATCCAGCAACTACACGCGAGTCGTGTGTAACATATTTTCTTGAGATTTTCATTCTCTCTTTCCTCTCTACCTTAATAGCCACTCGCACCGTAACTGTAATCGCAAGATGAATATCCAGGGGCAAAAGGAGACATTTTCTCAGTATCCTTGTTTGATGTTTTTCTCGAGGACTCGAGTCTCAATGAAATTACGGAGTGCAAATCGAATCGAAGTCTGAGTCAGTCCGAGGTATTGAAATTGTGCAAGATCTTTATTGTGCCTGAATCGAAGGTGAATCAGTCCTTTGAAGTTCGTTTACCCTCGAGGTGAAGGTTGGTAGAATATCAAATTTCATCAAGCTACTCATTAACTTAATGAATTTCCCGAGGTAGCACGAAATTTAATCCCAAAAAATCGAACAAAGGAAAATTGTGTGACTGCGGATCATAGAAGGAAGGAACGTTCGACTGGAGAGTTTCCATAATTGCGTCTGCTTTACCAAGTGTTGCCAAACTTTGTACAGCCTAACACGAATGGCGCGATTAGCAGGAAACTGCACGGACGACAGTTGACACTGTAAGAGCAAAAGGTATCGGGAAAGTGTTTTATTGTGCTAAAACGCTACGGTAGAGATAACGATTAATAGTGACGTCACTCGCAGACCTATATGGAATATCTAATCAGAGATGCTCTGCGGTTGGCTGCCTGAGAAAAAAAAACGAGCGCCAGCGTCGTGTAATTTTCGTGGATTAAAACTCCCGTTGTGGACCCCATTTTATCTTTGTTATTTTATTATTTTCATCTTTATGAATCTGTTCTCCTTTTATTTCGATTTATCCTTCAACACTCGCAGTCAGAGGACAATAAAGCGAGTATGGCTGGTGTATCGTAGATTAATTTAAACTTTTTAATTGAACTGACAATATTCTATAAAGTCACCGCCAGCTGGAATTTACCAACTATAATGAATTAATGAGTAGTAAACGTCGACATGACTAACCGGCAGCTTCTTTCATTCTTTCTGCTCTTTGTCTTTCTCTTTCTCTCTCTCTCTCTCTCAGTCCCTATGGTAGAACGAGTCCGAAATTTTCCAGATTCCCAATGTTCTCAACACTATCAGCCGCTTCCTCTCCTTATCCATTTCTTCCTGTTATCGTTTCTCCTCCTTCCTCCAGACTCAGTTAGGCAGCCGCCTCGTCAGTGAAAATTTCAACGACTCTCTGACCGATCGATCACTCAGTGTCAGTTTTGCTAATTAAAGGAATCATAAATGCTTTAAAGAATGCTTGCAAAAAGATTTTCGAACGTCCGATAAAAATAAATTGTCTATAAATTGTGAGAACGAATAAGATTCGATCGATCGTTTATTACAATTATCATCTGTGAACGTTCCACTCGTGCCTCTACATATAGAGACGTAAATAATAATGACGAATGATCCAGCAAAGTACAGGAGTTACGCGACGTCACCTTGTTCTATCTTGACATTTTTGTATTCGGCTAATATTCCAGGTGACTCCTTGTGATAACGCATTAGCGTTTGACCTCGTGACCCACAGGAGGCGCACTACAACTACACTTCAGGCCAACACCAAGACGACGGAATTAATGAACTCGCGAAAGAACGGAAGCTGAGGAAAGACTGAGAAGGCACTTTGGGCATCTTCTCGAAGTGTCCCAGCGACACGTCAATGTCCGACCGAGCTCCTCCGTGTCGTCTTAACTCTTTTCTCTTGAAAATCTCTTAAAATTCTCTCGAGTGCGCTGAGCGTCTCCGTTGCGAAATCTTCAAACACGCCACCGGTGTCGGTGATTACTTTAGCTAGAATCTCCGCGTGTACTCGCCTCTCTTTACGCGGCGAAGGTTTCGACGTATCGACACTCTCAGCCGTCACGGCCGATCCGCTTCGTAACTCGAGGTTCGCTCCTTCGTTCGACGAATCGGCAATCGGTGAGAATTCGTTTGGCCAATTTGGAGTTTCCGTCGTGAGGTTCGAAATAGCCGATAGTGCGCTTTATGATTTATAACGAGGACGTAAACACCTCGTAGCCGGCTTAATGCGTAAATCAAAGATCCTGAGTAGGACCATATGCGAGCCCATGCCCGTGCGCAACCGCATCGACCGTATCCAGATATCGCTTTTTATTACGTACGTTTCGCTACGTACCTATTTGACGAAATTTAGAAGAAAAAAGAACCGTAATGGACGATAAAAATGTGATCATTAGTCCGATGCCAGTGAGAGACGAAAAATAATGACTAATAAGAATCGATGAGCCGCCTATTGAAATTGTCAGAAGTCTTTTTATTTGAGTTAGGCAAACAGATTTCCATTTTTTTATCACTTGTCTGCGCCATAAAGAACGACCGACGTCGCTTCCCTTTTGTGGGTGGAACCTTCGACGAGGTTTACTGTAGCAGCATTCGATGGATGGGAAATAAAGAATCTCCTTGTAAATATAGTAAAAGAGACAGGGATCAAGGGAAACGAGATGCGAAGCAGGAAAGTGACGTGATGTACGGTATTGTGGTTAATAAATTGAGGAGGGAACTAGGTAGCGGATAAAAATATTATATTTTTAATGAATGTTCCGAGGAGAAGCTCATTTCCGGTTATAAAACTTGAGACGAAGCTTCTTATAAGTCTGTAAGAATATCAAGTAGGCTGCTGACGTAACGCACGCCGAGCTAATTTTCGGTTATTGTTGCCACGAAGAGAATGAAAAGTATGGCGGAAACGGTCGTAGATATTTTAAAGATTGGGCGAAAAAGGGAGAGTACCGAAAATTGGAAATGTTCGTTCATCCTTCGATTAATGAAAACAGGCCTTCGCTGCCCATCCGAGCTATTAATTTCTCCCAATTAAATATTTACAGTTTGTGCCGCGATGGGAATCGGAATACATTCGAAGGCTCGATGCTGTGGTGCTCGGCCGTGCATAGGTGGGTATGTGGGTATACATACATATGTATTGCTAAGGTCGTTAGGTCGTGACATTGTGTGAGAGCATTACGCCAGAATGAAGCTGCCCACTTGATAAATCTATGCGTGGTCAATATCGGTAAACAAAATTTACTGAAATAACAAACTTCACATATTTTTATCTACCAGCTGATTGTATCGTAATTAGGAAACGTATATTGTCTATGCCAAAACTCTTCTCGGTCTTCTCTCTTCACGCGTCTTTTGCTCGTATTCGTTCCGCTAAGACAGACCAGGGCTTTCCTCCAATTTCTCTCGAATAAATGGCAAATATATATTTGCACAGTACATTAAAATACCGCTGTAATCACTATTTTAATTAAAGGAATTATGGGTCGAAGGAAACTCAAGGCTTCCGAAAATCAGCGCGTTCCTCTATGGTTTTCTCTATGATTGACTTGAGATAAAGAGAATAAGGCATCGCAGAACAGGCAATTGAATCATTGATTTTTTTCTCAAAATATACAACTCCAATTGGGCGAAACTCAAGCGATTCCCAATTATCAACAAGACACCTCGCTCTGAAGCTTCTCGACGCTTCCACGCAGTGTCAGTCCCACTGAATGAATTAATTTCGAAAAACGAGCGCAACGATAAGTGCTCCAGGCTAACATTGACTTTTGGTGATTAGCAAGGGTTGGGGATCGTCGAGGAGGGTGAGGTTTTTATCGAGAGAGTTAATTATTCCCAACTCAACTGGTTCCACACTCTAGAGTTCAGGCGGTCGCGCACACTCGTGCTGGAGTTATGTTTCACGCTGCTATCTACCTTCCTCTCCCCCCCGTCCCCCCTGAAATCTAATGAAAAACGTTGACAAGGATTCTTCAGAAGATAAATCGATCTGCGACACGAGTCACGAGTCTGCGACTCTAGGCCTTTTGCTGCTGGAACAACCGGAAGTGCAGAGGGAAACCTGCAATTTCGCCCTGAGGTTGCATCGACGGATGGTTGGATGGAAGGAAAAACAGAAAAAAAGAGAAGAAAACGGCTTCGGGAATCTGGATAGCCTTAAATGCCTTCGATTCTACGAATTGCAGTGATATCAGAACAATTGAAATCCTCAATTCGATCCTCAGAATCCAAGGCACTCGAGATCTTAAAGATTTGTCCGATGGACCGTTTGAAAGTTCATCTCATCCGGAAGGCTCTCCGGGGAGCCGTGATTGCGTTTGGCTTGAACGGATCATGTGACCGATGCCAGTAGCGTTTATCGTTACGCCATCATCAGTGACTCCATCGTGACTATACTTCCCTCAAAGTGCGTGTTTGCTAATTAAAACGTCGCTACGATCCTGGAGCGTAATAACTACCAATGGCTCGCAATTTGTCTAGCTTGTGTTTCGTCAAGAAAAAGAATGTCCCGAAGAGGCGGAACCAGCAGAGACGCAGCCACAACAGCAGCATCCTCAATTGGCCAGAGTTTTCTCTTTCTCTCTCTCTCTGCCATTCGTCTCGTTACTCATCCGCCAGTCGAGAATGGCCGATTCACGCCCAAATTTGGGAATTCCAAGTTTAGAATGTACTAGAGTATTGACGCTCTTAGAAATTTTGAAAACGTCCAGTTTGAACAGTGACGTGTTTACAGAGAACGTATTACGAGGCGGCTGAACTCTATTAGGAAGTTTTGGCAGCAGAGAAAACGTGACTATTATTTCCCAACTCGAGGAAAAGGTTTTTCCTTCCGTTTGACACTTGACCCTTTCAGAAGTTTGACTAGCGCCGCTTCCGGAGCAAATGCTCGATATATCGCTGTGTCTTAGGTATCTGATGCTGTCGGTATTATTTATGAGTTCGTTTGATCTGAAATTCTTCGTTTCAGCGGCGCCTAATCCATTACTCTAGAAACGCCTTTGTAGTATCTTGCTGAACGCGTTGAACCGTTTGTTAAACTCAACAAAGCATACGAGTGGAATAATTTTTCAAATGAACGAGGAAGATAAGTTTTGCTTTATGAATGCGATTTTTATTTAATACTTCTAGGCGCCTCTACATACAGGTCCTAAGCGAAGATACAAAAATGATAACATTAACGATAAGTACTATAAAATATAATAATGAAATTAACTTATTCCTTATATTAAAAGCAATAATGGTAATATCACATTGTGCCTTTGCCACTCGTGACGTAGTAGGACGATAAGTGCAGCGAGTGTCCGATACGCACGTAGAACTGTTCAGCGTGACGTCAAAATCCCCAGTCTCCAGAATTCTTTGAAATCGTGGATAACCGTTTCTGATGCTTCAAAGTTTCGTCGACGTGGAAACAAAAATTCCGTCCTAATCGGTCATCGGCCGTCGGCCCAGAGTCAAGCCGCACTTAAAATCTAGTGCCGAAAGCAGCTTTCGTTTCTCCTTTCCCCCCATTGGCCATTACAGTTATTAATGCCTTGCCACGTGAAATAAATTAAGTTGAAGGACTAAAAGTCTCTTCTAAGCCATCCTTTCAAGTTGCACCAGGACGCCGCACACCGTATATGCAGGCATCCCATATGCACGCGGACTGATGAGGCGATCAGGCGCAATTTACGTGACACGTTTGCAGACGGAATACATTTTGTACCTGAGTACAAAGTGGTATTTCAATATTCGATTGATTTTCTCAGTGCGTTCGTTACGGCCAAATTCCAATAGACGCCAGAGAGGCGTTACCATCGCAACGATCTCACGTTTCCCCGCATTAATTCTCATGGGACAGTGAGTGCTTTTGCCTCTCTCTCTCTTCCCACCCCCTCTCCCCCACTCTCCCTCCCCCAAGCGACGCCGTCTTCAACACTTGTCGATTTTCGGGCACATTGTTACTTATATACCTGATGGCAGTGAAAGAACGTGAGACAAATTCGATTGGCTAATAACTTAACTTGACTTACGTAACTTAATTTAATTAAATAGTTAATTAACATAATACTCGAATATATTCACTATTTTTGTTTTCACCTGATTTCTGGCTTCTTATGTGATCGTTTTTGGTAAATTATTCACTGTAAAATTATATGATTGTGCTATGCAAAACCTGCCTATGGCCATCAGGAAGCTTAGCTCCTGGGTCAAATAAATAATTCTCTCCCTCCCTCCCACCCTCTCCCTCCCTCCCTCCCTCTGCCTCTCTTTCTTTCACACACACGCACACATATATTGATCTCGCTCGCGCACGTCATGGTCCACGCTATTTTCTCGATCGCTTACGCCTGATTTTTATTCACTTATTTACGTCGAAGTCTGATTCGTTTTGCCGAAATTCATTCCCATCCGCGTCAGGACATTTCCGGTGAACTTGGCGTGACAGCAGCAACTTGCCGGAAATCTGAACATGTCAGGCGAAACGGAACCGTTCGCCATTAAGGCCATCAGCTGACGATAGATGTACTTTTGCTTGCAACTCGTCTTGTAGCCGTTGGGGACGCTCTCGAAGATCCTGCACTCGCTGTCTTCGTTCCTGAGGGAAAGAAAACATTTAATCTTTTTCCTTTTTAACCTTTTTAACCTTTTTTACTTGGCAAACTAATGCTCTTCGCCGAACTTACTGGCACTTTTCAATTCGCACTCCCTGGGTGACGTTCCCGTGATTGACAATGTAGCGCCACTGTTTCTCCCTGTTTTCCGCTGATTTCGGAATAATAACTTGTTCCTGCGGTTCAATGAAAATTTTTTAAAGATTTTTTACTGGGCTGCGCAATAACCTTGAGACGTTGAGATCGGAGCGATATGATATTAATTCCGGTGACGCAATACTTACAGTCGAGACGCAGAGCTGCGTGTCCTCCAGAGGGGAGTCTATCCGCTGTATAATATTCACGACCTGGTAAAATAAAATGGATGAAGCATCTGCGACAGGAAGTAATAAAGTCCGCTATCAAAGAGGTTCCTTTTCATTTGCTACCTAATCAATGTCATATTTCTATACGTATCAACGTGTTCAAATCAAAAGGATCATTCGTTGTTCCATACGAGTCCGAAGCAAAAGAAACGATATATATCGTTCGTATATGAAATATATGCGACACATATACATATAGATTTGATCATGTATGGATCTTTTTGACAGTTTCGTGGATGTCGTATAAGTATTTGTATACGGTAATAAAAGAACCGGCCGAGCTGAACCGTCATCGTGCGATTTACGCTAGGTCAAGGAAAACGCAGTTACGTCATCAATGAAATTCCTCTAATCTAATCGCTGCCGTTCCGCCGTCTAGGAATGAAAATCGTAAATTGAATTACGCGAAATCATAATTTCCTTTACGTTGGACCCCAAAGAACGATGAGCTTACCTCATCGACTCCTGTGAAGTATTTAAGATTTTCCTGCGCCCTGATGGCCGTTTGAATGTAATTTTCCGGATAATCCGGAGAGTGCTCGCAGTACGTGTTATCCTTGCAAATGGATGCTGGACCCGGAACGAATCTGTGAGCTTGAGATTCATTGTCCTCGGATGGGAAGACGATCTTCTCGTCGGCCTGCATAGAGTCGATTAGAGTGGCCACTGAAAGTGTGGAGAATGTTAATTATTAAAAGATTTTATAGATATTCCAAATAATATGTAAAGCCGCTACTCACTCCCTGACATTCGCGGATTGTATTCCCTTCTGACATTCGAACGCGTCTTTCCTTGACTTTGGAAAGACGAGTAATTGGAACTGTCCCGCGTCGAGTCTATGGATATCTTGACGTCGCGGGTGTTTTGGTAACTGGAGGTATCCCTCTGGAAACCCTTGGACGGATTCTCTCGCACGGATTCCCTCCACTCCTCTGGGCTCAGCAAATCCCTATTTTCTATAGCTCTTTCGACCAGTTCCGCATTCTCATCCGCATCGTAGTTCCTGCTTGACTCACCGACGCGAGCGCTGAGCGTCGCCTGAATTGCCGGTTGGTCTGCCCTGTAAGCTGTGTTCTCCGGATGACGAGTGCCGCTGCTGTACCTGACTGGCACGTAGTCGTCGTTCTCCGGGTCCTTCAGGAACGTCGGCCGTTGGAGAGGAGATCGGTAAGGACTGAACGGCTCGTCATTTTGAAACGGAGATGGTCCACCAAATCCGAACCATTTGTGCGGGAAGCTTCCGGTCATTTGTACTACCTGAAACAAAAATATCACACCTTCCAATAGTCTGGTTGTAGGACAACAGAAGCGACTGCAGCATCCGCCTTTAAATAGAGACAGTAGTTGTCGAGGATGCGTGAAAGCACGAATGGACTCTCAATGAGCGGAGCCAATCGAATCACTCTCTTCTTTTGCAGAGGCGCTCTCGTTTTTCTTTTTTCTCTTGCCTTTGCAACCGGGATAATCCGAAATGTACTTTCTGTCCCTTTTACGGATTCGGCACTTCCGTCCCATCGATGATGTTCCTACGTTACATATTCTGTAGGATCAACGAGATCGGATAGTAGATGGACCTTCTACTATCGGGTTTTTGCGTTTTCCACCCCAGGGGAATAGCGAATTGGTGAGTTTGACTAATGGACCGAGGCGTCGCTCGCTCGGGCCTCCACCCGAGCACAAATTTCTATGTGCGGAACCGAATCGATCTGACTTTTTCTAAAGTTCTCCCGAGAATGTCATTAAACCTTCGTTCGATTTATATTCTCCTCCCGTTAGCCCTCACTTAACGCGCGAACATCCGAACTTGGAATTCCCGAGCGGAAACCTTATCGGCTCCTATCGGTTCGTGATTTGCATAACCACAATCAATTTCTCCATAAGATCGATTCAGTATCCCCTGCCGTACGATTATTTCGGTAACAATTGAGAATGAGGCTATTCTGTTATTAGTTGTTGTTCGCCGGCGAGGAGTGTAACCGTCATCGGAAACCAGCCGGTCGACCAGTCGACCGGTCGACCAGTCAGCCGACACTACGAACGCCTGCCGGAACGTTAATGAGAAATGGCGACGGGCGGTTTGCGCAATGCATACGCAGACGAGCGCGCACGCAATCGCACATAATCGCACATGGACGCAGAGTTTCCCAGGGAATTCCAGCGGAGTCTCGGATAAACATTCGAACACACGTGCACGTTCGCCGCGTAGCGGGTTTTGTGTCTTACATCATTTCTGACATGTCTCGGTGCTCAGCCATTCCGATGGACAAAGGCCAGGATCTCTTGAGTTCAGGCTGCTGATTCGGCGCTCTTAGGGCCTAATCGATGGCTCGCACGCGTACGCGCCCGAGTACAGTGTTACTGGCGACATTACTCACGTCGCCCCACCTGACGAGTAAAAAGAGTCGTCATATCGAACACCAGGCACGATCTCTTGGAGCATCCTCCCGCAGCTAAATTTACATTTGCAATGCTTTTCTGCCAAAGGCGATGATGCGTGATAAATTAATCGAAAACAATGGAAAACCATTCGTTACCGCGAATATGCTTATATGGAAATATTATCGGGAGTTCGGTAAATACGATGTGTTCAGCGGCAGAATTATTCGTTGACTCTTTTTTTTTTTTAATAAATCATCAATTTCGTCACGTGCCCTACTGCCACGCCTATGCTAAAAATATTATTTGTCGCTAGCGTTCGATATTTAATCTGCTCGAGCGTTTACGTTTTTCGGATGACATATTTATAGCGACATGTTTTGCGAGTCGGAATTGTACGAAAATACAGAGACGTAATAATCTCGATGTTTTTTCTGCGTAACGTCTCGCCGATATTCTCGCGATCGAATGTGAGCAAGGATAACCAGTTAATCTTTCGGCGCACGGGACATCTTCCAGGGAGCTCTCTTGTTTCTCTTGGATGCCCCGTCTCTCTTTTACGTGTAATTGAGTCTCCCAGTCTAAGGTCGAGTTTGGATGATCTATTCCCTCGGAGGGGGAACGGCAAACGAAAACGAAGTGTCATTGTAACGGGTGTCCGATCGATTCCTTTCTCTTTCGTTTTTATCCTCCTTTATTTTGGCTCATCTTTTATTCGTTCGGCGCGATCCGGCCAATCGCGGAAATCTCGAGGACTCTTACGATTATTCTCGGAATCGTCCGTACACAAGCGTCCTATGCAAATAAGATGGTGCCGTGGTTGCATAATGATATTGACAAAAGCTGGCAGGTTCTTTCGAGCGCTCGGCAGGCGACGCGTTATTATACGAGCGGTGCGTGGGGACTGCGTGAAATCGCGGCACTTCGCTTAAGCGACTTTTTTCAGAGGAACGCTTCGACATCTAAATGGAGATACTTTCGATTTCCATAGGAGCCGCCACCGTGCGCTTCGCTCAAGACGAAGAAAAGAAAATCGTTAAGCCCGTCGCGTGCGGGCAGATGTTATCGAGTTCTTCGAGCAATTAATGAGACCCTCGATTACGTACAGTCAGCGTCATCAATGCCCGAGCCCGTTAATCTATTTTTCTCTCTGTCCCACTCGTGTTATTTAAATAGAAAAACTCAATCGATAAATCCAGACATTAATGACACCGAGTGCACGACTCCGAACACGTGGTTCCGTCTTCATTCATTTGTTATTAGAAATTCCACATGCGGCAATACAAAGTTCCTTCAACATACGATTCTTATTCGCGCTACTCGAGTACATGCAAGTTAGTAAGTATTACATGACTTGGACAATCGCAGATCAGAGCAAAATTTACATAAAAACTCCTGCTGGTCCACACGTCGCTGCACTTTGCGCACATTCGCAACACTCCCAACATCTCCTGATGCTTCGGTCGTCCTTGACTGGGCTGCGCTGCCACCCATTTTTGCCACCCATTTCCAACTGTTATACGATTGACCATCCTCCATCCTCTCTCAGATCCATTAGCCTCCTTCCTTCGGCATTTTAACTTTTCTCTTTCGACTTCCTGCTGGTCCATCTTCGTTCGTCGTACGTTCCTCCTTTAGCCTCTATCGTTACCTTCCAGTCTCAACTCGATCCTTGCGTCTCTTCTGTTAACCTCTATACTTCCTCTATGAGCTCTTTCGTATACAGTCAAGATTCGCGGATTTAGTCCCCGAAATGTCAATGTCCTCTTCTGGGCCCCTTCTACTGTCTCACTTTCAGCCTTTTTCTTTCTTCCACTTGCTCCGGTACATCTAAGTAATTTATACTTACCTCCCTCCTCTGCGCACTACTTAAGCCTCTTAGCTTCTCTGTACTCTTTGTGAGTAAGTTTGGCCCCATCTAAGGGTTTAAATTCCATTTAAAAACAGGCGCAAAGACAAAAGCATTTTAGTGCGATACTCAAATGCCGCAGAGGAGGGACCCTTCGTTGCGCCGCGGGGCACCGACCCCTGTCAAGTACCTG
Organism: Trachelus tabidus; assembly: GCA_030142655.1. NCBI lineage: Eukaryota > Metazoa > Arthropoda > Insecta > Hymenoptera > Cephidae > Trachelus > Trachelus tabidus. The sequence goes on along the minus strand of JARQTI010000423.1, from coordinate 433,249 downwards.
CGCGAACGTTTGGCAAACTTTACAATGAAATTTTATTATTCTATTATCAAAGGGTAGTACAAACGGAATATATTATTTTTTAAAAATCGATTTATTCAACCCCATCAAATCTGTGTAACCTCGTAAGCGACTTTTGCAGAGGAACGCTTCAAAGTCTAAATGGAGATAATATAGATCTTATAGGACCTACTATGCGTTTGGGTGATGAAAAAGAATCATAAATGAATGACACTCTGGCTGATGTTGATCGACCGAAGACCTACTTGGAATTTTCGAAATTATCAGAACAATATTTGGGATTAGGAGATCCGCAAGCAGCATCAGTGACTTACCAGCAGAAGCGTGAGTACGGTTGTGAACAGGGGTGATCCCAAAACGTTGTCAGCCCTTGGAACCATTGTTCGCCAGCTGTGAGCTATCAGTCCTTATTGCGCACTTGAACGATTCAGTCCTGCGCGCAAAGAGCACGTGTGTACCGCGATAAATCGAATGAAATTAAGAAAAATTCTAAAGGCAGCCTGACCAGTTTTTTCAACAGACACGCTCGCTCGGCGACAAATCGAATATCAGTTTACTGTTTGGCCGACTGGTTGCGCGTGGTACCGGTGTACCTTGTATATTGACACACTCGTAAAACACTCTTGGCGCATATTCATGAACGCAGACACGACACGAGAATCTTCGTTCGCCCCCCCCCCCCTCGGCTTCCTCTTCCTCGTTCTTTTGAAATCTCCTTTTCGCGCCGCACCTGACACTCAGGCACCCCGACGGAGAAATTTGGTGCCCTCGTCGACGAGCACCGATCGATTCACAAAGGAATGGAGACTCTGGGAAAGCACGGGCGACCTTGAACGAGCGACGAAGCTCCAGCGGACGCACCTGCTGGCTGCACGTTTCACGAGGAGTTGCACCTGATTGACCTGCAGTCAGCTGCCATTCGCGTTATTTATGCTAATGACATAGTGCGCCCCATAGTGGGGAACTGTGCTACTCGAGAGACTCGACAGACTCGAGAGTGGGGGGGACGTGCGTGGTCAACTAGCGCTCGATAGTATTTCCACGCATTGACTCGGAGAATCGGCGAGGAGGCCGGTGGGGGGGGGGGGGGCCTGTACGGTTGACGACATTGCGAGAGCCATTTACTTAAGCCGCGTTTTTAAAGAAAAACTTTTTACCTGCTAGACTTACTTGCTGCTGGTAAAGGCAGCAAGTCAGCTACGCGCGATACCTGCAATCAAATTACGACGGCAGCTCCTTATTCAACGCGACACGACCGAGACGCTCTCCAGAGACTATGAGGCAATAGCGAAGGGTCATTCGAAGAGCAATTCAGAACTGCCAACGCGTCGTCCTCGATCCGATTTTACAACCAATCGCGATGATCCCTTACCCATGTGTATTTATGCTTCACTGGAAATAAAGAAAACCATACGGACGGCACATGCGAGTTTGGCCTGAGTCGCACGGTGCGGCGGCGATGAGACGTTCGCTCGAACGGGCGACGTTGAGCGTCGGAGGCACTTTTACTCCCCACCCCCCTGCGCCCAACTTCGTCCCCGCTTACACTTCCTGTCAGTCTTCGAGTCTCCCGTGACGTCATTTCCTTCGACGAAGATAAGATTAAGAAAATTAAAGCTTTCTTAAGAATATTCTAGAAGTCGAGACCGATGATGAATCCGCAATGACCATTTCCTGTTTCCGCTCGAAAATTGCACCGGGTGTCTGCACGACGCACCGCATATGTGTACAGTGCGCCGTACACAGGCGATCTGCCCGCAGGATGTTGCGGGGAGCGCAATCTAATAAAAAATTTGGAGGACGTACAGAGACAAAAGCAGCTGCTGAGGCATTTTGGCGAAGGCGAAGATGCCGGAAACTTTCCTGTTGCTGGTCGAGATCATTTTCTGAATTTGAGAGACCTTGAACCTGTTGCCGATACGGTCGGCTGCCGTGCTCGGAAATACCCAGGATTCCCAAGTGCAGGGTGGATTCACGATGGCCACGACCAATTATTCATGGCTGTCGTGAATTTAATCAAACTTGGGTGTTTTTGAAGAATAGAACCTACCAAATTGGTTCTGCTTCGAGTTTCTTTTCTTCTTTCTTTAGGATTTTTTCATTATGAAAAACTCACTTGACACGTGTGGAACACCTAGCTTGACCTTCGGCATAAGACAAATTCGATCCGCAGAGGTTATGATATTTCAGGCCGAGTGCAAGAAACGATTACAAAGTAAAGGCATTGTCTCGGGCGACGGAAGTCTTGAGAGCCTCGAGATCGTTGGCCGTCGTTCCTATGAATCTCGCGGACTCTCCGATCTTTCGCGTCGAACAATAAGAGACCTTTGACGGTTGGAGAGCTGTCGGAAACAGCATCGCTCCTCCTACGTAGTCTTATTGTAGTGGTGGTATTGCGCAACATGATTCTACTGACGCAATCGCTGAATTAAACCGTCCGAGACACAATTAAACGCACACAAGCAACCGTTGACATGCCAGACGGGATCCTTTGGTCTCTAGAAAGGATCGATCAGGACGGGAAATCGGTTGGGATCGAAAGATGTTTCGCCGCTTTAAATGTAATTCCTCACTGCAAGCAGGTTCCCTGCGCCGGCGATTTTCGATACCGTCACCTGTTGCACGGTTTTTTCATTCACTCCTCGTGCATCGTTCGCAGTCGCTAATTCGAGCACAATGCCGGACCAGGTAGAAATATCAAAAGTGATTAGCACCGAAATGGCCTTTAAACGATCCACCTTAATTACTTACGTAAGCAGGTAAATATATCGACGGAGACGGAGAAGGGAACGGCAAATGGCTTCTTGCAGGAGAACTAATAATTCTGACCAAGTTAAGACCGACACAAAAGCTTTAGACATAAAATTTCTGTTAAATTTTTAATTAGGTTTCAATTTCATATCTCTCTTCAATCGCGGCAAATTGATTAAAGTCTTGAGGAAGTTAATGAGACCAGCAGTGGTTAACAGGACGGACGTTGCGGCTTTCCGGCTTTTAATTAGGACACGTACCGTCGCTAAGTAGAAATATTTAATATAATAATCTTATTAGAAGAATCAAGCTGCGAATGTAATTTACTCAGCTCGCACTCTGTTCGAGTGCAGCTACAAGTTCAGTTCGCCGAGTTTCTCAGGACACCGTCGGTATTGCAGAGTCGCCGTTTCGTCAAAGTTCTCGAATCGACGTAACCGCCTCGAAAAATCGTCGAGTGCTCGTTGGTATGGTTACCCACGGTTAATAATGTAGTTATCGATCTCCAGCAGAGCAATCGGCACTCCAGGCACTGGATAACGAAACCTCTACAGGAGGTAGTCAGGTATGTACATACCATTGGTCGAGACCAACGATAAGTTAATAACTTATTTATCTGCCTATTCAGAGGAAACATAGTAGAGATTACCATTATGGTGATTCTTTTGTCTCCGGACTATAGGAATCCAGGATAAGGAATGAATCTAGAACGAAATTGGATGCTTCACCGTTCGACCCGGTTTACCTCACTTCACGGAAAAACAAACTCGTTATCCAATATACAAGTAGTTTGAAATAGTCCCATCGAAACGATCAAGAAGGAAGTGTAACGACTGGAGGAGGCTTCCATTTTGGAATCCGATAACTAGCCTCCAATAATTCTAGGAAGACTCCTTGCAATTGAATGTATACCAATCCGCGACGGTATCACTATAATTTCTCGGGGAGGATAACTAATTCCTGTAATTATCTTATTGTGACTGTTAAAGGTGGACGTCTCCTCGTGCGCGTGCGTGCGCGCCTCGCATGTGGAAGGTAGCTGCACACGAGCAAATACTCGGGAAGACCGATAAAGAGACACGTCCTCTATCCATGCCGAACACTTTCTACTCCGTTTTCATCGAAAAAGATCATTCACGTAATTGACTACTACGAATATTAGTTAAATGAGAACTATTGAATATTCGGCAAGCGTCCTGTCGACTACCGAAAAGAGAGAGTAGAGGAACGGCAGTGGTTGGAATGACACAAGTCGACATTTTCGTTGGTCGCTTTTTCAGAAAAGGCAGTTGGGGAAACAGGAAGCGCAAAGACTATGATTTTCTGAATATAATTTTGGACGGCTCTCCTCGGCACGAATAATCAAGAAACTAAACTGCACCTACTGCTAATTTTGTTAGGTTACGGAGAATGCGTAATTCGTCCACCTATGGCTCGTCTGACTAGTCCATTACGTCGGAATAATTAATTTCAGGTTCGAGAGAAAGTGAGTATCGTTCGGTTAGGAGATATTTTGGTCCAGCCATTTTAATTAGCAATTTTAGACCGGGAATTGTTTAATGAATCTTGGGCGAGCAGGATTTAATTGTATCATGGAAATGATTTTAGTGCGGTCCTTGTTCGATACAGACTATATATATATCACATACGAAAGAGTATATAATAATTCGATGATCGAATAATTAAGATAGCATTGGTATATAGGATCCATTATTCAGTAGATGTGCAACAGTTTCACCAGTTCACTTTCATCAGCGCGACTATTTGCGAATCCTAATGAAATTTAGCAGAATGACCATGCAAATTAAGCAGCAGCGATGCACTTATTTTTCCAGCCGTCACTTTGCATCGAGACGGAATGCGTTTCGAACTTTCAGCTTAGTGACGTGTGTCCACACATGGGGAGTTTTTATGGCGAAAACGAATAACGGAACGTCGTGCCGCTGATTCTTACTTTTTTGGATTTCTTTATCCGAAAAAAAGGAAAACAAGCAACCTTCTCAACTTTCCGTACATTCGTTCTCCGTTCTTTTTTTTTCTTTTGGTTTTTTTTCCATTTTTTGGAAATTGAATGTCACTTTCCATGAAGCGAGAGACGCGAGGTGAGAACCAGGCTCGATAAAAAGATAATGAGGTACTATATTAAGTAAGAACGTAGAAGCGACGTGCGCGCCAAATGCATCGAGACGGCACGTATTCATTTTCAGTGACGAAGGCCGAACGTTCCTTCACCCAATTCGTTTCTTGGAAAAATTCAATTTCGAACGGTCGGCCGAATAATAGTTTTTATTCAAAAAAAAAAAAGGCTAATCGTGTCTCGGTATTAACTGGTTATTGCTTATCAATTTTCCAAAGTAGAGAAATCTAATATTCCCTTAAACTCTTATACTTTGCATAACGTTATAAAGTCGTGAGGGAGCCGTGCCGATTGGCATATTCCGAAAACGCCGAAATGACGTCTCTGCGTTCGAACTGCCAGTGGATCTTGAGATGGCCACCTGAGCCACCGAAATTGAAATTTTGAATAGCACTGAATCCTGCCAATAAGCATTTCGTCGTCTTGCTTTCCCAACTTTCTAAATAAAATTTTGGAATATGCATACTGTTTACAATAAAATGTGATTTTGAAATATTATCAGGTTCCTATCATTTTCTTTCTTAATCCGAAAAACTCTTCCAAGTGTCACAATACCCCTCACAAATCAGATGTAAGTCTGGTCTTTTCTCTAGAAATCAATAAAAACGGATATAAAGTAACTGTCCTTTATGATGGATCCCTATTTTTTTAAACTTTCCCAGGCAGACCGATAATTTAAATTTCAATTTGCCTGGCTCACCCAAGCATAGATCATGTCATTCCGCACGAAATACTTCATTTCGGCTAGTTTTTTGGCAACTGCCTACGTAATTCGCACCCTATAATATAAGCTTCGGTAACCAAAAAAGAAATTTATAATACAATTCCTTTTTATTTCCTCTGTTACGAGCCTCACCTCCTTTCATCTATATGGATACCTCGCGTAGTTACAAGGACCCACTGATCTACGTTCGATAATTCTGTAGGTGCCCGCAAAGGATAAGCAATAGGTTTTTTGCCATAGAAAGGACAAAAAAATGATTTAAAAAAGACAATGAGTCGGAGCAATTTTCGATAGCTCTATAAAGGCCATTCTGTTTAAATCAGAGTTGACGAAGCGTGTCTGCAAATTTCGGCAAAGAAGGAAGAGGGTGTACCAAGTGGCAACTGGCAACCTAACGGTGGGAGAGAGTATATAGAGAGGAAATGGCTGAAGGCGCTGGTCAGTGAGTTCAGTGAGAGTGCCGTGTGCTTCCTCCGGTCTAGCGCGAAATTCACAATGAAGGTACAAAATAGAAGGGTAGTGAGGCTGATTAAAGAAGATGGTTCGGACTCAGGAGGACAGTGAAAGTGTTTTAAAAATGCATGCCTCGTTATCGTGGGAATCCTTTGAATTTTAAAAAATCAGCATCTTTCTTGCGACCGTCAGGACCGATCGCATCTCGACGCACGAGGCGTAATCTTTGGAAGTGAAGGTCCCGGCAGAGCACAAGTTCATCCACTTGAAAGTTTTAAAAGAAAGACCAGGCTGGACGTTCCTATCCTTTTTACTCATGCTCAGCCCTGTGGGATAGGTCTTCCTCGTTTGGTTTTTGCCCTTGAAAATTGAAACGAAGAGAGAGAGAGAGAGAGAGAGAGAGAGAGAGAGAGAGAGAGAGAGAGAGAGAAAGGGAGCTGAGGATGTTTCGAAGACGCAGCGCGCAAACTCGATCGAATTGGAAAGAATCTGGGTCGAATCTGAGCGACTCCGGGTACAAGATCAAGGACACACCTTTTACCTCGAACCACGATCACTTTCGTTCTGGAGGACTTTGTCCTTTGCCAGACTCACGAGATTTCATCGTGGTCTTTGAATCCCAACAAATTTCTCGCGAATCCCCCGAAGTCTCTTAAAAGAAGTTGAAGCGATCGGCATCCTTTCTTCGGGTCTCGCGTCACGCCGTCTTAAATTCACTCGACCGATAACACACGATTCTTCTTTTTTTTTCTCATGGACAATGCGACAGGCCAAATGACGAGTCTTTCTAGGAGGCTTCATTATTTTATGACACTCGGCAAATCGCGTGCGGACGTCAGTGTCGAGTGCCCAGTGCGCGTACGTTGCTGTTGCTGTCCATCCTGCGTTGCTTTCACCAGAGTCGCTCCACTTGCTGCGACGCGACACACGAGTCTACCTGCGTTGCTCTGCACTTCAGTGCCTTCCAAGTTGCCGGAAATTGGCCAAACTCCTTGTCTTCTGGTCGCCGTCGAAAACAAGCCATAATTATCGAGTCGCTCTATTCTATAGAAAGTATTGACACCTACACGATGATGTCTGATTCCCGTCGAGCCTCGGATTTATTAGACAAGGATGAACGTGCACAACATTTTAATAGGAAATTACGTGTCGCGTGGTCGTGACCCGGTTCATGTCTTTCATTGTGCCTTCGCGCCTTTGGACTCGATGCTTCGTCCGTTCGATGTAACTGACGTGGGTCGTCAACGATTCGATTAATTTAGGTTCCTTCTTTCCCTGTAAATTCTGCCCTCCGGCTTTCACAGGAAAAATGAGCTCGGTCAGAACACTTTCATCTATCGACAGACCCAACGTTTTATTGGATAGCAACTAGCGCGAAGTACACTCGACCTAATGCATTTTGCCAGTTGACACGTGGATCAAATGTGCACCTTCTGTCCGCAATGTTCGCTCGATCACGATAGAAAAGAGTTGACAATTTAATCGTGATGGATTTCGATTTCAGCTGTTGGCGCTCCTGATGATGTCGTACTGCGCGATGACACAATCCGCCTCCCTTCAGGGTCCTTCCAATCCGACAGTCAGTCAAGCTCAAGAAGAAGAATTACTGGAGAAGGCTGCAGCACAGCTTCAGAGGCTGGCTCCTTTCAAAAGATCAACGGATCTTGAGGTGGACCATCAAGGCTATTTCCCAATCTCACTGGAAGAACTGCAGACGGAGTTCGAAAGATCGAAACGATCGCACGAGTCTTCGACGTCTCTCGATCCTCTGAACGATCCGGAACTCGAACTCCTGGATCAGGAAAGGATAAAGAGATCCGGCGGTTTCCTATCGGGAATCGCAAATACAATTCTTGGTAAATTGGCCAGGGCTTCTGCAGGCGCGTCCAGTGGAGTCGCAGGCGCCAGCAGCGCGTCCAGTGGAAAGAGTCATCCAGTCGAGATCGTCGAATACGGACCGCCGGTTCAATCCGTAAGTTCGTTTTTCTTTTTAATCCTGGCTTGACTACTCTTACGTTTTACGAAAAAATGTTGTACATAGAGGGACTTGTGTTATAACTTTTATCTAGGATTTTATCTAGAATCTAGGTCTTGTGAATTTCTATTAAGGAGGGAAACCCAATCTAGTTTTTCCCGAGCATTTATCTTAGGTTCTTCTAGTTCGCCACAAGACCTCCCGCGACAGCCTCCACATCTCGTCCAACCGGTCTATCTTACAATTAGATCCTAGATCCTCGATCACTAATCCCATGCAACAGATTTGGTCCTACCGATAACATGAATTTTGAACTCAATTTAAAATAAAAAATGTGTCCCACAGTACGATGACAAGTCCTTCGATGTGTGGGCGTTCAAGAAGGCGATTCTCAACACGCTTTTCCAAGCGCTTAAAGCCATAAGCGGCGGCGCGATCGCCCTTAAGGGTCAACTGATCAAAGGAGGTGGTACCCTTATCTCTGCCAAAGGCAGAATAATCAGCGCCAAGGGGGAGGCCATATCATCCCTTGGCCGTCACATAGCGAGCAGTGCTCTCTTGACTCCGCCAAAGACCAGCCATTCTCATCCTGATTACACCTACGGTTCACCGGCCGTCATTAGCGGTGAGCAATTTTAGTTGATCTATTTTTCTACCGGCAGAAAAATTAAAAAGTCTTTCTGGTCGCTTGAAACTCATCCTGATTGTCAACAGGTCACGACGTCAGCTACGACGGTCCACCTCCCAGTGCTCACGGATACTCATCTTCCGGACCATCAGCATCCGCCTACGCCGCACCTTCGGACGGTACGTCGCTGCCATCATCATTTGCATTTTCTTACTTGGTTATTCTTTGAAAATTTCTCCAACACTCGGTGACTATCGGCCAAACCATCGCGGAAGGAACAAATAAGCCAGACGAGGCTGCATGTGATTTGGAAACATGAATATCTCGCTTATACTCGAAGATTAACCTAGCGTGACTATAACTTTCATGGTTCCTGAACTTGAACTGTCGTCTCAGTTAGCTCAGAGGCCCAACCTAAATTTGAAAGTCCCAGTGAATTGCCTTTTTCTTTTACTGTCCACACCAAGTCCAAGTTTCTTGCTCTCTTGGCTATCGTTTTGCCTATACACGTCATTGGAAGTTCCTCCTGAAAGAAAGTATTGAAAATCGCGACCGGTACGCGTTGCGCATTGAAAAAAAAAAATGATAAGATCCCAGCTAGAACAACCGGACTTTCGAGAGCAATAAAAAAGAATGTAATTTTTTAGCAAAAATAACTTTTGCTAAGAGACATATATTTTACACGAAAAGTTCAAAGATGAAAGAATTCATGTTAATCGCGAGGTCTTTGCCTCTCGTAACTACCGACCGGCATTTCGTTTCGACGCGCATCTCAACTTTCTACTAAACATTCTCCGTCCAATCGATGACTGCTCTCTCCATCTCTTCCACCGCCTCGTACTCTTACGCTTCGTGTCTCTCTAAACAAAATATAAAAGTGAAACATCATTAAAACGAGTTCTCGATAATGTGTGAGCCGATACACATGCGCGAACGTCGCGTCGCATTATAACTTTTCCACTGAAACTGATTCCGAACGGCATACTTGCTCCGAGTAATACATTTTGCGTCTCTTTGCGAAACCACATATGCACACGCACCTATGTCAAAGAACTCGTAGATGCCGGGCGGAAGTAAGTTTCCATAGCCGCACGTGTAACCAACGCGTGCATTCGTTTTTCGAATTGATGGAACTGGGAAAAATATTGAGAGGCTTATTGTTAGTTCAAGTGACTCCCGCTCGCCGTGGAGACTCCGGCTCCACTGTTCCACTTTCGTATCTTCCGACGGCAACCTGTGCCCACGTGAAATCGCAACGTGCATCTCGGAATGAAGAATCGAAAGTTTCTCGACGCTACGAGCAGCCGAGATTCGAGTAGGAACTGCAATATTTAACCGCGTATTAAATTTCGCTGGAATCTTCGAATTAGCTGATCCTCCCTTCGTCTTCCATTCGCGTTCTGCACAGTTGAATCGCCTTAAGCGTTAAGTTACTCGTCCCGCTGAATTATGGGCTTGGATTAGAATTAATTTAAACCGGGCAACACAAAAATGTCCGATGCAGCAGCTAACCGACTGACAGACGTTACGTTTACAGACGATGCTCACGCGGGCCTACTGATCCTGAAACCGATCAAACCGGAGCACAATCACGACGAAGACCATTCTCATCAAGACCATCATCAACTGGACTTGGACCCCCGACATCCGAGCTTGGCCGCCCTCGAGGAGAGTTTCGGTGGCGCCCCGAAAGGGACCAATTCCGCGACTACTTCTCACTCGAGCAGCATCACTGATTCCTCTAACTCCCAAGGACACTCGTATCATCTAGATGACGGTTACTATAAGGAGCACAAGGACGAGCACAGATACGAGCCAGCAACGAGCTACGGACTGCCTGATCACTCGACATTTAATAAATACGTGGACGAGAAGTTTCGCGACGCAAATCATGAGCATTCGAGCATCGAGGATCATCAAGTGGAGCCTCAGAAGATTCAGTCCCTCGCCTCACCCTTCGGTTCGCCCTCCCACGAATATCAACAACCCAATAATCAGCCGTCACTAAGTAGCCATTCGATTTCCATTCAACAGATACAATCGCTCCTCGAACCGCCCAACTCCCACCTAAATCCCTACGAGTTGCCAAAAATTCAGTCCTTGAACAACTTCAATGCTCCTCTACCGTTTTCCACAATTCAATTGGGCGAACCTCTAAAGATCCCGATCATCCCCTCGGCAAACAGTTGGCACGGACAAAACGTTCAAAACAATTTTCCCTCGAAGATCCCTCTGGTTTCGCAACAGTCCTTTATAAACGATTACGGAGCGTTTAGGCGTAAAAGCACTGTCGAAATACAACCCTCCGTTGGCTTCGCTTTCAGGAATACCAAGATTCACAGGATATAGACTGATTCCCATCTGGACTCTGACAATGAGTCATCGACCCAAGGTAAATCGCACTTTTAATACCACTAGTAGATTCCCTAAACGAATGCGATTGACCTCTGTCTCTTTGCCACCGAGAACTCCACTTGACCAACTTGACACAAGGTCAACGTATTGCATTACCTCCTTGCAACTCTGTCGCAATGCGGTCATGCGGTAATTTGGTGAAATTTTCATAGTACCATGCAAAACTTTCTTCCCAATGAGAAAGCAGATCTCAGACTCCCACCTCCCCCCTCACCCTCCCCCGGGAACTATTACGTCGTCTGACAATTAAAGTGTAGCACCTTGACGTTACCTGGACTCACCTTGACTCGCATCCGGACACAATCGTCGCAAGAAACGCGGGAATTTGTGGGATTAAAACGAAAGTAGGAATCTTCGTGTGAAATCTTCTGCTGATTATCAGCTGAAAGTTTCAAAGTATCATTGACCTAACGACGGTACTACAAGCATAGGAATTATCGTTACAAAGAGGTTTCTTAACGCGAAGATACCGAGGATCACCAACTGCGGGACAGCGCTGGGCGATGGGAGGGCGCAACACTAGCGTCGCGCACGACACTGAGTTAGCACTACGATCCACTTTCCCATATGAAAACTTTTCTGTTACAGTGGTGTTTAGCTACGCGTACTATCCGTGGGAGTTACAGTACAGCAAGACGGATGGTCTGACTCCTTACTAGTAAATCCTGCAAGGATAATGGACATGAAAACAAACCAAGGAAAAAAGGATAGCGGATGGCGACGTCGGAAGAACGATGTGTTCTCTCTGGATGGACAAATGCATTGCTTTTGTTTTCTTTTTTTTTCTGTACTCAATTCCTCGTAACTCGGAAGTTTGCTCAAACGAAAATGCATATCGGGAAAGTCTAGAGAGACAAGGCATCGATACCAATTGATTGTACATTATTGATTACATTTACATTGTGAATTTTCGACACGTGCATGTTTCGTTTCGATCAGACGATACCGACGCATCATATTTATTTTTCTATTTTAAGAAGAACCGAAAGATATTACCCTCGTATCTCGCAAACTATTACGAGAGGCAACATCCCCTGCGGATCGTACGAGAATCATTTTCTGGCATTGACAGCTCCAATTTATACATTTATATATAAGTAAGCTTCATAAGCAAAGGCGTAAAAATATGTTGTAAAGTTTATTTTCTTTTGTAATAAGAAAAAAAGTTTTTCTTATACGTACATCGTATCGTTGATTTGACCGATGCCTATCACCTACCACTTCAGGCACAAGGTCTATAAAAATATCACTGTGCAACCTGCATGCGTGAGAAAAAAATTTACAATCGATTTAATGGTGAACTAGAGTTAGGATTTGGGACTCTAGAATAGACAGAGATCTCCGATTATGTTTTATTAACAGACAATACGACAGTAAACCTTAGAGAAACCATTGACTGAAGATAAATCGACTAGACATTACCATTGTGCTTCGCGTCGCGCGAATCTGACGTACCGACGTATCATCGAGAATACTGCCATCTGTGAATCGAAGAAGCAATTACTTCCCCCTAAGCCGATGAAAATGTCTTCGATCATTTCTCAGCTGGGCGGTAATTCGTCGGGTACAAGAGACTGTATGTCTACGGCGCTAACGATATTCGGTCGAGGGACAAAAAACGATGGTCTATCTTTGATCCAGTTTTGAAACTGTTTTGAATCTCCGAGATTTAATGAAGACAGCTCCTCTCTTGGAAGCCACTCTTGTAACCAGGAAGACAGAAAAGTCATGAATCCTGCCGATGTGAAGAGGTAAATAAAGGGAAAGAAAGACAAGTGCGGGGATGCTGCAAGAGATAATGCGTTACGGAATGTTAATACGACAACTGCGCATATTGGCAATGGGAAACATACTGGGTCACTGGATCACACTTACAGGACACGCATGTGCGCAGCTAAGTACGTGCGTGCGAATCCAACCCGAAGGATATGGAGAGAAACGACGTGCGACTCTGGGACAGTCCGATTGTCGATCAAAGATCGCCTTGCCGGTCGGAAGTGCCGGCGACGCCACGTGATCCACTCCTATTTTGTTATTGCAGCATCCTTCTTGCCCATCTCGAGTTTTGAAGTGCTCTTCCCGAGAGAGCCCTCGCGCTCGATCAACCGAATCTAGGTCATTTATAAATTCCCATTCGAAGCAAGTGTTACTTCTTGCGTCTCTCTGACGGCGCGCACCGGCACATCCTTCTGTTTTGCGTGACACTGATCACATCTTAGGAACAGTGACATGCTATTCAAAGCAGAGCCGAATACTTCAATCTAAATGGCTCAAAGCACCGCGAATGCTGAACTTACTTCTCATTGGATTGGGCTGCTTTTATTCCAATACGAGGCATCAATGATTACGAGGTCAAATAAAAACGTGTTTGGCTCTATGCAGATAAATGAATAAAATGAAAAAATGATCCATCACGTATCTCGTAATAGCAGTTGGCGAGTTATGAAAATTTTGAAGCGGCCGGTAGACCCGCTTCCGAGGTAGGAGCAGCCACCGCTATTCGATGATACGTTCGCCAGTTCGAGAGTATAAATGAAGGACAATGACCTAATTGCGAGCAGAACACTCACTGCTTCCTCGACGGACAATCTCGACAGACGACAGCGAGGCTATTTCGGCAGCTATCGCACTCGGGAGACTCCACTTCCGGTTCGAGACTCCTTGGCAAAAGTGTCAAAACCTCCTGACGGTTAAACTTCCGAAGGTCACGGTTCAAACTTCAGATTGCAACCATGAAGGTGAGTCGCTTGTGTAATCCTTTTCGGGATCTAATTACTTTCTACAACAATAACTGTTACATTAACGCAGTAGGCGTCTCCCTTGTCCATTATTTTCAATACGAAACGTCAGCCTCGAACGATCTAGCGATCTAAGATCTGAAGATCTAACGTGCGATCGTCCAAGACTTCGTTCGAGATCGGGTAGAGCCATAGAAAAGGAAACGTTACTCTGCACGATCATTATTAAGTCCTATTATAATATTAAATTGAAACGAGCTATTCTCCTGTGGGCAACGATGCCAACTCAACCGACGCCATTAAACACGGAAGAAGAAAACTGAAAACATTGAGAAAATGACGGGGGTCCATCCGTCAAGAGGACTCGATAATTGTTGCTCATGAATAAATATGGAGTCGAGCAGCCGCGGTGCACAGTTAGGCCAATCGAAAACTTTTTAAATAACGGTTAACTCTCGGTCCTCGTTCCCTGGCCTAGAAATTGCAGCCAAAGAAGTTCTCGATCATAATTAATAACATATTTCTAGATATTTTTATAAAGCTAAAGACACGATAGGATCTGATAAGTCGCGAGTATCGGTTCAAGATCGGTCGTCAAGGTTTCTAACCCGTTTGATCGAAGGACCGTTTCCGGAAACTCCTTGCATCTCGAGAAGTTTGCACGTTCATCCTCGCTTTTCCTAGACCAATGTGGCACAATGTCCCACTTTGCCGGCTTCACGCAGCGCCACTCGATGTCTTCGAGCCATGACAGTAGCGATCGGTCCGATGGGCATAGCCACGTAGGGGCACCTATGTTTCCTGTAGCGTCCACGTAGACGCTAGACACACGTCTGCGCGACCGGCTGACTCGTACGATTAGAATCCCACGACACGTTGGACGTGTGGATATGTGGATATGTGGTACTACCATAATGGCTCTCACTGCGAGGACTTCCGCTCGAGAACCTCTTTCCTATTGGTAACTAGGTTGCTGGCGCTATTAGTCATATTCTTGGCTTTTTGGCACTTGGGTCTAATTCAAGATCCTGGGCAAGTCAGCCAGGTCGCTGAAAAACAAAGTAGAAATTCATTGGGAAACTTTGTCATAGAGGATGTACAGTGGGAATAGGAACGGAAAGGAAGGAACCCACTGACCTTGCATAGAGAACTCGTTTGATCATCTGCCAAGCGTGCCATGCGACGAGTCACTTCGCTTTCCTCGGGATTCGCGCTGAGCGATTGATGCTGGCGAAAGTTCTTGTAATTGCTGGATAGGGAAGAAAGAATAAAAGGGGGTGGAAAGCCGATTTTCTTAGGAAAATGTAAACTTTCGGATTTCTCTTTAGATGGCCAACTGGATAAAATGGCTCTTGGCCGCCTGCCTCTGCGTCTCCATGTTCCCAGGTGGCAATGCCAGGTACAAGATGAGGAGGCCACCCCCGCCGCCGCAGATCTACAAGAAGAACTGGCCAATTGCTCATAGAATTTCCATGGGTAACACTATCCATATTGGTGGTGGCTTTTCCCAAAAGAGACCTACCTACAAGCCCACCAACTACAGGTATCGAGAATAACGCACGATCAGAGATGTCCACAGTATTCATTAGCTTTAACCTCCCGACATCTTCCCCGTAGAATTCGACGACCACCAGTCTTCAACGTGTTGCCGACAGCATGGAAAACTCAAGCCATCCTTGGCCCAATGAATAATCATGCTGTTCTTCCCCTGCGTCCTCCGGTCAAAGAATTTCACTCGATGAATAAAGTTCCCGAGTACAGTCCCGAGTATAGTCCGGAGTATAGACCGGAATCGGCCGTTATGCCAGCCACCCACAGGACGCACGTGGACGAAGACAAAGGGCCCATTCACACGATCCCAGCACCAAACTTGGGCCCAGCGGATAAACCTTACAGTCATGGAGCAACTTCACAGGAGAACAACCCCATAGAATCCATACGCAATTACCCAGCTGATCTTTCTTACAATTCTAATCTACAAGGTAAATTCTGCGTCCGAAAGTTACATCGGACTGAAATAATAATTTTATTGAACCAGCACCGAAGATTTGATCAATTATGATGATTTCTATAGGCAATCACGTATCGAATTTCGCTTTCGGTGCAACTGGCACGAGCGCACCTTCTCCTCAAAGGACAGTCACCAGTCCAACGTCTACTCAACATCATTATGAAGTCACAGAATCGAATGAAGTCGGATTCAAGGATTATCGGACAGTGCAGCCAACTTATTTTACACCAGAGTTCGACGTCACCAGATTGTCTACCGTAGTGTCTCCGGATCTACAGACAAACGAAGTCTTCCTAAATCATCCTCCAGGATCGAATTCCGGCCTTATAGGAACAAATCTTCAATTCGACCATGGCCAATTAGGCAATCCCATGCAAACAAATCTTCACAGCTCTCTTCACGTCGGATTCCCGGGAACCGCTTCTCAAGCCCCTTCTGCCGTGGGTCATCAAGTTCCTGATCTTCATGTCGGACATCCGGCACCGGCCGGACCGCCACTCTCAGCCACCCAACTCTATGATCTTCTTAATAGTTTTCCTCAACAGCTCACAGAACAATATACTACTGGTCAGCAACCTCAACTGCAACAACATATTCTTCAGCAACAACTCGGTCAACTTTTTCAACCTACCGGTGTAACCAGCTTTTCTCAGCCTCAGATGCATTCTTTTAACTATGATGAGCAGGCGAATAAGCAGCAACAGCAGCAGCAGCAACAGCAGCAGCAGCAACAGCAGCAGCAGCAACAAATTTTTGTAGGACAAGACTATGCATCTGGAAGAGTCACTGCGGATTACAATTTGGAACCTCAGACTAATGAGAATCTTCGTTCGAGCAACATTCTACCGCTGCACGAAGATGTCTCGTATCCAGCAGATGCTGCTGATCAATCGGAGAATAATATTGAGTACGAAGAAAGCTCAAACCAACGGGGTCAATCGACGTATTTCACTAAAGTCGGAAAGGATGGAAGTATCGCAACGCAATTCTATACGACACTTCCGAGTCGTGAAGCCGCTGAAAAATTGGCTGCCCTTGCCGCAGCTGGAAACGTCAACAGCCACTTGATTGGACAGCTTCGCAAACACCAGGAATCGCAACAGAACGAGGGACCAATGCCACCAAATCACAAGGACGATGAGTACAGAGTAATCGAGACATCGGATCAGGATCCTACACAATATAATCAACAAGAAGAATACGTTGATCGGCAGAACTACCACAGGCAGCAACTTCAGCAGCAGCAACAGGTACGCCACGAACAGGCTGATTCTTAGTAATTCGAAGAAATTATTTTATATTTCTGTTACAGGAAATGAATGATCGTTACCAGCAGCAGCAGAGACAAGAGCAGCGGCAACAGGATGAACAAAAGAGTCCTCTGAGAATTATGGTTCCCGAGCTGGAGGAATATTCCGAGGACCTGGAACAACAACCTTCTGGGGGAAACACTAATGCAGACTACGAGTATGAGGAAGAAAGTGCTGAAACGACAGAAGTAAGTCCCACGTCAGCATCCGGTGCAAAATCAACCTACAAAGAAAAGTCAATCACTGAATACGGAACGCGATTGAGTTCAAAGACTGGGAAATGAGAGTGCCGAATGAAATTTGTAAATACGATGCGCGACATATCCTTTTCGTGCTGCCCAAAAACGAACGAGTCTCGTTGAATTTTTAAAATCTTGACAACTCAAATTATGAGCCTCGATTTGAAACCACAATGAAGACTGGACACAGGAGGAATGGTTGTGACTCTCAACACGTTAGAAGTCTGGAAGCTGCAGAAAGTTGCAGTTGTTGGACGATAATCGGCCCAACTTTACCAATCCCTCCAATTGTTATATTTATTTGACTTTATTCTTAGAAAACTTGTTACTGTATTTATTCGTTGATGTAAAATAATTATCGGCTGGACGACGTCCGGTAATTTACAAATTTCTTATATCTTGCACTCCCTCGTGTTGTCGCGTGTCACCCTACAATCGTATGTACATAATTATCGTCAGGAATTAAGTGAATAATTATGGTACACAGTTTAATGAGATAGTTTCATCCGACGCTTCGATGTCACGTCTGGAGTACAATATTCCTCGGGTCTCACACAGTCCATTCCATGATTTTATCGACGCTTCAAGTCCGGAAATACATAGATATAATCAAAATAACATTATCGCTTGGATCAATAAGCTTGTAAAATATATCTTGTCTTTTCAAATCCTCAATTTACTTCGGCGCTATTTAAAAAGGTTATCAAATTTGGCTACCACTGTGCGTGATTCGCGACTTCGTCTAAGACTGTAAATTTAGATGTTTCAATCGAAAAAACCTGTCACGTCGTCACTGCAGTTGCCATAATTCAGTACGCAGCCACAACACGGACGCTACTAAATTTTATCCATAAAGTGAGGTTGACCATTTTTGCTTAAACGCTTCGTGAGGATGTCACAGCCTGTCTCTGTCACCAGAAGAGTCTGCTCGAACTGAGCTGACCACTGTCCGTCTGAGGTAACTGCAGTCCAATTGTCTGGCCACATCTCGTCACGCCAATTGCCCTGTGATATCATTGGCTCGATGGTGAAGCTGTGTCCAGGCTTCATCACGCCCACAGCCTTGTTCTCTGTGAATCGGAATACGAAACCCGTGAAACATATGATTCTCAGAATTAGCAACAGTGCAGCATGGCGATCAAAAGAAGAAACTGACTGGCGTAGTGTGGCACATTTGGTGCGGTATGAAAGAGACGATGGATCCCGTGACCGCAGTAGCCACGCACGACGCTGAATCCATGAGCCTGCGCATGCTTTTGGATTACGTTTCCAATCTCTCTGTACTTCTCCCCAGGTCGGACAATGTCTATAGCTTTTTGAAGACACTCGTATGTGACCTCAACCAATTTCTTGATCTCCGGCTTGACATTACCCACGAAGAAGGTTTCGTTAAGGTCTCCATGGAAGCCGTTGTGGTAAACCGTAACGTCCACTGAAAATTACAAGATATCGCATGGTAGTGTTAGAAAAGGATTTGTCGACAAATTATAATTGCAATTTACCATTGCAAATGTCACCATCCTGGAGAGGTCTTGTATCGGGAATGCCGTGGCAAATCACTTCGTTAACGGAAGTACAACAACTTGCCGGAAATTGGTAGTAATTTAAGGGTGAAGGATAACAATCTCTTTCGATACATGCTTCATGGACTGCTCTGTCTATTTCAGCAGTCGTCACCCCCACATCACATGCGCGTGCAGCTTCGTCCAGCACTTCCCGACCAAGCTGTACAGAATAAAACGCAGTTAGAATCATTTTTAAGAAACTGAGGTCCTTTACAATTTAAATAAATATACCTTGCACGCTACTCTCATGCCCTCTATCTCTTCATCATCCAGGACCTTGATCTGTGCAGAACCTCTAACTGCTTGTTCGCTCAATGGAATCCCAGTAGGATGAAGAGCATAATCAGGACGGCCAATAGATTCAGGCACTTGACGTAGAGGCTCCCTCTTGTATGGGCGCAATTTTCCAGTAAAATGATAAGAAGGCCAGGGATTGTACTCGTCAGATGATTTGTTTCCATTTTCTCCTTCTGCAGAGATAATTCAGTGTAAACATCAATTGTAGTATGATATTTTATTAGCTCTAGAATCAGTTTTGTATGCAGAACTCACTTGCAAGTTGATGAATAACTTTGTGTGTTTTCCAACTACCTTTGAAACAATCCTAAAAGTAAGTGAGTAGAGTACATAGAACTCCTTCAAAAACGCCAAGAAAAAGATGGGAACAGATGTTAACCTATACCGGAAATAAAGATTTTACCTGGGTGCAGAAGTAAGCCCCTTTGATACCAAGCTTTAAACAAGTTGGACACTGCAAACTGGCAAGCGCATTACATCCAGGGGTTTCACACAAGCCAAGGGCTACCGACATTTTTACGTCGGAGGAGTATTTCAATAACGTGATCAGGAAAATAAAACGGGCCAGAGAGCTAATTCGAGACGACCCCGTACTGTTTTACCCATCTGGAAAGAGGCTCAAGCATAAATAGTTCAAACAGAACCCAGTAGAGTACGGGCTAATTACACAGAGATGAGTAGAAAAGATGCATAACGTCACGGTTTTAGGCAATACCAAAATCAAGGCGCCAAATCGTAGCGGCGAGTCTGGAAGTAGGTTTCTGTGATCATCGCATCCGTCGACAATGCGAATCCCGTCGT
>JARQTI010000423.1:329420-413087 GCA_030142655.1 Trachelus tabidus | reverse complement strand
AGTATAGGAGACCGGCTCGAGGAAGAATGAGCGCTCCGAGTCCGGGCGGGCACTGCCTCGAGCGCTCCCCCCACCATGCGCCTACTCCCACTCGACGAGTCCTGCGCGACGAATTTGCGCGTACACAGTTTTTGGCACCTTCCATACTTCTAAATATGCTTGGCCAGAATTTCCGATTTCTAAGTGGCAATATTTTACTTTATTGCTTTAATTAATTGTTCTAATATTTCAAACATCTATTTTATTAATATTTCAATTTGGACGCAACTTACCTTCGATATTCTACAATTTCAATTCAATTTTTATCTACTGCGTATATTCTAGGAGATTTTAATTTAGCCTCAATTTTATATTTTGAATAAATTTTGAAAGTAAATCAAGATCCAATAATATTTAGTAGTGTTTCGAAAGCTTTATTCAATTTTTCGAATTTTCAATATTTCTGTGCAACTACTTTTTTTTCTTTTTCTCACTTACTTCTTCTTGTTATTCCTTTTTGGCTTTATGCCCTTATAGAGGGCCAAGTGCCAGGAAATCATTTTCCGCTGCTGGGCTTCTGTATGCATGCTTTTATTTTACGTACGTGAAATTAGCACTGATTAAATATTTTTCAAAAATTGAGATGCTACACGCATGTTAAGTTCGTATCGCACTTTCTTAAAAATGTCTTAAATGTGTTTCAACATTAGGCTTTTCCCTTCTTTCTTGAGAAGTTCTATAGTTCCCGGTCTCGTTCTACGAGTTGCTTTGGGAACCAGCGTTGACTAGCGGGGAACCTCTGCCCGCCTAGCTACACGTTCGTGTGCACGTTTAGCTCGGCTACGACGGGATTCGCATTGTCGACGGATGCGATGATCACAGAAACCTACTTCCAGACTCGCCGCTACGATTTGGCGCCATGATTTTGGTATCGCCTAAAACCGTGGCGTTGTGCATCTTCCTACTCATCTGTGAATGCTAGATGGCGACGCCATCACTGTCGTTGCAATTCTAATTTCTTGGTGGAGGAGCGTCTCCTTCAATCTGCGACAATCGTGACGCTATGAAATACCGGAATAATCCGGTAATATTTGAATTTTTCCATGTTATCATAACTATGGCTACAAGAGCGATCACTGTCGTTCCTTTTTTTTTTATGAACAAACCCGTCAATAAGATCCTATTTGTTGCACTTATACGAAATATATACAAAGGAATTTTCGACAGCTTATTAGAGAGGTTGATTGATTAAAAAAATGAATTCTGCTATAGAATTAGTAAGAAAATTTCTGAAGAGTTTTTCCTTACGCGGTTAGACAAAAACTGGATGGAGACTTCTTTATCTGACATGCGCGCTGACAGGGGAGTGATCGAGGTAAGCGGGAATTATATCTTGTATTAAATCTGTTCGGCTGCGAAATTCGATCTTGTGAAATTAATTTGAAGGGTGGCTTTCAGCCTAGCGAATGGATTAGTGAAACGAAATGAGAGAAGTTTCTAACACACGCTCTTAAAAAGCGATTAAGGAGGAGTGGGTTTCGGTAGGTCTGCACTGCCGGAGGGCTTCTTTGAAATGCGTACGATCCGAGACAGCGAGAGATTTCCAGAGGGAGAGTGAATTTCACAAAGAAGTTTTGCAGTGGGCTAATCGGCTTCATTGTTCGGATCTGTTCGAGAGTGGCGAAGTTCAGTGGTTGTTAACGCTGATTAATTACTCGAAGGCAGAGCTCGCTTAATGAGTTTCAATTTTTTACTTCATCACCAAGGACTCTGACATCGCATATTCCTTCGTTCCAGATTACTGTCATATTCCCTGACTCTTTCTCCTATTAACGTGACTCGGAATCAATCGCGAAATTTAAACAAGACTTACTTTCAGAGAAATTTTGACGAATTATATAAATTTATAATAAGCGAAGAACTTGATGATTTCCTGAAGCAAATTAATGATACTCGGTGAATGCAATTTATCTCTCGGAGGAAAAAATATATAAACCGCAAATTCTCATCATCAACATTTTCTACGCCCAAGGGATATACTATGAGACCTTACAGCTTTGACATCAAAGAAATGTTAAAACTGAAGAAATGTTTTTAATCATGCTGTTTGCCTGCTGACGCTCTACTTTAGTTTAACTCTCTGACGCGCTCAATGCTTCGATACGCTCGAAACTTTCATCTCGAAGAATTGAACGTTCAGTATTTTACATGAAACGAAACTGGGCCTCGGGGGAAATAGGGAGGTTTCTTTGCGCGTGTGCGAGCCTATGCGCCTATAATGGGTGAAAATTGAGCTCGAAGAGTTAAATAGGATAAGGACCCTGAAGTAAAAATATTCGTAACCTGGGCCAGTAGGAGACTGATCGCCGTTTATCAGATCCTTAAATAGCGTGCCCGCTGGATGACGTGTGGGAAGACCTAACTCAAAAGAGTTTAAGGGAGAATTCCCTAATAAAAAGAAACACACAGAGAAAAGGATGCTTCTTCGGCACTCTGAGATTACTTTGGGAGTAGGGTCCTGGACAGCGTCGACGTGCACTTATTCCTCGACATCCGGCAAAACCTTAGGGGGTGATTCCGTGACAGTAATCCGATACTTGACCAATATATCAACGTTGAATAGGAAACGTGGGATAGGAAACACGTGTTTCCTCAGTCGCGCTCTCAACAACATCATTGGGAATCCCTCGCGTTGCTCCCACGTCGACGAACAACCGTCGACCATCGCTGCGCTCTCGGATATTTGCTAACGATCGCGAAGAACGCTTCCCTTGAAATGTCGCCAAAACCACCCTCGAAAATCGAAACGTTCAGTTTTCCCCATACACACCTGTCACATGGTAGAGCGAATTGATGAGTCCGTCGACGGTGTTTCGTGTTCCGTTTAATCGCGAAACGAATCCGCTGTTGGCCTTGGACGTTGCGTTAGAATTCGAGTCTATCGGCAGCATCGACGGGAATGACGACTCAGCGCTCGTAACTCGTAGGCAATAGATCAAATGCATCGAACCACATTAAGATTCTGAAACGGAGGACTGAAGCGGCTCGGCGCCGTTCGGAGGGTTGAAACGCGCAGGAGGAGTTTTGAAGCGACTTCGGGGGTGGTGCTGGAGCGGGTTCACTCGGTTCACTCGCAGTGTCTCGGGCACCCTCGTGCCGAGCAGAGTCAGTGCAACCCGCGTCCACCGACCGTCCTTCGATCCCCTCCAGTCGAGTCGTGGGACTCTCCGATCTCTCTTCCTCTCTCTCTCTCTCTCTCTCTCTCTCTCTCTCTCTCTCTCTCTCTCTCTCTCTCCTCCTCTATCTCTTATCTCCTTCGTTCCTTTCTTCTTGCGATTCCTCCTTCTCCATTTCTCCGGCGAGCACTCGGGCTACTCGCTCGAACCACTTCGAACTTTGACCGCTCCGTGTGACTTCTCTTGACCGTTTATCCGGCGACTTTTCATGCCCCTCGCCTTGCGCCACGATTCTCCAGTCATTCCGCTGCTGCTACGCGCTTCTCTCATTCTCACACGTCTCTTCGGTTCTTTTCGCTAGGCGCTTCCAGTGCGGCTGCCACTTCACTCTAGCCGAGCGCACTCGCGGTTGGCAGGCCGATTTAGTTCTCCTTTCGAGTTCAGCCGAGCGGTTGCCTTTTCGTGTCCTTTTGCCTTCGATTCGATACCTGGGGAACCGACGAGGCAGCAAGGATTTCGCTTTTTCAAAAGTCAATATTTCGTGTTTCGCTATTCGAAATTCTGTAATTTGTTATCGGTGTGGCGAGTACCTAAAGATTCGCGCAGATTCCAAGACATCGTGATCGGTTTCCCTGGCCGAGTGTGTTACGAAAGGCCACTTGTCGGACTGTTTACCTCGGGAGAGACGAAAGAAGAGTCGAGGATTTAAGGGTGGCGACACTGGAAATGTGATCGGTGGACCGAGTCCAAAAGTTTATGCTCCAGTGGCACTCGAGGAGTCTCTTCCCGCCGGCCTGCGACGAAAGTTTTGGCGATTGACAAAGTGCCGTCGAGACGTCGGTTAGGCGGCGGCAAAGCGTCGCCGGCGCAGAGAGTAAAGCGATCTCGAGTATTGGAAGGAGGAGCCGTCGGAGAGACGCAAATGAATTCGATTCGGAGCTAGTCAGTCGATTGTTATGACTCAGTGCGTTATTCGAGTTGAGTTCAATTGGCTGAAACTTTCGAGATGAGGGTGTTCCCGCTTCTCTCGTTGCTCTGCTTGATCCCGACGATCGTCGACTGTCGCGCCCTGGAGGATGAACGGACGCCCCGCGTCTCCAGAAAATCCCGACAGAGATTCAGCATCGATGATCTGCTGAGCAATCAATTTCCCCACATCATCTCCGGTGACTTGGACTATGACATCTGTAAAGCGGGTGAGTAGCTACTTTAAAATACACAACTGTCGAAATCCATTTGACGAGAGTCCTACCGGACTGTTTGCCAAAAGTCTCGAGAATTCATCTCGCAGAGGAGTCTCTTGACTTCCTGTCCTTCTATATTGTCGAGCTTGAAAGAGGAACAAAGCCCGCTGGAGTTGTTCTCTTGGTGTCGGCGGACGCCGGAAGAAAGAGCCAAGAAGCGAAGCGAAGGGAATCGGTTACTCTCGAGTAGGTGCTGAGAAGGTAGCAACGGTTGATAAGAAGAAGAAGAAGAAGAAGAAGAAGAAGAAGAAGAAAGAACGTAGAGAAGGAGTCCTCTTCCTCTCCCCTTTCTGAACCGTGCGACCTCTTTGCCAACAATGGCGTGTAGGGTCTATGGAAGGACGATACCAGAGATCGGAAAGATAGCCGCAGGTATCTGGTGTATCAAAATTGAGTGGACGAGGTTCCGCATGTAGAATGGATAGGAATTCTCAGTACTTTTTATAATTTTCCGCCGAATGGGAATTCCCTCTGCAGAACGGACTCGATAACTGCCCCAAGTAGCTTTATCTCGATGGCACAGCTGTTCCCAGTACCCGAGCACTTCCTCTCCACTTCGACTCGACTATCCTTAATCCGTGCTGGCTCCGTGATCCGATCCGCTGCGTAGCTTTATCAAGCGCGAATGTCGCGAGGCCAAGCGAATTAAAGAACCGACCAAGATGTGTAACGTAGATAGAGAGACGGTAAGTTTTTGCTGGCCGTGCGGCAGTTCGAGCGACAGAGTCGCTCCTCCAAGAAGAAATTGTACAGCTAACGAGCAAAAAAGAAGATTGTCGCTCGGCTGCATTGAATGTTTAGCATTTCGCCTTTTGCCTCCGAATGAAAATGGCCAATGAAAAGAGTCCGCGGCTCGTGGGCAGCGTTCGCATGCACGCTACGCCGTAATGCGTCCTGCACGCGATGGATCCACGCTCTCTTATACTTCTCGCAGCTCACTTTTCTCGTCCCACTTGCAGCTCGAAGCTCCTAAGCGAATTTTCATCGCTCGACGCGACTCGACGCCTTTTCCCGCGTCCTGCCAACCGGGCGCAGGTTAAAGCCGAGGCGCCTCGCTGCGTCCAGCAACCTGCCCTGCCTCTGGAGCAGCAACGCGGTTGGCCTCGTTGGGAGGCGCGGAGTAGGAAAAGGAATATCAACTTGTGGGAGGATCGTGTAGGACGCGAAAGTTTAACCCAGTTTTATTCCCGCGGGGTTGTCGGAGCGCTTCGACGTTCGTGTATCTCCTGTTTCACCTGCCCCCTCCCCCCCCCCCCGCCGATTCACACTCGCTGCCGACTGGTGCGAATTACTGGCAGTAGCTGCCAGTCGCCTAGACTCTTCACGCTGAGCCTCGTTCTGTAATTTGTTTTTAATTACCGAAGGAAATCCAGTCCAGTTGAAATGAAAACTAAAGTTGCAAAAAAGAGTGCGATTTGTACGCTTAAGAACGAGGCTTACCGATCGTGGATTTACGAGGGTCGATTAATCCAGTGGTCCATCGTTCTTGGCTTAATCAGGCAACATCCAGAGGAGTGCTCTACGAGATTCAACACGACCTTAATGCTCTTCCAGCAGTATTATGCTCTTCCTGGCATTTCTCCAACATAAATACTTAAGTATCTACAAAGATACTGACGCACTCTGATGGGAAGACCCATCGAGCGATACCTAAGATAATGATTGTAGCAAAGGTAAATGCAGAGAATGAGGGTGTAGCTGGCAGCCCCCAGCTTTGCGTATTTAACCAACAAATGAGTGTTCGTTTCACCATTTGATGAACTCAGTGGGCGGGAGAGAGAGAGAGGGAGAGCGAGAGAGAGAGAGAGAGAGAGAGGCTGATGAAATGCGTGAGAGAAAGAAGAGAGTGATAATAGAAGGGGCGCTAAGGGATTTTATGCGTTTACCTCTAATGAGCGCACTAATTGACTCGAACGAAACGCCCTCCCGTCATCATCCTCCCTGCCTGATTCTCCTGAGTGAATCTGCCACATTTCGCATAGAACCAGTTAAGTACGACGACTCCTTCAGCTCTGAATCTCCGTTTCCAAAGAGCCCGCGCCTCCCTGCCGCTTTTCGTGGGCTCCCAGCCCCCTAAGCAACCAGCTCCCAGTCACCTAGGCAGCCCCCTCCGTTGCTTTTTCGATTTTTGTCTCCTTCGAGGAAGCTGCTCCCGGTATCCCCTTTCACTTTAGACTCTCTTTGCATTTGTAACCGGATACTCTGCCTAAGGCTTGACAATAGTAACAGAATGCCACAAGGTGCGCCCTAAGGTCAGCAGTCTTCTCAAACTTCACGAAACAAAGGAGATGCACACAACCAAAAGAAATTGTACTTTCGAGCGATTATCAAGTTGACGCTGATGCCTGAATTATTAAGGGGCCAATCGATAGAAGATTCAACGAGGCTTCGGTTGGTCACAAATGTCTTCACGATATTATGATGCGGCTAAAACTGGATCGTAGCATCGCGCGCTGAGCGCCCTGTGTCAGTATGAATTAAACAGTAATGGGGGGCGGGGGAGGGGTTGCTGAACCTGCCCTCCCCCCTCCCATCTCCCTAGACGGACTGTACTTGGCAAGAAAGCAGCGATTTCCTGGTGTTCCAGCGACGTCGGCACAGATCGTAAAAAGTTGCTACGAATCGCGCTTTTCTTATTCTTAGCTCTACTTTCCATTGACCGCAAAACGCTTCGCGAGCCGCCCCTGTCTTTTCGTTTTCTACCTTCGTATTCTCTTGACCTTTGATTCTCTCTCCTGAATGTCGAGGGAAAAACGTAAGGAGCAGGCACATCCCCTTGACAATCCTCCCAATCAAACTTTTCCAATTTGTGGAATTCTCAGAGCAAAGATTTATTGGGAAGTCAAAGACGTCCCGAAGAGCGAGTGAGAGCTCAGAAAAATTTGAGCAAAAGGACAGATCTTCTTTACAGCATCCCATTACCTTTTCTTCTTATATGAATATGGGAATGGGACCAGTGAATAAAGCAATATAGAGAATGGACCAATCGACCACGATGAATCGAGGGAGCGAGTAGAGAGCAAAGAAGAAGAGAAGAAAGGAAACGAAAGAGAATGTTCACTGCCCGAGAAGCAGATCCTGCTGACCCACATAATCTAACCGCTTGTAGTAGCCAAAAGGTGGCTGGTCGGCTGGTCGGCTGGTCGGCGGGGTTGGCGGGGTTGGCGGGGTTGGCGGGCCTGGTCGACTGTAGAGCGAAAAAGACGCTACGAGAGCAAATTAACCAAGATTACATTTTGGGACTCCCTGCTCCATCCTATAGTAATACTAGACTAGTCGCAACACCTTCGAACAAAAGCCACTTATGGACTTTATGAGAAGTGAAAATTTACCTGGACATTCACAGACACGCGCTTCCATTTTCCAAGGTCTAAAAAATTATTAAAATTTTTTACGCAGCACGTCAAAAATCCCATCACCGCGAACCATCGCGAATCCTCGAAATTCAATAAAACGGAGGCGAACGGCACCAGCGACATTTGCACCGTTCGAACATCCGTCCGGCCTCGCGCTTCCGCACTCTGTCCAGCCGTCCCTAATTGTTCCTGCATCGGGCCACGCTGGTGGGCGCCACTGTCTACGAGCCGCCAATGAATTTCTGCAAATCGGTGTTATCGCTCGCCCGATGGCGCGTTACTCTCTCGGTCCCTTGTCGACTCCACCACTGATCGAGATAACCCTGTAGCCTCCGATGCTTCTCTTGGCACGCTTTTACAACATCGAAGCTCAGCGCTGCTGGTCGCCGCTCCTCGTCGCTCCACGAGCACGAGCCTTCGTAACGCGTAATTTCTTCATTTTCCGATCCTGAACTTTATTTCAATTTTCCTCCTCTATCTCCATTCCTATGTGATATTTATCTTTCTTCTCGCACATCTCCTTAACAATGAAGGGACGCGTTGAAGGGACCTTGAAAAGAATCTGTATCTGCTTGACAAATATTTGTGCGACGTCCCGAAAACAAACTTCGCTCGGCGGTCTAGACGCCTGGATTAGATATAAGAGGCGGAGAAGTGGACAAAAGTAAAGCGGCCTGCTTCGAGCTGCGATAATGGAAGATAAGCAAACGTGAGTCTGGTCCATCCTTCAGGATTAAGGCTGGTCCCCATATGTGGGATACGAGGATTCCTTTGTACGAACCTCAATCGCTCGACACTCCTGGTCAATGAGACACGATGCTCGTTCTAGATGCAAAATTGAATGACCCTAATTTTCATGGGAGAATCGTCGTGGAAAACAACTTCGCAGTCGATGTTCAGGACGACGTCGCCTTGGACACGACGGTGATGATGAAAAAAAAAAAAATAAAAAATAAAAGATTTGACGTCAGTAGTGTAGGCAAGCGTTTAATCCGACACGACGGAGGCTCGCTGCTGTGCTATGCTAGAGGCTTCTCCATTCAAATCAATACGGCACACGCACCCTGCACTCCCGTATTACGTGACATTGCATTACACCGAACGCGTTGCACTCGACGTCAAACTAGCATCCACCGTCCACAGTGCCAGCCTCGCCGTTTCCCACCGACACGTTCCCCGTCAACCAGCCAAATAGAATGAGAAGTCGAGAGACTTCGACTCACCCGGAGATTAGTCACATCCGGTTTCCAGACGGATTCTCATTCAAAATCGAAACTCCCGCAAGACACTACAATGTCCGGTGACCTGAGATGGTGTCGGCATATTTTTGGGAAAAAAGGAGCACCTCCACGGGGCGACAGGAAGTCACTCGATTTCCTACAGTATCTCTATGCTAGTACATGCTGAATGTTCCCTCGGATCCTCTTGCTGCGTTTCAAGTTATTCGTGCATGAGAAAAAGTGAACGAGATAAGAGGCGAGCAGACCAGCTGATGTAGATAGCGGCTTCGAACGAACCGTTGAGAATTGGATGCCCTTGACACGGCGCCAGCAGCATCCGACGGCGTTTCTCTTATCGAGAGAGAGAGAGAGAGAGAGAGAGAGAGAGAGAAACGAAGTTACGAAGATAAAGGACGAACCTCGAAAGAAGCCATCGAGGACAACTGCACTGTCCAGATCATCGAATAGCAGCAGTCTGGCACACCTGGGACACCTGGCAAAAGGTGAAGCTGTAGAAGGCAGTGGCCGAAATGCCTGCTGATTTGCCAAAGGGGTGACAGCCTCGGGGGTTGGCGATGAAGGGGGAGGGGGAGGTCGAAAGAATCCATAATCGATAACGTTTTGCATCGAGTCAAACACACCGCACCGCGATGCAACGGGATGGCGATGGGACGGAGATGGGATGATGGTGCTACTGGTGTGAATCGCGCACCTGAATGGGACGTGTTGGCCAGAAAGGGAGGCCCGCAAGGGATTTCGCATTATGCGGTTTGTTATGGCGCACCACGTGCGTGTGCGAGCCATACAGCGACGACGATATACGGGAGTACCTACCACCCTACCACCCTACCACCCTACCACCCTACCACTCCAGCACCTAGAAATAGCTGAGCGGACTACGTGCCAACACATAGATAGAAAGGGATCATACATGGTCAAGTTGCGCCAGGTTTATGCGCTCTGCATCTGCGAGCGACCCAACCTCGGTCCCATTAATTAAGCCAAATAGATTATAGGTATGCTAGAAGCATACGGGGACACACGAACGCGAATCCCACGCCAGTTATCGCAATTAAGAGGAATCCTTCGTTGCTTCCTTGCTAAACAGACCATCGGACGCCGATTTGCTTATCAGAAGAGAAATTGGACGCGATACGAGATAGTCAGCGAGTTGATCTGTGTTTTGGCCTTTTTTGTCCAACGACTCCTTGCTTCGGCTGAAAAAAGAACAACTGCTCGTGCGTTTCGTTCGAATCAGCGCGAGAGTCGCCGCTTAGAAAAATTATTGATGCAAGGAGGTTACAATTATTTCACTGAAACCGTTCAGGAAAATTTGTGATCTACAGGCTCGACCGACGATCAAAGGTCAGCGAACAGTCGCGCTCGCGCGAATCGGCCGATTGGACAATCGTTGATCTTTGCGCAACTGTCCAGAGACACTGGCTGCCTGCTTCGATGCCTTCTCAATCGTTGCGGAGGTGCGCAGTTAGGCGTCTTGTTATTTAAAAAAAAAGCCGAGAAACTCCAACAAATATTCTACGTTTCTTCTTTATTGACTCGCTGGCTCATTCTTCTCTCCTCTCCTCTCCACTCTCTCTCTCACTCTCTCTCTCTCTCTCTCTCTCTCTCTCTCTCTCGCTCTCTCTGCCTTTCTTCTGCTCATGGAAGATAGTCCACGCTGTTTACATCGAGGAACGATTCAAAGAAATCCTTGCCCGATAACGTTCGACGATTTATGGAAAGCGATAAGCCACGTCAAAACTATAATCCTGGGTCAGATTGCAGAGGCGAATGGGGAGGGGGAGAGAGAGAGAGAGAAACGAAATTTCCAGAGTTCACGAGACATAACAAAAAGCTAGTACTTGTGTGCGTTTTTGAATTCGACGAATTTGAGCCGCAATAGTTGGCACTGATTTTGTTCCAGGTGGATTTCTCGGGGACATTGCTCTGCCGAATATCGAGTACGAGACGGAATGGCGACAGCAGCGACTGAACAAGAGCTATCTCGAGGAGTTGGAGAAGTACAGGGATGAGGTTCTCAAGGAAGGACTCCAGGTCGAGGAGGAGGGTCTAACCGGTGAGCAGGATCCTCTTCTCAGGATCCTCGAAGACTTGCGTGCGGCACGAGGACCTCGAGAATTGTTTAAGGACACCTCGAGGAGCCTATTAACGATACTCTATTATTTCGTAGAGGTCCTGCAATTCAAAAACGAGTACGATGCGAAGAATGCCAGGAACCAGGAGGAGAAGGAGGAGGAGGAGCCCGTCGCGGCTCTCGGGACATCGAAGCCGATTATGCTCGATCGAAACGAATACAGTGTGGGCGAAGAAGGCTCCGACACTTTCCATTTTGCTTCGAAGGACGATACCTATCCTGAGGTCAAGGACGATGGCTTTGAGTTCAAGTAAGTTTGTCATCCGACTGGCCGAGCGTCCAGTGTGAAAAGCGAATCATTTCAAAAAATTCTTTCAGGATGTCGGGAAGGACGCAATCTCCTAAGATTCGACATGGCGGACGCAAGGTGGTCGGTCATGCGTTTGAATCCACTACAAAATCTTATGGGTCGACAACGTTGTCTCCACAAGAAGAGATCCGAACGGCAGACATAACCAATCGAAAGAACCACCCTGCTCGTGTTGACGTCACCGAGAATCCTCAGAGTAGCACAGTCATTCCAGAAGCCGAAATTAGTACCGAGGGTCCATCTAAACGTCGCCATCGTCGTCATCATCGCAAAAGGTACCACTGTTGTCTTTCGAGATGGGACACAAGAGTGGCGAATAAAATTATAAAACGCGAATTTCCTGAAGGTTTTTCATACGTAACCCACTTCCTGAGAGACGATTCAATTCAACTCGAGACCGAAGTGACACCCATCGTGTCAATAACAATGCGTGTCATCGTAAGGTGGGATAAATGAGGTCGAACGGCGGCGCGCGGGGTCCGCCTGCATTTTCACAGCACGAACTATCAATAATCTGTTAAATGACGTAAATGATATTGATGGCAGAGATGCCGTGGCCAACCCCTTTATTTATTAGGGAGAGAAAGAACTGGCTGATACAAATTGATAAGAAAAACTTGCAAATATTTGTAATTTCCTTATTTCTCGCATTTGCATTGTACAAGTAGTCACGGGAAGTGCACGTGCGTTCAGCGTCATTTTACGGCACAAAGATAATTTGAGGAAAATCCACAGCCAGAGCAAAGTAAAAAGTCGATGCAATAATCTTAAAGGGAAGTTGGGAGAAATCTCATCGCCCTTAAGGGTTCATTCACTTGAGTCTGCGGATTGCCGAAAGCCGTCGAGGGTGCTGAGGGCCGGAGAGTGTGCTGGCGACTCTGCGGAATTCGAAGGTAGTGATTTATCGAGATCGACGAACTAGGGAGTCGAGAGAATTTCAGCTCGTAATCACGGAGTGTCATCCGCGCACGTCAGTGTCCTACGCGGAGACTTGACTTGCCCCGCGCAACGAGGCTCCTTCCAGTAGACGGAGATGTCTCCACCACCATCACCACGTTCTTCCAGAATGCACCTCGCGCTCGAATGGGATGAGATCAAATTTCCCACTTTGGATGCTTTAAAAGCTTCCCTATCGTGGCAGAAAAAACAAAAGTTGGACAATCGTGAAATCGAAATAACTCACGATTTTTGTAGAATTGTCCGACCGAAGTGCAGAGCAGTTGCAAATGCAAATTTAAAAGCTGCCGGCTGTTTAAATTCAGCTGATTTGAACTTTTACTTTGCGTCCCTGTCTCTTTGCCGCAATTGTCGTGCTGGCTGTGGTTTCGCCTTAACCCCCGACTGTGCCGAGCACGCGTCATTACGTATTCGGAATACGCGGCAGAACACGATTCAACTTTGCGCAAACACTCAGGGGAACTGGACCTCCGGCACCCACCGAAGAGAAGCGAAACCATTAGTCTTCTCCGAAAAAAACTCTAAAAAAATCTCTTGAACTTCAGACAGCTCGGTGGTGGTAACTTTGCTTTCCCTTTCTTCCTCCCGGTCTCTCGCTCCTCGTCCTCGAGATTCGCCTAACCCATCTCGACGCCACTGACAGCAACTTCACTCGGGGACAACCAAAGGAAACTGAAGTTTAGCTTGACGCGTCAGTAAGCGAATGAGACGGCATAATTTTTTAATTAAGAAAAACTTGCAGGTGTTTTAAGTGGCTTGACGTTTAAAAAAGTCAGCCAGATTATCGTGCACGTACGTTTTCAAGTAAACAGCAAGAACCCGCAATGGCTCTATGGAGTCCAAGTGTGGCAGCAACACACGTAGGCAGGCAGTATTTATCGGTGGTATAGAGAATACAAAATCATGGAGGCACATGAATGAATATCGTAGGCGTTACTGAGAGCTCTCTTTACCATTCTCGCAGCCGGGTAGTGGTCGTTAGTCCTGATTATTTAGAGTCAGAGAAGGAAACCTTAAGAGCCTTAAAGACCTTAACGGCGCAACCGGAGCGACGCGGCACCAACACGCTAATTATTAATTATAACGTCATGCCGATCGAGGATGTGTTCGCGTGCGTGCCGACTCCGGCTCGCTAAGGCCTCGTAATTAGTACTAATAAACCAGGATTAGAATCACACGTGCGCGCCAAGTACACCGATTAATGCGCTGTACAAAGGCCGGTAACTACGAGGGGAAGTTTCAAAAGTACAAACGAATCTGACGTCGTTATCGACGAGGATGTCTACTCGAGCACCTCCGTAATAAAGATAAATAATTGTGTAGTCGTGCCGAAGGCTGGAAGTCCCTTGAAACACTTCGGCTGCCGGAGAGTGGGAGAAGGCCGTTTCTGCCAGTCGGACACATGCTCGATGAGCCCGTTAATAAGCTAAGCTTCGCCATGCTAATATTCGGGATTTCGAGTAATTTCAAAGCCATCGACCCTTAGAGCCATATCGTACCCATCGTACAGCCCATAGCCATAGGCTGCAACCAGCCCGCGGTCCAGTCGTAAACTGAAAGGAGCCGGCCCTTATTACGGTTTACACGTTAAATCCGTTAAAACCTGTTACAGGGTTACAGCCCACAGTTCACCTTTAGTGCGAGATCTCGCGAAACTGGAGGAACGTAGGGCGCCCGTCTGTCTCGCATTCCTAGCACAGATACCATCTGTCGCACTCTGGATCACAATATCCAATGGCAGGACGATGCGTCGGACTGTGTCGGCGCTAACCGCTTTATCTCCTGCCTCCCTTTTCTACTAGGAAGGGTTTAATAGCCCATTGTCCAAAGCTCATAAATTCTCTGCCCTCTTTCGGGTGCTTCCGACCATCCCTCGGATCTCTTTCGCTTCCCCTATTTCCACCTCTTCGTCTCTCCACAGGATGGGACAACGTCGCCCGCAAAAGACTCGGCGGCACCGCGTGTTAATTCGTTCGTTACGGGCTTGCTATGAAATATATTTTTGTTTGAAACGAGAAGAAAGATCGTTGATAGAATTAAATGTTTTGCCAAACTAGGAAAGAGCGGAAGCGTCAAAAGCGACGAGAGCTCTTGGAGGACGAGGTCGATTCCTCGGACGAGGTCATCTCCCTTCACGATCGTCGACTGCGATCGATTGAGTTTTACAACGAGCACAAGCAAAAGTACCAGGTGAACAGTCCGGGAACGTCCAGGCATCCCTTCTCCAGCAGGACTCGTCGAGCGGCGACAGCGCGCAAGGAGCGCGTCTGGGATCACGGTGTCATCCCGTACGAGATCGACGGGAACTTCTCCGGAGCTCACAAGGCCCTGTTCAAGCAGGCCATGAGGCACTGGGAGAACTTTACCTGCGTAAAGTTCGTCGAGAGAGTAGCCAGGGAGCATCCGAACTACATAGTCTTCACTGAGAGACCCTGCGGGTAAGTCGTTCAGGGAATAAATGTAATAGAGGCGTAAGATGATGTAGGGCTACTAGGCGACGAAGGAGGATAAGTTGGAGGGGGTGGAAGAGTGACGTAGGCTTTGAGAGTGAAATTCTGCCGACAGATGCTGCTCGTTCGTGGGAAAGAGAGGAAATGGACCTCAGGCCATAAGCATCGGCAAGAACTGCGACAAGTTCGGAATTGTCGTACACGAATTGGGACACGTGGTCGGATTCTGGCACGAGCACACTCGGCCCGACCGGGACAGACACGTGCAGATCATCCGCGACAACATCATGACCGGTGAGTGATTCATGCGGCAGGACTAATCTAACTAGCCTAACCCAACTCGGGAGGATTCCGCTCGTTTCCATGCAAGACGTCAGATCGTCCCCTGGAGTTTCCCCGGCCTCCTGTCACTCGAGGAGAATCCTCGAGAACGGAAACTCCTCGGCCCGATCATTCGTTCTCTTGATATTCTACAGCCGAGAATATCCGTCGAAGCCTTTCAAAGTTAGTCCGAGAATTCTCAGAGGTTTTCTGCTTCGATCGATTCCTTCAGAGATTCTTCAGAGAGAGAGGGCCTGATTAATTGCATACGCGAAGGTGTGGCAAAGTAGGAGGTAAAAGGAGAAAGAGTCAGGATGATTAGAGTGAACTGTTAACCCGATTGGCTGCAAAGTCAATGCGAATGATTTATCGAGACGTCGCCCAATTCCGTGGCCGCGCAGAACTGCCGGCCGGCCTAAGTTCTTTCCTTGTCGTTCTATAGAAATTCCACCGAAACTGGTTGCCAGTTGGCACAAAATTTCTCCTTCGCAAATGTTTCTCTTGCGATCCGTTCGGATTATTCCCAAGTTGCGGCGCAGATTAACGAAGCAATTTTTGAACGATTTGCTGGCCCCGAGGGTCGCCGTACAACGTCAGCCGATTGTTATCGGACTTCACGGGCAACTCCAATATTTGCTAAGGGATGACGGCCGTAAATCGGCTCTTAATTAATGATCTGCCACGTATAACGCTCTATTTGGCCAGGGGGCTCTCAGCTGTTTGCTTTTGGGCTCATTCTCCCCATATTTGCCTTTCGCTCGAGCGCGACTGTTCGCACTCGCTGGTCTCAGGGATATCGCGGAATACCCGGAAGGCCCCAGGAAGTTGCGACTCTTCTGCACTGTCCCTCGGGATTACGATAGGCTAATCCAGAGTGGCCCATATGGTAATTACTCGATCGGCTGTCTAAGCTAAATTCTCGCTCAGGTCAGGAATACAACTTTAACAAGCTGACCGAGGAGGAAGTGAACTCCCTGGGTTTGCCCTACGACTACGACTCGATAATGCATTACGCCAAGAACACCTTCTCGAAGGGCACCTACCTCGACACCATTCTGCCCATGGAGAATCACGGCAAGAAGAGGCCAGAAATTGGCCAGAGGATACGACTCAGCGAGGGTGACATCGCTCAGACTAATCTTCTTTACAAGTGTCACAGTGAGTTGCGCAATTTGACAGAGATCTCTTTTGATCTGGCTCCACGTTCGTCCTGCTCTTGTCTTTGCATCGATCAATGATTTGTCCTCTTCCCTCTTCCACAGAATGCGGGCGCACCTTCCAAGAGAACAGTGGAACTTTTGGCTCGTCGACCCACCCGAACAGTTCGCCGACCACGGACGGCGAACGCTGCGAATGGCGAATCACGGCAACTCATGGGGAGCGAATCGTTTTAAATATCAGTAGCTTAGACATATTTAAGAGCGACCATTGTCGAACCGATTATTTGGAGATCCGGGATGGTTACTGGCAAAAAAGTCCTGTTTTAGGTAAAACATTATTGGTTCGTTTAATAAGTAATGACGCGTCTTCTGCAGAGGGTGACATTAGATTTTCTGCCAATTGCTGTTTTTTAGGGAGATTTTGCGGAAGCGGTAAGATTCACAATCCTGTTGTCTCGACCGGAAGCAGGATGCTCGTGACGTACGTCACTTCCAATCGTCAGAGCGGCTACAGAGGATTCAATGTGAATTACGAAGCCGTCTGCGGCGGAGAATTGGAGCTGGATGGAGTTGGTCATCTGGAATCACCAAATTATCCGGAAGAATATCAGTCGAGCAAGGAGTGCGTTTGGAAGCTGACTGTACCGCAGGATTATCAGGTGGCTCTGAAGTTTCAATCCTTTGAAATTGAGAACCATGACAATTGCGTCTACGATTACGTGGAGGTGAGAGACGGTCACAATGCGGATTCGCCCTTAATCGGCGTCTACTGCGGTTACAAAATTCCTCCGGATATCAAGTCCACTGGAAACAAGCTCCTCGTGAAATTCGTCAGCGACGGATCCGTTCAAAAGGCCGGTTTCTCAGCCACTTTTATGAAAGGTGCCGCTTTAAATTCCTTATTCGAATTTCATTTTTACAAAGAATCATCCAACTCTCCTTTAAACTTTAAAGAATTCGATGAATGCGCCCTGATCGATCATGGTTGCGAGCACGACTGTATAAACACGCTTGGGGGTTTCGAGTGCAGCTGCAAAATCGGCTACGAGCTCCATTCCGATGGGAAACATTGCGAAGGTAATTAAATTTAAAATTCTTAATAGCCACGAATGATTTTACCTTCTGACGTCGTTCTCCCTCCTGTCAGATGCCTGCGGCGGAATCACCGACGCCAGCAACGGAACGATCACCAGCCCTTCATTCCCGGAAATGTATCCCGGCAACAAAAATTGCGTATGGGAGATCATAGCTCCTCCACAGTATCGAATCACTCTGAACTTCACGCACTTTGACCTCGAGGGCAATAACGTCTACCAGCAGGAGTGCGAATACGATTCCGTCGAAGTAGCGAGCAAGCTGAGTGAGGATATTTTACGAAGGCACGGAATATTCTGCGGCTCGAGACTCCCGCCTCTTTTGACCTCGGAAGGGAATTCAATGAGAATCGCTTTCACCTCGGACAACAGGTAAATTCGGCAAAAGTTCGCTCGCCATCCATTTAACATAAAAGTCGTTTGTGCTCAGTGTACAGAAATCCGGATTCGCCGCTGTATTTTTCATGGACATGGACGAGTGCGTAAATAATAACGGAGGCTGCCAGCACGAGTGTCGTAACACCATTGGCTCCTATCAGTGCTCCTGCCACAATGGCTTCACCCTCCATGAAAATGGACACGATTGCAAGGAAGGAGGCTGCAAGTACGAGATTACCGAGCCTTCGGGAACTATCACGTCTCCCAACTATCCCGACTACTATCCGGGCTACAAAGATTGCGTTTGGCACTTTACTACTACTCCAGGACATCGCATAAAACTGGTGGATATCCTATTCGATCAGCCAATATCCATGCGAAGAAGAGGAGAGAGTGAATTGTCGACTGTTTTCAGATATTTAACGCCTTCGAAATGGAGCCTCACCAGGAGTGCGCCTACGACCACATTGCCATTTACGACGGTGATTCTCCGGAGAGTCACACACTTGGCAGATTTTGCGGAAGTAAACTGCCACATCCTATTCTCGCAACGAGCAATCAAATGTATATGATCTTCAAGAGCGATAGTTCCGTACAAAGGAAGGGTTTCATGGCCGTTCACACCACAGGTAATAACCAGCATCTGTTTACTGATCCTAAGGGATCTCTGCTCCCTCCTTTGCTTCGTTCTTCATCCGTATCTACTTATTACAAATATTTGCTGAAGCCTGCGGAGGACACTTGGTGGCAACGGATCGCGTGAAGCATCTCTATTCTCACGCAAAGTACGGATATCACAATTACGATCACAGAACGGATTGCGATTGGACCATAGAGGCGCCCTTTGGAAAGAACGTCCACCTGTCCTTCATGTCCTTCCAGTTGGAGGACGAGAACGAGTGTGGCTACGACTTCGTTGAAGTTTACTCTGGTTTAGACTCATCCGGTCCAAGTTATGGCCGATTCTGTGGAAATTCCGTAAGTCCGCGTATTAGTTTCAATAATTTTCAATGATTCGCAATCGCGTTTCCATGTAATTCAATTGTATTGTTCGCGCAGAACACCACGGACATCATATCAATGAACGAGGCGTTGCTGGTTCGATTCCGCACCGACGACACGATAACCAATAAAGGTTTCTCAGCTGCATTCGTCGCCATCGAGAGGCAGGACAGCGAGGAGACTCTTAGCGGCGGGGAGGACGAGGACGAAAACCTTTGATCAAACGGAAATCTTCTGATCGATACGCTCGATTCGGAATGAATCGGTTTGCTCTCGTGCGACTTTACGGGCCTTCTACTTAGCTCGCACGCTAGAGCCGAGTATTTCTTTATTTCCTTTTGATAATAGGAATTCCATCCTTGAAGTAACGACCGTGACTAATTTAATGAATAATTACTCGTGAACACTACATTAGTATGTATGACCTATCGTTCGGCTTTAGCCGAACCTGAACGTGCCATGTAATTTAGCTAAAAGGTAACGTATCGCTACTGCGAGCTCCGGCAGGATCACGAGTCAAGTCCACGATGGATTCACTATCAGTCGGTAGTCACTAGCTGACTTGTGCGCGACTCACTAATTCAACATTTCCCACCCACTTTCCTTATCTTCATCCGTTTATCGAATTCGTTGTCACTGCCCAAGATCCAAAGAACGAAAAGAAAAGTAAAAGCGGGTTCGAGCAACGGAACTCATGCGATCTCCAAGTCGGCTAACAATGAACAATGAGAACTTGGGGGTCGAGGGGACTCTATACTATATTGTACATAGATATAATTAAAGGCAAACTTGAACTTTGTGCTGTTTTACAAGTGGTTCTGGAATGTGTAGAGCAAGAGTTTCCGAAAAGGCGGCTAAAGAAAGCCTCGAGCTACCACGCTCAGAGCTGCGTGGATTTCATTTTCGAAGCTGGGACTTTCGATGAACGAGGCCAGGTAGACAGTAGCAGTGTGCTGTGTGCTGTGTGCTTCTGACTTTTCGTTTTTTCTCCGTCTTCAGAAGATTCTTCAAGGTTTCGGCTATGTACACTCCTCTTTCGCTCTCTCCTGCGCGATGGTATTTATTTAATTAATTATATATAATGAGTGTGTAAATATACTAATAATGTCAGAACGTCGCCATTGTAACGTCGCAACGAATCTGCTAAGAGATTATTCTTTCGATCGGCGCGTAATTATTTTTTATCGTCCCTCGAGAATTCAAAGGCTCAGCCTCAACTAAGATTTATTTTGAAGAATCTCTACACACGAGTATACGAACGCATTTCTACAAACATAGATCATTCGACTATACGCAATAGGGACATGTACGTATACGAAACACACATATATACATGCACGCATGCACCTTGAATATTTCCTCGTAGACATTTATACATTAGAATATTAGATGCTCACCATTGTTGATCGACATTATTCATGTTTACATGCAAAATGGACACGTACAAAAACAATGCCGATCTTCCATTTCGGTATCCATTAATAAAAGTTCAAACTTTCGGTACTCACAGGACGACAGTCGGCCGAGTTTCCAAAAATTCGTGTTACCATTTAATTGGTTTATTCGCTTCCAAAATATAAGATACACTGATTTTCACATGTTAATACATCGCTTTCGATTTAGCGAGATATTATCGGATCCTCCTCCTCTTTAAGGCGTGCTTACAATAATTCATTCTTTATCACAGGTAAAAGTCGCTCGTTCACGTCGACCTTGTGAACAGAATCGACCCTCGGGACCTCCACTCCGAACGCCTCGATACTTCTCAATACGCCAGAAAGATTTCTAAACAATATTAAAAGGAAGAAAAGATTGACGTACGGAGAAATGCAAGTCCCGTCGCGTAGGCCCCAGTCTACAAATAGAATTCCATTTCGAATACGCCACCAGACGACTATTCGTTGGTTCGAATATAAAATATAATTTTTCCTTCGTGTAGCCTAATAGGCTCCTTTGCACATGAACGATACGATGATCCTTAATACTTACTCTAGAATATAGTATATTATATATAGTGTCTCTTGAAAAGTGAAAAATATGGAATAAAACGCAGCCCAGAACGCGAGCAGTTTTTATAATAAAATATAAAAAAAGAAAACTTACAATAGCTCGTATGTATTAGTCACATGATAAGTCCGCAGAGTGTATATGTATAATATCAATACCTCTATGTATGTTTATCAACTTTTTCGGCCATTATTTACAATAATTGGCCAGTATCGCAAATTTACTATCGATAATCGGTTGTCCAACGTAGATGCAGATTGAAATTATGTACAAATTTAACCAGATGAAAGGGAGATGATTCTTGATGTTCATCGTTGCACGTGGACAAACAACTCTCGGCCAACACAGCTTCTCAGCTCAAATCAGTGGATTCTTGTATTCCTTATGCCTTAGCCTAAATTATTGCATTTGATCGCTTAAAGACCGAAGATTCTATGTTTAAGGAGTTTTCCAAGATTCTCATCAGAAATAGAGTATACAACGCTTATTAACTCTACGAGTAAATGAATGAACCAAACCGAAGCAACTTCCTGTCGGTAAGATTCAGTGGGGATCGCCGGCCCTTAACAGCAGTACTCTGTCACTCAATACAGTCACAATCAGTCAGGCATCTTCAAAATAAAGAAGAGTTACGTTCCACCAGATTCTGGGTCCGAATTAGTCGATTTGCTGCTGGGTCCACTACCATCCTTGGGACCGAACCCATTGGCCATTCGCTGATAATGAGGTTTCCAGGCACTGAGTGGTCTCGTGTAATCCAAATGATCGTACACCGTATCCGCATTATTTTGTTTAATCTCATCGTAGAGATGTTCGGCCTTTTTGCCATCCATTTCGTCGATCGTGTGATAACTGTTCACGTTCGGATTACCAAGATCGGCATCCTTATTTTTCAAAGAAGCTGCGTGATCGTATTGCAATCCGTAAGCACCTTTCGAGCTGTCGTCGTCCTCGTCCATGCGGCTTCCATGAGCGGTACCTAACTTGGCTCTCTCGTTGTTCACATTCTTCATACCCAGGTCGTTCTTTATTTGAACGTTGTTCAACAGAGTAGCCGTGCCGTCATCGGATTTTGATGAACCTTGATACGAGTACACAGGATTGTCGAACTGATTGCGATCTAGGAGGAAAAAAAATGTTTAGCCATCAATATAAGTATTTTCTTCTCGCGTGGGAATAACTCTAAAGAAGTGTTATTCACCAGGTGACGTAATCGGCTCTGCCGCTATGTAATGGACTTGAGCTATCTCCTTCTTCAAATTAGAGACGCGCTTGCGATGATACATCCAAGCTGCGAAGGTGCCGGCGATAACTATGATCGCCGCGAATATTCCGGCAACGACACTTCCATATCCCGACTCTTCCTTCTCCTGAACGTTGCGAGAGAAAAGCTGTTCATCGCAATTTTCACCTGGAAGATACCTCGATTAGCTCAAAAGAATAATCATTCGGAATTCCTCGCACATACCCGTGTAACCATGTCTGCAGATGCAACCGTTTATGGGATGACATATGAAGAAGTCATTTTTGCACTCGCACGGCAACATGCAGTGATCACCGTAATATCCCTCGGGACATACTGAAGTGTAAAAGGAGGAAGATTGTTATCTGTTATCCAGCGTCTTTCACTTTTGCTGATCATTTCGTTTAATAATAAATGTAAAGTCAACGGGTATCCTTACTTTCCGTACACCGAGTTCCGGTCCATCCTGGCTCGCAGCGACAATGGCCATCGTTCGATCGACACATTCCTCCATTTTGACATTTGCAATGCTGCGTGCAATTGACGCCGTAAGTTCCCTGAGGGCAACGATTCTGGCAGAGTTCTCCTTGCCAACCAGGTAGACACTGACATTTGCCTGCCATCATATACGTAATCGAAGTAATCGTCAAGACATTATAATCATCGGCATCGTCAGAAGATCAATGATAAAAGGAATGAATCTTCTGAAACCTACCAGTGACATGATGGCACTCCGCTCTGTTTTTGCAATGGCAATGATTGACACAATTGAGTCCGTACCGTTCCGGTGGACAAGGATGTTCGCAAGTCAGGCCCAAGTACCCAGGTCGACAGATGTACTCTCCGGTTACGTGGTCGCAAGTCATATTTCCTAAAAGAAGAGACGAAGATTGACTGGTGCGATTCCGCAGAGAACCGGTGGACATAGAACAAGATCGAGAGCGCAAGCCTAGAGAGCGGAGGAAGAAAGATTCTGGATATCGCAGTACACAGGATGTTCAACCGGCGTCCAAAATAATCTGTCAGAGTACGAGTTCTGGAAGATCACGGATCTGTACTTACGAGGCAGCAGTGCGGAACGATGCGGCGAGATACAATGGGCGGTCAAAACCAAAGGACTGGAAGTCGAAGGAAGGAATTTCGGCGGTAATAGTAGGAATAACAACGGAGAGAATTAAAAAAAACCAAGCATCTCTACGTAGAAATAAAGAAAAGCTTCGCCTGGTCAAAATGTCTAACCAGAACGATGAGAAGCAACGGGCATGCAAGCAGTAACATCTAAAGACATACGACCGATTTAGCCGAATGCTCTAGTCACTCAAGAAACACAGAAAATGTACAGTTTCCGGTAACGCTAAGAATTTTGCGTAATTTCTCTTGTGACGTAAGGTTCGAATAAATGTGTCATAACTTACCGTGCATTTTTTTGAGACATTTTTCTCGACAGCGCACACCGTACCAGCCTTCTTCGCAGGGCTGCGAGCAATCGTCTCCCTCCCAGCCTCGGGAGCAAATGCAGCTTCCGGTATTCGGGTCACAAGAGCTATTGTTCATGCACTTGCACTGCTTGTGACACTTATCTCCGTAAAGACCCTCAGGGCACTGAGTCTCGCATCGGATCCCTGTTTAGCCATAAGTTCAAGTCTCTACCGATCTCACGCACGTGACAAATTATGGACTATAGATTGGAATGATTTGGTCAAAATTACTCGAATGCTCCACGCGTTTGTGTTACGAATGTTTTCAATAAGAGAAATGACATTAGGAATATGTCGCAAATAAGACGATCGGTGCAGCTAAGTGACATGACCGGAAGGAATGGGAGCAGAGACAAAC
Organism: Trachelus tabidus; assembly: GCA_030142655.1. Taxonomy (NCBI): domain Eukaryota; kingdom Metazoa; phylum Arthropoda; class Insecta; order Hymenoptera; family Cephidae; genus Trachelus; species Trachelus tabidus. The sequence continues at coordinate 389,199 of JARQTI010000423.1, read as the reverse complement.
CTCGCCATTCTGGCTTGCAGATGCAGCGTCCGGTCGCCGGGTCGCAGTCGACGCTGTTCTCATCGTCGCAATCGCAGATTTGCTCGCATTTGTATCCATAATATCCCTTAGAGCAGCGGTCCTTGCACAGCGTCCCGGTGAAACCAGCAGCACACGTGCATGTACCTTTTGCAATTGCGTATTGGTGATATATGGGTGCGGGGGTGAGGCGCACACGTTTACGTGAAATTTTAAAAGGAAGGACCACCTGAGTGAGGTCTTATCTACGGGTATTGTTAAGAGATCGCGAAAAAAAAAAAAGAATGCTTGTGTCAAGTAACATGCGTGATATTCTCTTCCAACTACCAAAACCAAGCAGGGTTGTGTCAATCGAGGTATCGGTTATTAGTTATTAGTTGTTCCCTTACCATTTTGCGGATTGCACGCTGCATCGTTGAAGCATTTGCACTTGTCTTTGCAGTTCTGGCCGTAAAATTTGTCAGCACAAGGACGATCACAGAGGAATCCAGTCCATCCTGGTAAAATCCACACACACTACTGTCAACGGAAAACTTATCTAATCGCACGAAAACTCAAATTTTATTTATACGACAAACGAACAAACACTTCAAGCACAATCAAGACAAAACGGCACCTTGCAGAAGACGAGCGGGAAATACTAAACTGACTGCAAACAATGCTAAGCGGTACAATAACAAATTTTTAGGATTAAGACGGAAAAATAGCTAATAATACTGACACTTTCCTCCTCCGTTCGTCAAGCTCGAACTCCTTTTCTTTAACGTTTTCTAATTAACTACCTAGACTATCAGGAGCAACTTACCTGCAGTGCAGTTGCAGCGACCATTCTCTGGCGAACAGGAAGCTCCGTTTTTGCAGGCACATTTCTGGGCACAATCCTCACCAAAAGTGTTTACCGGACACAGCTCACTACAGTCGTCACCTCTGTAACCAGCGGCGCACATGCAAGTGCCGTTAATGGGCGAGCATTGGGCGCTGTTCTTGCAGTTGCACTTGTTTTGGCAGCCCTTGCCATACGTATAAAAGGGACAGGTTCGTGCGCAGGTTGCACCATCCCATCCAACTTTGCAAATGCATTTTCCAGTCCAAGGATGACAGAGTTCCGTATTGCTTTCGTCGCATTCACAGACCTAATAGAGAATATACGGTATAGACTTTTTAGAAAAATACGATCTACATCTCTCTGCGTATCATGCCGAAAATTCAAATGACCTTGGTACAGTTAGGACCCCAGCTATTCTTGCTGCATGCACGCAAGTCGCACGTTTTACCCGTCCATCCAGGACTGCAGTGGCAGGTCCCATCTATCGGGGAGCACGTGGCGCCATTATTGCAGATACAATCGTTCGTGCAGTTTAGACCAAACTTGCCTTCCGGACACCTTTGAAGACACTACGGAAGAAATCGTATAGAATTCAGATATTTCGAAAAGCACCAAAACACTCAGTAATATAATTATCGATAATTACATTGTCACCGTAAAAACCAGCTTTACAAAGACACTCTCCAGTAATGTGGTTGCAAGAAGCTCCATTGTAGCAGTTGCATGTCTCACTGCAGTTTTTACCCCAACTACCCTCAGGGCATCGATTGGCGCAAACGGAACCCTGTAATTCGAATTTGTTTGTTACATTTTCGAAATATCGAGACTAAATTTTCATCAAGTTTTCGGTACCATCCATCCAGAAGTGCAAAGACATTCGCCTGTCGTAGGATTGCAAGATCCACCATTTTGACATCTACACTCGGACTTGCACTCGTCCCCGTGTTTTCCAACAGGGCAGAGATCGTCGCACCTGAAGAGATAACACATCTGATCTAGCTGTTCAAGTTCCTATTTGACACCTTGAGAAATCCTCTGGTTAGCGAAACTTACAAAGGCCCTGTGTATCCAGGAGCACAGTGACACTCGCCGGAAATGTGGTGACAACTTCCGCCATTATGACAGCGACATTCCTCAACGCAATCCTGACCATAACGATCGGGAGAACATTGCTCATGACAAAAGATACCGGTCCAGCCTCTGGTACATCTGCACTTGCCATCGAATGGATCGCAGGTGGCTCCATTCTGGCATGCGCAATCCTCCTGGCAATCTCTGCCCCATTTGCCCAATGGGCACTCTAGCAAAAAGAAGTCGGTTCAAGTAAAGTTTGCCTGGAGAGATTTTTATTTGAGACGAAACAAAATTTAAGCTCACTTATATCACATGCAGGACCTCCGTATCCTGATTCGCACTTGCATTCATCCGGCGCTACACAAGTGCCATGGCGGCAGTCCTCCGAGCAGACCGGAATGCAACGATCGCCGGTGTTGGTTTTCGTGAAACCCTTACAGCATTCTTCGACAGGTCGTGTTTTCAAAAGAGTCTACGAGAGAGAGAGTTCCAAGGTTGAATTTAGACATTAAAGAGCAACGGAAGAGGTTATGTCGAATTTGGCTCCCAACCTGTCCTTACCTGAGTTCTGTAGACAGTCTTGTAATCAGACTTGTACTTGGAACACCTTGGCGGAATGCTGAAGCACCAAGTGTAGACGCGCATCAGATACGGAACCTGCTCGGATATCCTGACAGTCGTCGTGTACCTAAGTCATCATGATAACACAGAAATGAAGGATATTAATTAAGAAGTATTATCAGCCAAGAGGATTCTGGGATGACTTACTGTTGCTGCTGCGTACAAACGTTGGGCCCTTCCAAGGCTCCCACTGAGCTCAAGAGAGTCAGAGCCACCGTAGGGACTAACAGCCAGATCAGACGACCCATTTCGCTCGTTCGAAGTGATTGGTCAATTATATATCTTTTCTCTTTGTCCTTTAACGCGCGTATATCAGCACAGCATTTCTCCTGGCTTTATATTGCCTTTAAAGAATCAAAAGGACCGATCCAGCAGATAATGATCCTTGACATCAGTGTGGTCCATGAGCTTCGATCTTCATCGCGATATTCTGTGCTGTGTAAAAAACCAGGAAAACAAATTCGCTTTAGCACTGCTATTCTTTCGTCATTTTCTTCTTCTTATCCTTATTCTTATTCGCCTGTTGGAAACTGTACTTATAACTGTACGCTAAAGTGGGTGGACAGTAGAAGCATAAAGAAGGTCGGAAACTGGTAGTTGCTCACTGCACGCTGTTCGTCCCGTTCAGTGCTGACCAGTCACTGCAGAGTTTTACTGCGCATGCAGTGGACGATCACGTGTTTTCAACTTCTCGAGAAACAAAGTCGATTTACGTTACACCTTATCGCAGATCGATCACATTTCAAATCCCTGCATAAAGCCAAGGTAACCTGATATATTGGTGGACTGCCATTTCTAATGGACATTAATTATTACTGAGCTTCAAGTTGGAGCAACTAGCATCCTAAACGATCTAGGAAACCAGACGAAACAATAGCTGTTTGACATTCAATTTTATATGCTGCATTTTTTTGACGAATGTATCCAAGAAAAGGTTCTATTTTTAAGTGACGGCCATGAAAATAAACCAGACACAACCGAAAGCGATTAAATTTGGTTTATGGCACCCTGCCCAGAGACTCCCCTTTTCCACTTTCTTTCAATTCCTGGTTTCTTTATTGATATTTAACCGGGAACTTAAAAGACTTCCTATGCATATTTCTTTCTAATCGAACGTTACTCTTCTAATCCACGAGTGAATCACTCGTCGGGACGTGCTGGCATAAAGGCCCTCAATTTTTTGTTGATCAACCAACGTAGTGATTCACGTGCGCAGCTATTTCTTTGCATGTGGCGGCAAATGAAAAAAAAAATGGCACGTGGCCGGAAGTTTCAAATTCTGAGAATAAGAATAATCGATAATGCGCATTTCTTTTCAAGTGTAATACACGGGAGTATCTGTATCGTACCCACTCGACGTCCATTTCTGGCGCCACAGACGCCAATGTATAAAATAAAAAAAAATGCTTCTCCCACTGGACGCGAGTCTGGCCGCAGGAGGTTGGCGCGAACATGATGCTTTGTGTTTTCGATGTTTTCGCGAGTTCGCAGACCCGTGTAACACATAAATTACCGGCAGTTTGTAGATAATTGTATTCTTTCTTAAAAGATGTCGCGTTAACGTTTTGTGACAAGGTTAACCTTAGATTTAAATACAAAGTATACTTATCTTGAATTTGATTTATATGTATACATAATTTTTCGTTAATAAAATTAATACGGTATACCCGTGACCTTATCTGCCACAGTGGGATCTTCGCAGATACGTGTGCCTTGAGTGCGCGAGGACGTAGGTGTCCAGAAGGTGGTACCAGTTTTGTGCGGAACATTCGTTGTTCACGTTCATGCAGAGCCATCCCCGCAAACAGCAGCTTCCCACGCCATTTTTTTTTTTCATCTAATCAGGCATAATTTATTAAACGTCAGTATCTCGCGCTGCTGCTCCAAGAATGTGTCGACCTAACTTCTTCGTGGTCTTTCGCAAGTCCAGCAGAGCATGTGTGACGCTCCGTGCGTTAAGGGGATCCCGTTAACGATAATAATTTACAGAGAGGCTGAAATAACGAGACAGGAGCTGATGACGAAGAAAGTGTGTGGGTCGAATGTGCAGGGGTTGAATCTTCGCGGCTCGGCGCGCGGGCAGGCAGACTGGCAACCCCTACTTTTTTGTTCCCTTTGTTGCTCCCTTTGTTCAGTCCTTCGAAAGAGCTCATGCATTCAAGGTGGCGGGGTGGCTCGTACGCAGATGCGTGCCAAACGCTCTTACGTGTAAAACGCACTGGAAAGTAATAGCGCAGAAGTACACAGTGCAGAGCCTCCCCCCTCCCTCTCGTTCCGCCCCTCCTGCTGCCTGCAGCTACCGTAGCTCAACGCACCTCGGTGCAACTTTGCAATGCACTTGCGTCAAAATGAATTGGATTGGGGGCGAAGCTGCGCCTCGCTCGTCCTCCGGCCCAGTTTAATTAATTGACAGTGGATGTGCAGATCTCGCAGGAGCGACGATTGATAGCGGTAGCGTCACTGCCAGAAGTGAACTGACTCACAGGATGTGGTGCAGCATTGAAATAGCCATAGAGTACACAAGAATGGACAATTACATCGCTGTCTAGAGACAATCTGTTAGTTCTCGTATAACGACGAACGTCCATCCGTAGTCGCTCTCCAAAGTGACGCTACTCGGATTACTCTTGTGGTTTTGATGCTCGACTTCTTCGCCGGTTGCGTCATCCAGAAATCTCTTCGTATTCGTGACTGACGTGCGGCGAGCCACGAGTATCGGCCGAGCCAAAGATATTCACAACAATGCTACGCGCGCTCTGATTTCGCACAACCTATTTATCGTTTATTGGTATCATTTCCCTATAAGCTCCTCCCGAACCTCCCGATCAGCACGTTGCCCCCTTCCTTCCAAGCAGATGAATTTCGAGGCAGACCAGTTGGACGGTGTCGATAGATATTGCGCCATTTTAAGAAAATACAAAACCTCACGGCTTCAACGATACAACTGTACTTTGGACGTTCGGATACTTCCGTGAAACAGTCGTCACTCGGTTCGGCGTTTGAAAAGAGAAAGAGAAAAGAGGTCATTAGGTGGAACGCACGGAGGAGCTTGCAATTTTAATGAGCCGAGGGCTGCTGCAAGAGGGACGTGTCGTCCTATGAAATAACGGGATGCATCCCCCCCCTCGCCCTCCACTTATTTAGGTCCTCGCATTCTTAACCTGCGCCTGCGCGCTATGTGCAAAGTGTTAGGTGAATTAAATTTGTTTATTGAAAAAAAATTAATAAAAAATGTCTTTAATAAGTTCCTGATTCCACAAGGGCTGCTCGCCCGATACCGTAACGAATACAGACTTTTACCTTTTGCCCTCCGCCGGTAGATCACGTAACAGCGCAAAGTCCAACGTTCCGTTCGTCACGAAGACCGCCGACTGCACACACGTGCACATGTGTGTGTACCTGCACGCGATATCATGACTGGCATTCAATGTGTTATCGCGATCTCACGTTATACATTATTTTTATGTGTATTTGCACACGTGAGTGTAAGACAACGGCGTTTGATGGCAACATCGTTATACACGATCTGTTGACATAGATAAGGAATGGGCATTCGGAGAAGTTTATTATCTGGTCTACGAGCACCAAACACGACGCACGGCGGTTGACGTATTCACGCGGAATTTCATCTGGAGAATTTTCAAGGAGGACAGACAGTTGCGCGTTTGACTTCCACCGTCGCCTCCCGCTACGCTTAACGCGATCCTTACGATTCTTTCGCGCGATTCAAGAGCAACGGATGTAAACGCAGATAAATGAAAAACAAAGAGATGGAGATACATGTGCGCGATCAAGTTCCGCTCGCAGCCTCCCAAATGCCGAGCAGTAAATGAGACCGGAAGTGACAGTTAAGCCACGTCGAAGCTTCCCTACGTCGTGCTCTGTCTCTCCTCTCCTCTCCTCTCCTCCTGCGCCCGTGACACTATCGGCCGCCGTTGTTGCACACTCCCGGTGCAATGCGTGACATATCGCCGAGATACGAGTATCCTGCGACTTTCTTTACGCAACCAAAATGCAGCTCGGCGACGGTGAAAGTTGCACCTGGTGCGTGTCTCTGCAGCTCAGGCTAGATTGCGAAAACTTGGAGAATTTGAAGGAGCCCGGAGGAAACGGCACGTGGGGCTATTGGTTGCACCCAGCTGCACCCAGCTGCATCCAGCTGGACCCGTGAAACTTCAGCGAGGGAGTTATCTGGTTCGGTGCGGATCATTTCCTTTCGTTGCCTCGTTTCTTGCTTTGGCAAGATTTAAAAAAAAAAAAGAAAGAGAGACTCCAGACGTCGCATTTAATCTGTGCTACTGAGTCAAGATATGTGCTTCGTGTTTGCCGACACTCCGAATCACCGAAGATTCAGCAGGCTGGGCAATTCCAACTTTGCGAACGCGGCAGTTTTTCGAAATTGCGAAAGCCAAAGTTTTTCTCGTTTTGCGATTCGATAGAAGTTCCGTTTACGTTCGTAGTGCCGCACACGTGAATCATGGTAGCGGTTAACTATAAATGGATTTACGAAACAAGATTGATCGATCGGAACGGCGGAATAACGAACGGTCACCATAAATACCTCGAAACGAGATCATCGTCGTGCTTCTACGGTTGAGCGTAATTTTGGCAAAGAGTCAAAGTCTCCCGAGTGTCGAAGGCCATTCTTGTTATTGTCATCCAGTGTCTCTAGCAAATGATAATCGCTCCAGTGACTTGGACCAAACGCAACGTTACTGCAACGCTTAAAAAGAAGTCGCCTCGAGGGTCCCGCGCAACATTCACAATTGCACAAATTCACACATTCGCACATGCACGGATGGGCACTACACGCAGAAAGCACCAAGCGTCCTCGGGCACCTCGGGAAACTCATCCGTTCTCTCCTCTCATCCTTGGTCGGCGAAGATCTTCCTCGGGACCTCGAGTAAAAACGTTTATGACCATGCAGCGTGATGCAGCATCCCAGCACAGCAATACATATATCGATCCCGTTTATTTTTGTGCATTCCTATGCAGCCGCAGCTGTTTCAAAGCATTATCGACCGCACCGAAGCATCGCTGCAATGTCGAGGGCTTCTTCTTTCACGCGGACGTCTTTGCTCCCTCGTCGCGGTGCCAACCGAATTTACCCATTTCAGCTACTCCAGATATAATCTTATCCAGCAAGTCTTTTCGGCACAGCATCCACTGCCAGTCGTGTCGCTGGAGAAATCATCTGCGATAGGTAATCGGTAGGTATCGGCCGGCCGATTGCTCGAATGCGAAGGACAAGCGTCAAGTTTTCTCTTATTTTTCGAAATGCACGTTAATCGAAGTTCCGGTTGGCCACGCGCAGCCAAAAAGTTTATCGCAATTCTTTTGCCTGGAGCAGCGAGAAAGACTCTGCGCGCTGGGCAATCGGCAGCCTCCGTACAGGCCGATGGGAGCCGTGAGCGGCTTTACCGGAATTCCTTAACGCGGCTCCCGCATGCAAGATATCCAGTCGCAGGTTTCCGTGCTCTAGCATTTATGGCGACCACAGCTGACGTGACGTAACGCAACACAGGTAGTACACACCAACTCTGTCGTAGGATCGTGGATCGACGAGCGTGTCATTCGAGGAAGGTCCAGTCATTCTATAGGCCACGTGGGTATCTAATTACGCAGGCGCAACGCCACGCATTTCTCGAAAATTACCACTTGGTAACCCTTTTATTTAATTTCGCCAATTCATCCTCTTCCACGATCCAGCCCACGGATCCTCGCTAAACTCATTCGCGGAATTGCGAGCAAACGGACTGTGAACAGCAAAATATCCTTCTATTTTTTCACTTGACTCACTCTGCCGCCATTATTTTTTTGATATAATACGTAAAGATATAAATCGTTAAACACCTTTAGAAATAAATTTTCGACTCGGACCTGATGGATTATCGTCGTCGTCATCGCGTATCTCACAAACTTTGCCTTTCACTTCCACGATTACAGCCACACTGAATGTTTACGCTCGCAATCTGCTCACTGCTATGAACAAAGTCAATACTTGCATTTTTCAAATTCCAAACGCTACGTGTTACTTAGACACAAGTTTAATAGAAATCTTGCCGTCGCCAACATGCGAACGTCTCTCGTCATCGCCGATCCTGGGTTCTACGTCTCTACATTGACATATGCGAAAAGCATTCGAGGTTGCGAGGATTGGACTAACGATACATTCGGAAAGCTAACAGCTAGCAGCGTGTGACGTGGCACTGATTAGGAGGGGCGTGGAAAGAGGGAAAATCGTTAGGGCTATGCGGGCTAAGATGAATTTACCCCTATGAATTTTCACTCTATTACTGTGTCACAGAGATACGTTTTTTTTTCTAGGATCAATAGTCGCGTCTCTTCAAACGAGGTATCTGCTTATCTAGGACATCTTAGCGATCTTGTAATTGGATCAACGGAAAAGCCGAGATAACACAGTCGCACGTAACGCCTTCACAATACTGATAAAGAGGAATGGAATTTGACTGCTTATTTTCCTGCAATGCATCGAATATCATCTGTTTTGAAAACTAGCCACGTCGTTCTGTGAGCAGCTACGCGTTGCTACTAGCGAGAAGGACGCGAGAACAATGCGGCTTGTCAATGAGTTAACGGGTACCGTTAGTGTCGGCGATACCGGCAAGTACCGGGAGAGTAATCTTTCGACCAAAGGCCTGGACGTTCGTAGCGCCTTCGGCATCCTAATATATCTATAACGAAAAGTCTACGAAGATGTAACATTAGCAAAGTTAGGAAGCCTTACGATCTCTGACGAGGAGTTTCCCAAAATTCAAACTTTGCATCTCTTCCGAAAAGGTTTGCTCTCTCACAAGATACATGTCCTAATATATGGAAATCCATCCCAGAGATAAATAAAAGTGAAAGATGCACTGGATTCTGCACTCTTGGAGCAAACAAAGACACACTCATAGAATAGTAGATAACGCACGAAATGAGTAAGACTAATAATGGAAGGAACATGAAAGGCAAATAAAACCTGAAAAATAAAATGAATCATTTCCGGTGTGACGTTCAAAGTATAATGGCGAACGCCGGAGAAGCGGAACGCGCGACTCGTCACCCTGACATCGGAGATCGGACTTTTCCTAGTCGATAAGCGCCTAAGATATCTGGGAACGACCTGGATCACGTCAGTGTTCCAGAGCATCGCCACGCAAAGAAAACCTTCACAGTTAGACGAAGGATACATCGTCAACCAAGCGAGCTTGAACGACGAAGACTTCCTCACTGGCTCATTCGGTCAATGATTCTCAGTCAGACGGATAAACAAAACTGTGCTCGGCGCCATTATGAGTTTAATCCGTCCCAAGGTGAACGAGAAAAGGCTTTGGAGGAAGGAGGAGGATACCAGAATGCAACCTGGACACGTTGTGGATGCACTCACCCATACGCTTCTGGACTCCGAATTCCATTGGAAAATCACACCTGGGTTCAGCTGCCTCTCGTCCTGACTTTGACGCTATCGCTTGATATTCTATAGTTTCCTGTCTAAAATATTTTTTGCAGTCGATTTCATGGACGCAATTCATGCACAATACAAATTCTCTATTCTCGTACGCCCATTGTTTCTCGATGTTTTTCTTCGTCAATCGGCGATGAATTTAGCGTTCTTTGACACAACGGACGTAGAAGCAAGTCACGAACCTCGGATCTCCCAGAGCGCTCGTCACGATTACGAAAGAAAATCGGCTTCAACGAGGAAGCAACTTGTTTGTAATCTTTAAATCTGCCGAATACCAACCAAAAAAAAGTCGCCGAATCGTCCAATCGAGTGCCAGGACCTCAAATAATTTCATAATAGAGTTCCAGAAAATCGTTATCGTTTTTCGCCTTGACAATTAGCGATTTACAACTTCCGATTCGTGTCATAACAGACTGGTTGCTGGACCTTACGATTTTTTCATCGACAAACACAAACTCACCCGTTATTATAATTGGCGTTATAATGCTAATGAGGCAACTGCGCTTCGCCGTTAAGTTTCCAGACCCTTCGAATAACGTATTCTAAATACCTCACATTATTACCAAGTAAAAAAGTAAAATGAACTACAAGCTAAACTGGAACTCGCTACGAAATAATTATTCAGACAGGCAGAATAAACTCGACCTGCATCCTGTTCTGTTATGAACAGACTAGATAATTCCGTAATTGCCCCAAGCATGTTCCAAATACTCGGGTTCACTTCTGAACCAGAATCCACCGCACTAGAATGAAGCAAGTGGTCGAAATTCCTTAAACTACTCAGAGAACCAGAAAGCTTTCAAATACATGATATTAAACTAAATGAATAGGCAAATATGCTTTGAGCAAGAATCGTCGCATAGCGAAGATGCAATGCGTCTCCAGCAAAGGAGACGAGTGTATCTACAAGAGACAGAGTAAGGATCACGCTAGCAACTTTCAAAAGTAATAATACATATGTACATACCATAATAGCGAGAAGCTCTTCAGAATAATCTAATGAATCCAATAAAATCCAAGGGTCGACGATTCTTGTGCACTCGCGATTATCTTTGAGAAAGAAAGAAGACACCAGCTGATCAAGAACAAAAACTTGACACGAAACACTTCTCACACAGCGTCTGTCGCGCGACTAAGCTCTAGCAAATGCTGACGAGGGCCGTCGAGTGCCGCATTACGAACCTGCACGAACGCGACGCGAAGCTATCGCTGTACTGTGGGGCCCGGAACAGCTCGGGACTGCTCGGGACTGCCCGTGACCATAATACTACAAATAGACCAGCTATAGTCACTACCGATCGTATTTTGATCAAAAATGCGCAGGGACCAATAACATCACGTTCAAGCGACATCAATTTTACTTTAAGGGGACTTATTTACGCTTCGGTTCGTCAGGAGATGGTCCCTCAAAATGGAGCCGATGTTACAGCAGACGACACACATACGTAAAATCAGCCAATCAGAACAAAGAAAGCCCAGCGACGTCACTGTCCAAATGCGCAGAACCGCTAGTGGCTGTACCTCCTGTATGTACTTATATCATGCCTGGGAGAACTCGGGGCCATTCGGGGTCCAGTGATCAATGACACTGAATGCCACATGCAATATCCAGAGGAGAAAAATTGACTTCTACATTGGTTTTATATTTTTTGTATAGCTTTCAGTATCGTTTTGTAGCATAGAAGTCGTATATCATCGGCACAATAAATCTATTTACGTAAAAAAGGAGGGCAACATATAATTCTTAAATGAGGTAATTCCTGGGTTTTATTATTTGGTGCGTTGTAGGAAGAATCGCGTTAAATGAAAACAGTAGTCGCAATATCTTTGGTGCGTTAGAGCAACCCACGCTACACGGGAGTCTACTGTATTTTAAATATAACCAGTGATGTAGCTTAAATTTAGGTTCACAATTTTTATTCATCCAATAAATATAGTAAACTATAAAATATATATATTAACTTCTGTTTTAGATTTATAATAAAAATGATGAAAATAATTTACTTTGCAGAGACTCGACTCAAAATCGGGCTTACATGCCAAAAATGATAGCACGTAGCGACCAATGGGCAAATAGCATCAACTTGTGACGTTAGAAATTCAACCTAAAGCATCTAGCCCATTGGTTGCTGTCCGTTGCTTTGGTCTGAATATCCTTCCTGAATATTCACTAGGTCTGTCTCGTCACCTACACTTTCTGCACTTTTCAAAAAGTGCAGATTTTCATTATTTACTTAAAAATATCCAATAAAAATATTCACTTTTTCGGATTTTATTAGGTTTTAGATAAGACATATATGTTTACCGGTAGTCCAAACGTCTACTTTGATGCCTTTAGGGACGTTTGCAATCTGCTTAAAAATTTTGAAAGAAATAAGAAGTATCAACCTGTCAGCACCGAAGAGATATTGATAGAGGATCAGCCTCCGTGTATTCTTTACACGAAACGAATTATATGGCATTTTAACTCCTTTCAGAAGTTATATGCTTGTCTCAGCATATCTTCCCTGCCCACAGTGCCCACCAGTGCCCACTAACCGTCAGACGTAAAGTCCAATAAAGTCCGATGATGGCTGGTTCTCTTTACTAGTATCTCCTCGATGCTTGTCAGTGACGTGTGCTGACAGCGGGGAATTACCACTCACGATACTTTGATGTATTTTTTTATTTGTACAGATTGACAAGAATATTTAGACTCATTATTGTGCTTCGGCAATTTACATGATTGTCTAATAACGATAGGAAAGTGAAAAATTGTTATGACAGCTGGTCGTTCTTTATCACATTTATTTAATTAAATGGTTGAAATTTGTTTTTCTATAACATCTTATTAGTCCACTATTACTTTGCTTTTGAATGGTGACACAGAGAAGGTAGGACCCTTGTAACTAGACAAACGTAATGGATTCAAGCAGTGGAACAGATCCTTTGATGGATCAAACCTCTGAGTCAGAATATGCACTACAACTTGCATTTCAAACAATGAAAGAACGATGTCAGCAGTTACAGAATAGATTAGCGGCTGTGGAGGAAGAAAATTTATGTTTACGTTTAGAATGTGGCAAGGATACATCCACCGCAGTTGTACGTAGCAATGCATCCAGCGAAAGGACTGTTGTACAAACTCTACAGGTTTGAAATATTAATATAATTTGTCACCTGTATTGTCTTCTCTTATGATATTATGGATATTTTTTTTTTCAGGAAAAAGTAGAAGACCTCACAAAACAGAAATCACAACTGACACATTATATTTTTATGGTTGCTGCAGAGAACCGCCAACTTTGGAATAGATTAACTCGATTGTCAAAAACTAATAAATCGTTAGGGAAACACTTGAATAAAATATCAGATACGTTGAAGGAACATCCACCTATGACACCATCAGATGTTTTGTCCTACAGCTTCAGAGATATTTCCAGCCTCATTAAAAATGAATCTACAAACTGTCTTCCGTCAACAAACGATGGTATATTCTGAATTATTTTATTCTGATAATATAAATAATTTGTTATATTGTGATGTGTATAATCAAAACTTATTTATTTCCAGAAAATAGACAGCAGAGTTTGGAAGAAATGTCTTTAAAAATCCTTAATAGTTTAAAATTAAGAAAATCAGAACTGGAACAACAGTGTGCAGAGGTACTGGAACAATAAAATGCTGTTACGACAAGAAATTAATAATTAATAATCGTTCCTGATTTAGATGGTAGAAATGCAGAATAGTTTTGATTTAAATTTGCAAAATGGTGGATTTACGTACCCTGATGATGGAGATGTAGATTCCTTACAACAGCTAAAGCAACATGATGTAAGGCTATCTCAAACAAAGGATGCTCTCCTGGTACAGCAAGCCAAACTTCAAAGTGCTTTACGGAATTTGGAGATTATGAAGAAAGGTAAGATAAGCACGACGCTAATTATCCAAGTTGATTTCTATTCAAATATAAGAAAGGCTATATATGAACTGCAATTCTGAATTTAGGTGTTACCTGTAAAAATTGTCGTGACAATGCTAGAAAGGAAACGTGTCAAACAGGAACGCAATTTGATTCGGATGACAGTTTGAAGGAACATGGCGCTACTCAGACCAGTTTCCTACCATCTGGAAATTCTGATTTAGCAAGTGGTCAAAATGTTTCTGACAGCGATAAGAAGATGAGCGAAAGAGTCTGCCCTCTTTGCGGAGCATTATACGGGAAATCCACTACATTTTCGACATTTCATGAACATGTTTTAAATCATTTCACGGAAGAGGAGTGGACGAATGAATTTGAAGTAGTACATTGAAGTAGCGATGACTTTGTTTATCGTTGATGAAAAACATAAAAGGAAACGATCAAATAATATTATTCATTATTGTTTGGTGTGGGAGTCCTGTGAGAAATTAATCTATTCTGTACAATTTCAGTATTTCTCTTAAACGAGTATTTAGCAATACTGGAATCGCCGGGTGTAGTTATAAATAGTTTAAAGACTGCCGAAAAATTATTATTTGGAAGAGAATATAACGATTCGAGGTTATTAGGTATTATAAATACAGTTTAACGAGTGCGTCCCACTTCGTAGCTTGACGAGAACTGAGAGTAGAGGTGCTAAACTGATTGTAAATCCGATCATTTTAAACAACGGACTTTTGTAGTGGTTGTACTACGTGAAATTATTATACTACTCTTTATTTACTTCGTTAGTCTTTTTACAGAATGATCACCAAGGTGAACACACAATATTGCGAGAACGTGTGAAAATGTTAATAAAACTCAATTTAATATTTTCCATTTGTTTCCTTATTTAAAATTATTTTCATATTATGCCAATTCTGTAGGCTTCACCTCTTTACTATCTGAAGCATCTTGAGTTGTTGGCTGCATGAGATTTTGGTGGAACCATTGTGGTCGTTTTCTTGGTACCTCAACCACGCGTTGATTCTACGAAACATACAATTTATGTAGTCAGCAATCAAAGATCTCCCATGGAAATTATTACTTAGCACATTGAACATCTTTAGTACCTTCCAAAATTCAGCAGATTTTTGTTCCTTTTCTCCTTCATAAAGTACAACCACCTCTTGTTCTACAGGCTTCAGCTTCAACTGAGACTGAATAGTTTTCTGAAGTTTTTTAGTTTCTCGTTTTACTCTTGCATAACAGTAGCCTTAAAATTCATAAATGTTACAAAATGTTTTCACTTATAGTACAATTTACTAGACTTACCACACAAATTTCCAACCTCATAATCATGACCACAATTTGTACACATCAAAATATTTGTTTTTGGTACCAATGGTTTCCAATTGTATTTTGGCACACCAAATTTTCTCTTCAGCCTCTTTTCAATCGTCCTCCTAGATTTTGGTACGGCCCAAAGAAAACCATCACCCAGTATATCCTTAATAGAAAGCGCATCTGGTTTGTTCGATAATTGTGCCAAATTGCTGCTACCACTGATTGGTAGTGCACACAGTGCCTCTAATTAAATGAAAAGATGATATAAAAATAAATTTCATAGTCACTGTCTCAGTTACAACTAAGAAATGCTAAATATCTATCCAAAGTAGGTAACCGTGATTAAAGGTTATGCTATGTTATGTTCATTGCTAAGTAACGTTTACTCCAGACTCTTAAACGTATCTATTTTGTACAGAAATGCTTACCAGGGGGAAATCCACGTCCAAACAAGAGGTTGATCGCATGATCTAGCTTCTGTAGAGCAATACCTAGACGATTTATAATATGCGCTGCCATAATGAAGTCACAGCGGAACACAATGAATCTGAAAGTGAAGATATCTCACTAAGCACACGTGTTTGAATAGTTTATCATGAGATATTAATTAGGAAATTGAAAAATGAAAATGAGCAAACAGGAAATATCACGGTGTCATGAAATTCTAACATTAGTTACTTCGTGACAAATAAAAACTAACAGCGACCGGCAAAAATTCAAGTCGACTGAAAGTATGATATGAACAACTATGATCAATATGGCGGGTCGCTATAGTCAGTCAGAATTGGAAACTCAAAAATGAGATCATAATAAGTTATCACAGAGCATGAAGGATTTAGGATGCTCAAGTCCAGCCACGACCATCGATAGTCAAGGCTTGAATATAGTTGAGTACTAGAATATATTTCTGACTTTACGAGGATATTTACGATTTACGAAAGAGTGATGATGAAGGGAGAAGAGGAGGGATAGGAGGAGGGGATTGATTTTGAGGGTCGGTGGGGACTCGGCTAGTGGAACTTGAAAGTCTTTGGGAGCTGCTCGACTCGACTCACTACAGTTTTCGCTATGGCGTGTGTAGGGTCGAGTCGGCTCTGTGCTCGTGTAGAGAAATTGTGCCAGTTCGGACAGTTCGCCCAGTTTCGCAGGAAAGTTTCAACGACGTGTGTTAAGTTTCAGGAGCTCCAACAACCGGCTAACACTGTCGTACAGTACTGCAAGGTACCGTTCTATCCCACTGTCGTTCTACCTTAGCTTGACCTGATTATACGTTATATCTACTTTTTGCTGAATCTTCGGAACATCGAACATTAATAGGAGCATTGGCACTGATCTCCACTATAATATCCAACTGAGGAACTGTGAGCATTCAGTCAAAATTTAAATAATATAGTTACTCTTCCGATGTCAATTTTCTAACCTCCAACTAGTCTCGAAAAGATTTAACAGCTCGAAATGAATCTTAATCGGTGCTGTATCGCGTCTGTCATCTAAAATGTTATGAAGTTATCAATACGTTTAATTACAATAAACTGCATAAATTAAGTCGATTGATTGAATGCAGAAGAAAAGCTCTCGAAGTTACATAATAGACTCTAGAAATAGGACAGATCTTTGATAATTACGAGGCATGATTTGACGAACATCCTCGGGCGATACTTTCGCAAATTTCTTATTCTTTACGGTGAATCTGGTGACAACTATTTACTATTGATATGTCGCCATTTATTTCTATTTTATTAAAATAGCACGTGGCGCGCGGCAAAAGTCATGAAAATGTGTTCCACACCGTCGTCAGCTGTTTCTAGCAGACGCCACGTGAGTCGTCTGCTTCGACGCACGCAACTTTCTGAATGTGCATCCTTTCGCAAAATCATCCTCATAACGAAGCACGCCTTATCTTGAATATGCTGCCTGCTCTTCATTAATAATTTACATGCGATTATCACGTTGCGACACAACGATTCAATATTATTTGAAACTAACACGCTTCGCATATTGCATGTGCGCATGCGTGATCTTTGCATTTGAAAATTACCTCGAAGTATTCGCACTGCTGTCCACCGCAGCTACAAAAAAAGACAAAGCAAGTCAAAAGTAAAAATTATGTATACTGCTCATAATTGAAGGAGCGGAATCGATGGGCATTCATTGGACCTCGAACGTTCAGTAGTAGCCGAGTGATTACGCGTGAGAAAGTGATAGTAAGAAGTTAATTGGACGATCTCCGTGATAGATTCCTCTCGCTCACGCTGCGTTTCCCTCTCAATTGTTAGAGTCTGCTTTTACGAAGGTTGTGCGTTCGCTTCATAAGGATAAACCGTCTGATAAGAAGGAAGGAGGAGATACTCGTGCGTTCGGGAAATTCAAATGAGGACTTTCTCGCTCGGCGATTTCGAAGTCGCGAAAGCGGATAACGCGGCAGGTAAGAATGGAGGGAGGCAAAGCGAGAGAGAAGAGAGGCAGGGATGAGATGTATTTGAGATTTTTGAACAAGTGTAAATAAATGGAGTTATTATAATTTGAGGGCCAGCTTCCTAATTATCACAGTGGCCATGAGGCACAGAGACACGCATAGGACAGACACATGGAATCGCTTTCGATGGCCGCTAATCGTTATTCATGTTACGAAAGCGTAGGTAAATACGGCACGTGGGGCTCTTGGACCCCGGGTCCCCGGGTGGGGCGGCAGTTATGGGACCCGCGGACCTCGCACAGATCACTATGGTCCGAATATAGTTGAATTGGCGAAACCAGTTGGCCCAAGTAGGTCAACCGGCGGATCCTCGGGTCTGACATCACAAAAGATGGAACAACGCGCCGTCGAATGAGAGAGTAAATGGTGAAAATTGATGGAAATAACTGGGTAAGAACGAAGGGGAGACTCGACTGACCACTCCGCTCGCGCTCACTCGCGCTCTTGACTTTCTCAGGTGCAACTCGGCGCGAATTCCTGCGTAGAGCTCTGTCTGCGTCCTCACTTTCTTCCACGGTGCGGACTCTCTCGCGGCCGGAATCGACAATTCCGAATTGAAAATGGAGAATCCAGCTTGGAAAAGCGGGAAGGTCGACCCGTAAAGGAAGCTCGTGCGACTTCCGCGTTGAACTTTGCAGGCAACTCGCGACGAAGGAAAAAATTAAAATAAATCTTTTTCTCTACTCGTTCGAATTCTCGTTACCATACTAGTTCGCTCGGACTAATCTCTTTGAAATTCCGCGCTCGTCTTCCTGTAGCGCGTCAAACGTGCGCATCGGAATGCATGAATATTTTCACAATACAATTACATTAAGGCAACGAATTATATACTACGTCTATGGGCGAGGGCAATATTAGCATAGAATCGCGAGTGTGCAGCTCCAATCCGTTCACCATTTCCAATTTCGTAAGGTCCAGGATGCCAGGAATGGACGCAAACGCAATGACGCTCGACGTGGAAGCGCCAAGGCTGCGTCTTTGGGAATCTCCCGGTAGTTTAATTTGGATTTTGGGCTTTTCTCCTTCTTTTCTCTTTTTCTGGAATAAATAGTCGGACGACGTGTACGTGGACAGACGCGCGGTTGCGTCGACAGGTAGAACAGCTGCTCGCTGGAATGGACGAAGCCGCGCAAGACTGCTCTGTCCCACATAGCTGCTGCCCAGAGACACGTCGTTCCTGACATTTATGTCTCTAGTATTAGCCAATCGCAGTTATCGCCATTAACCCTTGCCGACTGGTGCCTCGGTTTGTCCACTCATCATTATGTACAAATCATCACATCCAATATAAACTGTGGCTGCACGTAATCGCCGAGGAATATTAAAATCCAGTTGTGTTTCTCGGAGGAGGCACGAGGAGGCACGAGGAGGCACGACCTGTTCGACATTTCGCAACAAAGTCTCGTTATTCCTGCCTAACGAGGAATCTCTCGATTCTGGAATATCCTGTTTCACCGTCCAATCGGACTTTCGCATTTGTCCTTAGCTCCCATTAGTTTTTAGGTCTCGGCACTCCGGACTCTCGATTCTATCTCGTTATTAAATTCTCCTCTTGAGTACTTTCTCAGCAATTACCCAAAGTGGTGTTGGCGAATCGAGGCGAGTGCCTTCTTACAATGAAATTATGCAACAGGACGGCGGAAACCTTCGAGGAGGAGAATTTTTGCTTGATGCTTCTTCAGAGTTGCTGATAATTTCCAAGTAGCTCGAGGTCGAACTTACTAATTCACACGTATTCGCAGGCAGCGTAGCGTTTTAATAAAAAGTCTTTTCTTGTTAGAATCTCCGGAACCGAGTCTTGGCTATTCCAAAGGACGTTCGATTAAAGAGGCAATTAATTATTCGAATAAGTGTCGTCTGTGTTCTCAGACACTTTTGACCTATTCCTATATTTTCAAGTACGAGTGAAAGATCGAAATCCAAGTTACGTGGCAGGATGGCGCGTTTCTCGATGTCAAATGGAAACGAATCCTAAGGATAATAAAAAAAGGATACAGAGTTCACGGCGTGATGGAGTCTTTGTCCTCGAGGAAAGGAGTCACGGACGGACAAAGTCTTGACGATGGGAAAACGATTAACTCATAGGTTCCATTAAACACAAAGAGGACAGAGTAATTGCGTAATCGCGAGGATGCTGTCGAGGCTGCAAGATAATCATCTCGCTTCTTCGGCTCGCGATAATCATCGGGGGCACAACGTGAGGCTAATTTGCACGCCATCTCCGAATTCAAATGTGCGAAGATCTTAAATCTTTCATGGTCGTGTCCCACGTGTCCCAAGTGTCCTCCGAACGGGGATCCAATCGCACGCGAGCTTGCGCAACCGATACGTGATCCCGAAGAATTCGATTCACGCGAAAAGGGAAACGTGCCTGCCGGCAGCGTCTGCGTCTCCACTTGTCTCGAGCGCCTCGACCTCGGCAAAGACGACGCCCTTGGAGCGTCGCCACTACGCGAGCGAGTCTTCCTCGGGATTCCCAGGACTACCAGGATCCTCAGGAGACGCTGTGCATGCTGAGAGGAGAAGCAGCGATGGAACGCGGAGTCTTAAATTATTTTGGTCTTAGCGAACTGACGAAACTCGCTGATGTCGTCCGATTAGAAGCGCATAGAAGACAAAAAGACGAACGAATGGATGCATTCGCTATTAGAGAGAGAGAGGGGGGGGGGAGGAGGGCTGAATCCATTGATGACGCATCCTAGCACAAGTTGTACGACTCATGAATCAGCGACGCTTCGCCTGCGTCAATTGGACGCCTTCTGCATGAATGAACGAAGCTCCCGCGCGCGCATTTGGCTTCGCACTCGACCTGGCCTTTGCAACCGCGTCTTTCCTCTCCGGTCGATTTGTCGCGAGCATAACTGGCTCCTTCCTTTGGAGGCAGCTGCCTCGCAGGAGAAAATAATTCTCCCGAGTCCAGCAGCCAGATAGAAATTTTTAGGGTGCGCCCGCGACCAGCTGTATCGGAGAGCATTACGCTTTGCGTAGGTTGCCGACCAAAATTGCTTGATTCGATATAAGAAGACAAAAAAAAGAAGGCGAGCATTCAGGCTGAGCAGCGCGCGAGTTGACTCGTGTCTTTTTGTATTTTGTACTTTCGGCGGAAAGCGATCTCAATGCGGAAATCATTTCTTCCTTCTAACTACCGAATATACTTTTTATACTCTATTTGCACGAGAGCCTTTTTAAAAAACGTATAAATTAATTCATCTAGATCCACATTTACATGTATTACGAAACTTTTCACACCTGCGCCACCAGCATTAATATAATCTGCTGGTTGTATTGCCAACCGGATATTTCTTTGAAAACCAAAAAAAAAAATTCGGCAAGTTTTGCTAATTTTAAAAATGATTCGAATCATTTGATTGCCGATTATTTATTCTACCTCCAAAGGAATTTCTCAAGTTTTTATATTATTCTGGATTCCTAGGACGCCGCGCGTGGTCTCAAAGTCCAATTTTATGTTCACGATAGGCCTGAACTAGTCGCTGAACACGTGTCCTCCCTGTTCGGGCACACATACGCACACGCACACACATGCTCACGGAGCCACAGTGATTTTTTTCGGTTCAGCCAAAATTATGAAATCATTAAAGAAAAATCAATGACCTAAAATGTACTCCCGCTGGGTGTCTCGGTCGTCTCAGGATTTATGAACATAACGGATCAGTAGGAAATCATATACAGTTGCGGTATCGTGTCATGCTGTGCCTGGAATCGCGAATATTACGTATTTGGTTAGAGCATAGTCGCCAGTCAGTGAAGGAGCAGGTGGCCTTCGTCCGAATAATCGGCAGAAAGATGTTCAAGCGATTAGCGATTTCGCTTCCGTATCTTTTGACGTGCGAACGAGATGCGCGAACTTACTTTACAAACTTAGCTCGAGGACAGAAGTCGAAGCCGAAGCTGTCGCACGCATTCCCGATCGCTTTATGGATCTTCATTCGTAGTCGAAACGCATGATGTCCATCCAAGGTCTAGTGGTTCCGTCACTCTGTCAGGCACTTCTTCCCAGGAGGATTGGTCGATTGTCAATTATTAATCGTCTGTTGCGGATTAACGATCACCGATATACCGTAATGGCTCGGATTCTCGATTCCCAACTGCGGCCTCCCAGCTTTCGGTTCTTGGTCGGTCATTGACACTTCTGGTCGTTCGAAAGATTCCTGTTCGCAGAACTTGCTGAAATATTCAAAAGCGTTCGTCAGCGAATTCGCAGGGAAAGCACGTCCTGCCAAAGGAGTGGATCGCGATGATCGGAGTGCGTAACGATTCCCAAGGTCATCGGTACAGATAGGAACAGGCACACGCACCCGACGCTCGTGGATTCTTCCCCGCTGGCGTCGGCCGGGGAATGGCCGAGGGCCCAGGCGTTTCTCCACCGTCAGGACGGCAAGTCGATTCTCGCGTTGCCCTCGATATCCAAATGGGAGTCGCGGTAAAAGCTGCTCGCATTTCGCTGGCCTGTACGTGGGCGCGTGCGCAAATATCGAAAATATTCGATACAAAGAGTAAGGTAAGTAAGAGAGAAAACATGAAAGATATCGCACGCACTCTCCCGTCGAAAAGTTGCCCATAGCCAATGTTCCTTTGCCGAAGGTAATGTGTGATAAATCAATGGAAATCAAAGGAAAAGCCATTGATTAGCTTCGGCAAACGAGCGTTGCCAATGGAAAATTATGCTATCGGCTCTGCATGTATACATCCGTATAAGGCGCAGTGATTGGTCCGATCAGCCAGGAGACGTTGACGTCTCGTCGGCCAGCTGTTCAGGAGTTACACGCTCGACGAGATCTTCTTTCTCCAATTGGAGTGAGTCTCGCGAGCAGCGCCAAGGCCGGGAAAGTGTCAGGAATCAAGCAATGGGGCACTTTCCACTCTGGGATCGTTACTGGCGCCCCAATAAGTTTGGGTCTCCCTATTGAATCCTTGCAAGCCCATTCCCATCCACAGCCACACAGTTCAGCTTGCCTATAGGACTTATCCTTGATCTTAACCTTCGCCATTGAACTGTGGCAACTAGGTTAGTCGGCTCGCTCGTTGCTCGGCTGCTCCTTATGCTAGCAGGAACGTATTGTTAGATCCGACACATGCAGCAGCGCAGTTTCTAATTCCCAACCAAAAGATATCTCGGCAGTGCCCCGCACCCTGACACTGGAATTGACTGATGCTTTGATTCGCCTCTAGGATGCTTGT
Organism: Trachelus tabidus; assembly: GCA_030142655.1. NCBI lineage: Eukaryota > Metazoa > Arthropoda > Insecta > Hymenoptera > Cephidae > Trachelus > Trachelus tabidus. Next base: position 366,289 of record JARQTI010000423.1, on the reverse strand, counting down.
CGGTAGTAGGCAATGACTTCCATGAATACGGTAATGTTTCCATGGCACTACCACAAATTACACGGCTGACTGAATTGTCACCGAAAGATGTTGGGAATTACATCTAAACATGGCGCACGGATTTCCCGTCTGCGGTTAGAATAGGTACATCGAAGAAAACGATCTTGGGACCCGGTTGCCTGTTTGGTAAAAATTTTCGATCCCCGTGACTCGATCGGGTTTACAAGGTGCGGTGTCGTCGTTCTCTTTCAGAGATACTGCGGGTCAAAGACCCTTTCGTCGGAATGTAGAAAGGGTATTGAGAATCAAAAGGGTCAAGGACGCATGTGCTTCGGGTAATTCTCATAGAGATAAAGAGATTCTTCCAGAAATTTCGGTCACGGGCGAATCTTGGATTTGGTATATCTTAACGTTGCAATGACGCCCACTTGTTCGGCAGAACTGAACAAAGGATCGGAAGGGTGCACGAGGGAGATCGGAAAAGATCAGGCAAGATACCGAAGCGATCAGAAGAGAGAGGAGAGATCGTGAGAGCGACCTTGATTCGAGTGGCCGGATTTACTTGCTACCCGAGGAGTACGCCACCTTCATTGCGGGCAGCATCTTCAAGCGGACGAGCGAAGGCCCAGTCGGCCGGCCGTTTGGAATGTGGGTCGCTCGGAGCCCGAGAGTTCTGGGAGAAAGTATAGATCCCCCCACCCACCCACTGCTGTCTTCTCGCTCCATCTTACTCTCTTTCTTTCCACTCGTTTCACTCCTTGCCCCCCCCCCCCCCGCACAAGAGAGCTCGACGTGGCCTCCGAACGTCTTTAGGCTCGCCTCTTCAGGAATTCCTAGACAACTTCCATCAGGTTCAATTGCTGCGCGAAAGAGGATGGCGATCGAGACTGTGGCTACATCGGCCGATCGCGATTTATCGGCTCTGAATTATCTCGCCTGGCGCGTCAGCCGGTCTGAAGTTGGGACACGGAAGTCGATCACTTGCCGGGACGGCGAGCACGCTCTGCCTGAGAAACCAATTAGTTCGGCAGGTGCAAGTCGAGCAGTTGAATTTGCACAACAGAATTTCGCAAGTTCGAACCAAACGAGCGAGTCTTCCCTTTCGCAGACCGACAGGGAGTCACCGTGGGATCGACTCGCCAGTCGCTGGCTGGCGATGAGAAGCAGCACGCGAAGACTCTGACGTTTGGAGGAGACTCGTAGGAAGCACCGAAAGGTTATTTCGTTTCTCTAAAAAAATGAAAAAATGAACTTGCCATGGGAGTCGGAAGGAGCACCTGTCGACGATCCTCGGAGTATTCGCGCGCCAACGTAGATAACTTGCTTTGGGAAAATTGAGAGAAGACAGTGCGTAATCTTCGGATCGTCCAAGTTGGCGAACGCTCGGTTGCGCAATTACCTGCTCCGTGTTCAAATCTTTATCTGCGCGTCTCTGCCAATGCAAATGTTCCTTTGGAAATATAGTGAAAGCGGCGTCCTGCTTAATTCGTCGTGCGCGAATACACGAGCCTAAATTAATCTGACCGGAAGACATGTCTATAGCTTCTCCTGGAGTCTCCGCTCCCCGACCCTTCCCTCATCGCGGACTCCCTTGGCCTAATTTACCAAGAGTCGTGAGAGCAGCAGGCACCACACCCACGTCGATCGGTCAATCGTTCGACTGGATCCAGGGATCGAGAAACAAAAGAGGAGACGAGGAAGACGCGTGCCACACGCGCCTCTCTGCCCTCGAAGCGTCGCGACGCCTTCTCGGGGAATCGATCGGGACTCTAGAAGGGCTCACTTTCGAAGATCCCGTCTCTCTCGTCTCTTATGCAACTTACGTAAAGGTCGCTCGTCGAGGAGAACGTAGGCCTATGGATCCACGAGCCACTGCGGCTTGATAAACTCTTAAACATTTAGCCGCATTCCTCTTCTGGAGAATTTTCCTTTCCCATCGAGCAAACGCATTAAGAGAAACCATAGCTTTTAAGAGTTCTCCATCTTACCTGTCGTCTCAGTTATTTATTTTTGTAAAAAAAAACCTCGATTTTGTTACAAAACTATTATTTTTCCTAGCTTGTTTCTAGCCACAAATTCCTGTTCATTTCTTCTCTCATCGAAGTTTACGTTAACTGCAGGTTGACATCACATTGCTACACTCCACCTGCGGCGTCATACGGTCCGGCCATGTAACCCATACCTCACTTTCTCCTCTTACACACTTGACTCGACTTGACTCGAGTCGACTCTATCGGATTCGATTCGATTCGACTCAGTTCGATAGGAATCTACGAGGTACGGTGCGACTGACACAGGTTCCCGATGCGGATCTTCGGCAGCATCCAACCGTTTGCCTGAGAAGTAGCCAATCTAATGTCGCCTTCGTAAATTAACAACTCCTGCCTCTCCGAACGTATAAATTTGAAATTGTTGTGTTTGCAAGCTCGTCCAAGCGAAAGTAAAATTCGAAAACTTTCGCCGGCACCGATGGACTTTTGCACATCACTCACGAGTGTATTCGGTGTGACGTACGACTCTCTATCTCTATATATACGACCTTGGAGTCGAACAGTTTCCCACGAGAAATCGAAACAGAAATCCCATAAGATTCCTTTACACTGATAGATAATGAAAAAAAGATCTACGCGATTCCTTGCGTAAAAGTTTTGCCAAAGGGAATTAATTAGTAAAATGCAAATTCTCCTTCTACGGGTCAGGCCCTTTTTTTTTTTTTTAATTCGTGCGGCTATAAATTCCTTGCGTGACTACTTATTAGTCGTTTCAGCAATCAAACATAATTTATTATAGAATTTTGTATTGGCGACACACTTTTATTCGATTAATGCTAATCAACCATCTGGTGCGGAACGCGCAACGTTTGTGAAAAGGGCATTTCGATAAGATCTACGTACGAGTGCTTCGCCATTTATAAGCTAGAATTAAAAGACGTTGGTCGTGTCGATATACTGGATTTCGGGTGTCTTGTCTCACTTTGTGAAAGTCTGGGAATTCCAAAACGGCATTTAAATATAGAAAAATATTGTTTTCCCCATTAGCCGAGGATATTGTGCGTTAATTGGAATTAACGTAAAGCGACTTGCGTTTAATATTAATGAGAGTTCCTTTCGTCTAGGACGTTAAACCTATTGACATCAGCGTCGTCTGGCCGCACCCTTTTAGCTCTAATGGCTGTTGACGCTTCAAGAGATTTCAGAAAATTAAAAAAAATAACGAGAGTCCTTGAGCCTCTCTCGGTCCATTGTAACGCACGCATCCCATATGTAGCTCCGCACCTGCTGGCTCATTCGAAGAAGATGAACGCACATTCTTCGGGACCTTGAAATTTTATAAACAGTAATGCGGGCATAATATATTTGTTTCCCTTTTGGACAGTGCTCCAAATAGAAAGCAAAAGTAAGGTCGTGTGAATTCCAGCGTGACGTAGTAACCGTGGTCATTATGGTCTTCCCTCTTAAGTAGTCTTTAATGCTACGACGTAAGCGCTTATGGACACGGAAGTGGGTTCTCTTCTTTTGCTTTTCGTGCTGCGTAGGAGGGCGAAGTAATCGTAAATTGAGTATGGAAATGCGTCCTCGACTTTGAAGGCCAACTTTAAGAGTTTTGTGTCGGAATCATCCGCACCCATCGCGTCTGCATCGCGAAGACGTTTTGGTATGTCGAATAGTCGACACAAGGAACTTCGGATCAGGAGTTTGGTCGTGCCGAGTCGAGGTCATTAACAAAACCTCCTGCATAAATTTGGCAAGACACAAATTTGTCAAATGTACGTGAAATCTTTATTCTGATATTCGTAGATACTCGAACGTTGCACGCGTTCTTATCTGGGAACCGTTCTCACCGTCCGTCCGCCTGACTTGAGCTCCCAGCCTGATGGCCAATCGGCACCCCCCCCCCCCCCCGACTCCTCGCTGCACATGCTATAGCTGAAACTTTTCGATCAGTCTTGTCGCTCTCGTAATTCGCAATAGGAATTGCTGGCACCGTTTCTATTACGGTAATTGCCATGATATATTACTTTCGCAAGGCCCCTGCAATGGCGCCGTCTGTTTCGGGAATTGCTTCAAAGACAAGAGGAAGAACCGTCGTTTGTCCAGATATTATCGTGCAAGCACGAAAGGACAATACTCGAGGCACTAAGTAGTTTCCTAATTGGAATGTTAAGACTTATCGCAATCTGCATGCAGGCCCAGGAGTTATTAATCGCTTTTGCGGCTGCCGACCGTGTCCCCAGGGCCACTCACTTTCGTCGCTCTCCAAAGTAACGTTAGGCCTCGTTCTAACAGTAAACGCTATTGGCTCACGATTCATGCTTCGGCCAGATATAATAGCCTGCTGATCCAGTCTCCTGTACGACGCCACTGCGAATGGGACTCGGGTGCAGCATTCGCGCTTCCCTTGTAAGAAGGATGGTCTGGGTCATGGCATTTTTAGAGACGTTCCGTCGACGGCCCACCGAGCACCTTCAGAGTCAAGATCAATTCCCTAGTCACAATGGAATTTCGAAGTTGTGAATCAGAGTCGCCGCTGCCGCTGGTGGTCATTGATGGTCTCTCTTGTGAAGCCTCACATGACTGATGTGCGACTCAGGGTAGACCACTTTCACATTCCTGTTAATGCCCGTGATTGATCCTCCTGGTCTTATCAGAATTACGTATTGGGAGCATTGGCCACTTAAGGTGAGCATCTCGCGATCCATAGATCACTGATCCAATCGGCTCGTTCCCTTTCGGTATTGCAGTAATCGCATTACTTACTCAACCCTGGCTCATAGAAGACTGGGAGTCGGATTTCAATCTGCAGGAATGACTTTTCATGGCGATGCTGTCCGTTCCTTCTTATTTGCGAAGAGGGATCCATTTCTTAGTCTCCAAGGACACGGAGTCTCGCGAGACAGAGATTCTTGAAAAATCTAAGTGCTTATTTGTTGCTTTTTTTTTTTTCTTTCACAATCACAAGAGTCATTTGTATTCCGTTAGACAAGCCGCGGAAGTTCGCCGCGCAATTTTCTTTGGTTTATTCTCTGAGGTTTTTAATTAGACGAATTTATTTTTCTACAAGGATCTTCAAATATTTCCATTCTATCGCGAGGACTTGAAACGTAGTCGGTGCATTTATCCGTGTAATTGCCCTTGTGGGTGAGGAATTTGTTAACGAAGTAAAAGTCGGACAGTGAACTTGCCTGGATGCAGAACCCGTTCCCCTAGAATGTAATAAGTAGATGATTAGCGTCACGGCATGAGCGTATTACGAGCTACGCATGGACACACATCGAATACGGTCATTGCTCAATGTTGCGTGTGGCTTCGTACTGCTAGGGCAACGATCATGTTGTCGTTTTTCTTTGCGAGCGACTGTAAAGGCCGCGTAACTTGGCTGTCGTCTCCGCACAGCGAAACCTAGTGAAATCGAGCGGACATCGGGACTCCAGGGATAGGGTGGGGGAGGAGGGTACAATCGAAAGGGCTCGGAAACCGGAAGACGATCGCAAGTCAAGTCGTAGTGGAGGGGCTGAAGGGTCGAGGGGTGGCCTGTCCCGAAATACGCGGACTTCAGATTTTCACCGTTCGTCCCGTTCGATAGCATCGAAGTAAGATCGATGCAACCGCAGGGAAAGTAACGTGACGTTGACCCGTAATTCTAGGCGCGAGTCGTCGCGACTCTCTTTGTTCGTCTAGTCACGCGTGTCAGGACTTTTCGAAAGCTACGAAACTGCCGTCGAGACAGTCGTGATTAATTTAGGGCTGATCGATTGAAATTCATTGCCCTTGGGTCCTAGGATCATCGTGCTAGTTTTTAGAAAGATAACTTTTCTCACGAGCATGGAAAAAGCCGTGGGCGTCGTATCTCTATGAGTTTTTCTAAGGTAGAATGCGTTGATCTTCGTGAGAGAAATAAAACGGACACTGTTTTCGGTGCTCTGAACACTCTGGATGCATATGGCTCCAGTTGAAGTTGACGACACGTGGCAAGCGATTGCGTAACCTGGAATGAACGGAGGAGATCGAAAAGGATGTAAGTGATGGCCGCTCCACGTGCTCCGTTGATTGGGCTTCGCTGGTTGCTAGGGGCCCAATCACTTCGCCGCTGATGAAATCTCACGGGCAAGAGAAGATTCTTGAACGGACTATCAAAAAGTCGGCAGTTCTTTTTTCTCAGTGAAAGACAAAAAAGTTTGACCTCCGACATAGCTACGTAGTTGTCAGATGAGTTCGAAGGTTCCATGCAGCAGCGCGAACGCGTTGAATGGGAATCAGCTACAACAGATTTGCTAATAATTGGTTTTATCGATATCGATCTGGCAACTATCCGAGTATCTGGAGCAGTTGCGCTCGATCGTGGGGGGGGGGATCACAGACGAACGATCGAGCAAGACTATTCTAAAATCACAAGGTGACTCCAATCTATGCGCTCCGTTCGCTTTGCGCGCAGAATTTTCCACGCGTGCATATCGTGCACCGAACGACCTCGATAACGTTTGACGTCACGCCTCGATTTTACCTGTTAATGAAAAATTGCGAAACTTGCGAAACGACATGCTTCTCCGAGTGCATTGCTTCATCCCGACGCTTCTGTTTGCAGTTCGCATTATCCTGCGACACGCGATGCACTCCGATGCACTTGGATGCACTGGACTCCAAGGAGAGTTCAGCCGGGTAGATTTCGGCGGTGGTTCTGGTGCCTCCGGTACGTAAACACGCGCGCCGTCTCTTGAAAAGCAACCAGTAGTACGAGATCGCCTGCGGGCGAACGTCCCGCAGTAGTAGAGGATGCGTGGCGTCCGACGCAGACTCCGCCGTTCCGCCGCCTCGCTCGCCCATCGGACATACCGATTAGCCTCTGCCTTTCGTCTGCCTCGGATCTTTCTCTTGGCTCTTGGAAAACCTTAGGCTGCACTTGTCTGACCCACTGCACTTTTTCTTTTTCAGACTGACTCGAGGACACGCATCTGCAGTAGACTCGAGGGAGTGCGCTCGATGAGTTCCATGCAGACGCAGCAGCCAGGATCGTTACCGGAGTACCAGGTTGACCCTTACCGACTCCTCGAGGATGACCTCAAGGATGTCTACGACGATATTCGACAGGTAGCAGTCGAGGCGACTCGTGTCCCGGGGCACTCTAAAACTCATTAAGGACTCGAGAGGACACTCGTTGGAACGGTTATCGGCATCCATGTTGCTCAATCCTGCATCAGACACGATATGTCATGTATATTTATAAGCCGCACTTGCCAATCTGACGTTCTTCGTGACACGCGCTCATCCAGCATTAAGTCTCGGCGAAAGCCAACGTTAGCTTCACGGTCTGCATATGAGGGAACTTTTACTCGGCTACTCGGCGGCGTTAGATCATACGTATAAAGGTAGAAAGACGTGGGAAGGCACATCGCACATGCGAATTCGTAGAAAGCAATGCCAGCGGGGCCTCCCTTCTCGTTCCCCGACGCGCAATAGAAGACCAGATACTCGGCCACCCTGAACTTTGCGTCTTCGAGCTTCGCCTCGCCCTTTTAACATAGCATCATAGCATCGGCTATTGCTCAATTCGCTCGGAGTCTTGGGAACGTAACGAGCGTGAAGCATTCGCGAAAGTGAGTAAACTTGAGTAAAGGTGGGTAAAGGTGGGTAAAGGTGGATACATGCGTGCGAGACCTCGCGCTGTCCTTCCTGGGAAAAAATGGCTAAACGGAAATTGGGAGAAAACGCGTTTCACCTTGGCGTTCTTCGTCTCTTGGCTCCACCTCCTGGCGAACTGGCGAACTGGCGAACTTCACGCTCATCGTTGCTCGGAGCGAGGAAATGCAAAAATCCTGAATATTTATATAAAATGTAAAATGGAATTCTTCGGCAACGAGCGATCATCGAGAGAGACCTTCCACTTTTGTCTTTTGGCCAGAATCCAGCGTAGACTTTCAGACTTTAGACGTTACGCACATGCGTGCGCGCTCACGGAATTCAAAATGCGATCGCTCTTTTCGTTCCAGTCTCTCTGCAATAAATAAAACATTGCTCGTCACGTACGTGATTCAGGGACGTGAGGCGAGAGGGAGGGGAGAGAGAGAGAGCGCTGTGAGAGCGAGAAGGAAAGCTTCTCCTCTCCCGGTCCGATTCCCAGCAGCTGAGGGTACAGTGCCGATCTCAGTCCATAGTCTCATGAAACTGCATTTACAGGCTCTCACGGAGAACACGACGCAGGAGGACCTGAAGACCATAGCGACGTATTACTTCGACGGCCAAGGAAAAGCACTGCGGCCGATGGTTGCGATTCTCATAGCACGGGCCATTAATTATCACAAAGAGAGAAGGTGAGAGTCCTCTCCTTTTCCTTTGCTTTTGTTTTTGCTTTGGAATTTATTGTTCTGATATATTTACAGCGATCTCTTGGCGTCGCAGCGACAGGTAGCGATGATTGCCGAGATGATCCACAGCGCCTCCTTGATCCACGATGATGTGATCGATCAGTCGGATTTCCGTCGGGGAAAACCTTCGGTGAACGTTCTCTGGAGCCAGAAAAAGGTGAGACGCGATCCTCTCCTCCTCGTTTGCTTCATTCGTGTGTCGCGTGTCGTCTGTCGCATTTCGCGGCCATAGATATTCACCAATGGAACACGCGCTCTGAAGTTCTCGCGCTGCCGTCCGGAATGCGAGGAAGGAGGTTAATGCAATGCACGAACGCGGCCACACACTTTCTTATGGATCCGGAAGCAGTGCGGTCGGGTAGCAAGTGACTCTCTCGAATCCGTTTGGCTGTGCGCACTAAAGCATGGCGCGCGTACGTCCATACGTGCGCCTACGTGCGCCTACGTGGGTAAGCCCAACGCTCACGCAAGCGTCAATTCGATTGTGATAAGATCCTAGGTCAAGAGCACTCGCGTGTACTTTCTTTCGATATTTCCATAATTTTCATCAATTATCATTAATTCTCATGGCCAGACCAAGGAGAGATCACACCGAAAAAACTTTATGGCAGTCGTTGGTATTTGCTTTCTTGCCGTGTGTGGCTGTTGATTTGGTGGAGTTTCGGTCTCCTTGCACCGCTGCGTGTCCTTGAGTGGCGAATGTCGCTCAAGGCGGCAGTGAAACTTCTTTTCAGCAAGGAACCCCGTCTGTGGACGTCCAAGCGACGCAGGAATCGGTATCGAAGGGTGGTTGGTCCCCATCCGCCAAGGCCGAGTTGGCTCAGGAGTCTAACGAGTCACGTAATTGGCTCCCGTTAGCAGCCTACTGCTAAACGCCACTGTCTCAGTTGGTCAAGTAATATTTAGCAGTTTCCATGTGGAAGTAGGTGACGCTATAACCAGATAAGACTACTGGCTTGGCAAATTTTGGGCTTTGCTATTACTCGATGGATCTTCGGTCAACGAAGTTGTCCTTCGGAAGCTGTCAGGCTACGCGAATTGATGACATTATTCATTAGACTAATTGTCACACGAAGCATTCGCAGAAAGGTCGGGCTTTCCCAATCTTGTGTCGCGTTTCTATTACGACGTTTCTACCTTTCCACCGCGGTCGGTTCACGCCTAATTTAATAAGTATTTTGTAACGCCGGCATTTCGCTCGCTGCCCATAAATTTGAAGGTACCTACGGTTTTCGGAACGCTCTCTCAGTCTCTATCGCTATCTCTATCTCTATTTTCTATACGCACACGCACACGCAAACTTGCACGCTGGTTGAGCCTACTTGAGTACACTCATACTCGCACATTCGATTGTGGTGAAACTTTAGACTTACGACTGATTTGGAGACCTCGCCAGAGAGACAAACAATAAAATCCTCATCGTTTCTTTAATATTTCATTTTTCTTATAAAAAGAGATGCCTTCGCCGCACTCGAATGTCAAGTTCTCTGGTTAAAGTACCTATCGAAAGTTCTCCATGGAATTTCATCCTTCTTCGTTTCTTCCTGGCAACAGGTGTAATGGTCCATAAGAAATGGACAGAGGAGTCATCAGCAGCGACTGCTCGTGCCACATACCATAACTAAAAGTGCCCATTGTCTCGGAATGGATTACGTCGCGCTGTTCTTTACAATACGTATTTGCATACTGACGACTTTCTAGAAGTCTCACGAAAATTCCTCATAATTCAGACTCACGATATCCTGCGGTCGATTGACATCAAGTCGGCTCTTCGGCAGTTACAAACTCTCGATAGAGATGCCGGTCCTTTACCTGTTCTCGAGGGAAAGTCAAAATACATTGGACGGCGGCGTGGCTCGCTTGGCGGCTGACTGGCTGACTGGCTGACTGGTTGCCGCTGGTCACGCAGCTTCGTCAACTTCGTCAGCTTCGTTACCTTCGTATCGTGTAGCACTCCTTAGTACTCGAGATGAAAAGTAGGTGACCCTAAGATGAATTGCGCAAGACACGCGTTAAGTAATTTCGTCTTCGCTCATATAATGTCGATGTCTCGTGGGCAGCAGCTGCGCTCTTCGATCGCAGCACAATCCGCTGATATTTATCGACTCGATAATGCAATTAAGGATCATCGCCGTAGGAGTCGAGTGTTGGGATAAATCGGGTGAATGCACGCGTTTCCGTTACGACCGGTAGGCCGAGTGCGCTTCGACCTGTCGGCGAAGGATGTCCAGTGAAAGGAAACTGAGAATTTATACTCTTGCGTTTACCAGCAGTTGAAACGTTGTTGGTCAATGAGTGTCAAAGTCTCGGTAACGTTGACACACTTCAAAGCGTGTAGCGGGTTAACTTTGAAGATGGATCTTCGTTCGTTTCTTTCTATTTGCGAGCCATAGTTATTTTTGGCATAGATTCAAGGCGAATAACCAAAATCTCAATTTTTAATTGAATCTTTTTCCAGGTCACGATGGCTGGCGACTTCATCCTCGCGGTAGCTTCGATGATGATAGCTCGACTGCGAAACGATGATGTCACTCTCACACTGAGCCAGGTAAATAGTCATGAGTATCCCACGACGAAGTTACTTTCATTTACAACATTCTTCGCCTTTATTGAAAACTAATCAGGAGAGTTCGTAGGTCGTTACGGATCTGGTACAGGGCGAGTTCATGCAGCTGGGCTCCAAAGAAACGGAGAACGAGAGATTCGCACACTACCTCACGAAGACGTACCGTAAAACGGCCAGCCTCATTGCCAATTCCGCTAAAGCTGTAAGCCTGTCCGAATGTCAATTCCTCATCATTTCGACTATGACTAATCAGAGATTGGAACCGTTCAAAGTAGCCCTTCTGTTTTCTAGGTCGCGATGTTAGCTGGTGCCGATGATCATCTGGCGGAAGTCGCCTTTCAGTATGGAAGAAACGTAGGGCTGGCCTTTCAGTTGGTAGACGATCTTCTTGACTTTGTCTCGTCATCGGCGGCCATGGGGAAGCCTACGGCAGCCGATTTAAAACTCGGCCTCGCCACAGCACCAGTATTATTTGCCTGCGAACGAGTATGATAATTAAAATTAACGAGCTACTTCTATCTTGGATGATATTCAATTGAACGAGGATTATTTTCTTATTGTGTTTCAGTATCCGGAATTGAACCCGATGATAATGCGGCGTTTCCAGGAACCGGGTGACGTCGAGAAGGCTTTCGAGCTGGTGCACAAGTCTCAGGGTCTCGAGCAGACGAGGTTCTTGGCTAAGAAGCATTGTGTCGAAGCGGCCCGTCTTGCTCAATCGCTGGCCGAGAGTCCATATCAGAAGGGTCTTCTGGTCGTGAGCGACCTGGTTATTAATCGTATGAAGTAGCCTTAAGTCTTCCGATGTTCAAAAACGTCGTAGAAGTCTTGAATCGACGTGAACGGGAAGTAAGAGAAATTTGCTCTAAGCGCTCCGCTGCTAATCGACCTTCCCACAAGTTACACCACGGAAGATGTTCTCAGTTCGTGCAGACGTGTGTGTATATGGCTAAGTGTTAAGGAGAAATGGAGAAGGCTAAAATGATAGTTGCGTCCAAGAGTAGAACGAACATCAGAGAATTATGGAGGAAGAAAGAGAGGGAGAGGAGGTCCTCTTCTCGGAGGAAGCATCGCAGGTTGCGTTGCGCGTTCAAGTGCCTAGTTGCGCGGTTTACATTATATTTTTTCTGCGCTAAAGCAAGGAGAATGGTAACCAACGAGCGTAACCGCGAGGCGGCCGCTTGCTCGGTAATACACGTATTACCTGATTCTTATTAATATTGTTAGTAGCCAATCACCAATTGTAAATAAAGTAACGTGTAGGAATAGTTTAAAAAAAGATTTTAATATCGGTCGTTGTTTGTTAACACACGCGCCATCTATATCAGAAGCGAAGGGATTATCTCTACTCGCGAGTATACCAATTTTCCCTGTCAATTTTGCAGGAAAATGTTTATTAATTTCTCCAGCCCTACGGCATTGCTCGATGAGTTCTTCACTCTTGATATTCTTTACGATATTTTTGGCCACTTTGATTCTCTCCAAGCTCGTGTATTCGCTTTCAAAAAAATATTCTTTGATTCGGTGGAGGAAGGATCTAACGAAATGCGGTGGGGTCAGGGGAAGGATGTATTGTCCTGTCGCTCGAAGAGCTACTAGTCCAACGATGAAATCAGGACTACAATCAGGCCAATCTATTTTTTATCTGGTGTAACCTACCAGGTCAGGAGGAGTCGTTCAATCACTCATTGAACGGTTAACCACATCTTGCTGAAGGTATAAACTGCTCAAATTCTTCGCGATTACGTCTATGAATGTGTAGATGTAATTAGATTACACAAATAGTTATTTCGAGTATCGATGAACAGACGTACAGGACTATCCTATTCTGACGCGTCGGTCAGATTTTCTAGCTGTACTGTTGTTTTTACACTTTTATTCAGCAACCATTTCCGACAGATGCGTTTGAAGTGGATCCCGTACGTAATGTAGTATGTGTATAGACAAGTAATGTAATAACTTTTATTTATGAGACGCATTAATGTATATAAATACCTATTGGTAATTGCGTAATATAACGTTGTAAATCCATTAATTGAGAATGCAAAATGTAATTATGATCAAACGTAGAATCGTCTAGGCTAAGCGTACGAGTTGGCTGATACGGGATAAAATAGAATTTTCAATCGTTCCATACGATTAGCACGTATTTATTTGCTACGTAATTCATTGTCTGTGCAGCGTAGAATTGCTTCTTTCAAATTATTGGCAATCGTTTGATATTCTTGTGAAAGAAATGAATTTTTTTTTCAGATTAGATTACTAAAACGCTCGCGTAATACTTGGCCATTTTATATTTATATTAAATTATTCTTATACGAGTGACGTAGAAAGAACGGAAGGAATATGGAGACTTAAAAAATGATAGAACGTAAAGCAACTCATACATAATGTTTATGTCACTAACATGATGTACACTTTGAAATCATGTTACCGTTGAACTACTTTAGAGTATTTCATATATGGTGCGAATTATCAGTTTGCGAGTACGAATCAAGATTCTTTCGATAATATTACTTTGAAGGAGATTTTTCCGAAGTTCACCCAACAAATTGGCTTTTAAAAAGACGAAATAGTATTGTATGTATGCATGATAATATATACAGATAACAGAACGGAAGAGAGATGCCACTCGACGCTGTTCGCATATCCCAAAGCCACACATTCTTAGCAACGAATGTCAGGAAATTAGAGATAGTGTTATAATATCAGTTAGTTGTGTATATATTGGATAGCCACAGAAGGCTGCCAAAAGCCTTCTATTCTTCTGGTGTGGGTCGAACAGTTTCATTACTTTTAACCTACGAAATAAGCTCGACTATCTTAATTCTTGTGTTGGGGGTAACTAAATCAACGTTGTATCATTACTTTTTAATATAAACAACTAAATTCGAACGACACATTTCTTTTAGAATATTTTATTTTACACCCACCCTAAATTGTTCGAATTGTGCGAAAGTTTCCACAATCGATGTCAGTAGTTAATAGCATTATTGCACTTGTGACTTTGTGACTCTGGAAAGTGATAAAGTAATGACTGAGTATCCGAAATTATTTCAATTTAATGCTTATCAATAGTCAATTAATCAAGCCGCTTATGGCTCTACCGCCTTTATCATCGAATCAAGACTTTTCGCATTTGTTTCCTCCTTTCCGACTAGTAGTTGACACCACGGTCGATCAAACAGTTGCCGCGCAACCATGGACGGCCCTGCTGTCGTTACCCGCGTATTGTTGCATTGTGTATGATTCCGTTAGCTTTGCTGCATTTTTTAAATTTTAGTGTCGTTCAATAGAATAATAAAATGACAAGTCTCTTAGATTTATGCGAGGAATACTTTGGTGCTCGAGATTTCTACGAGGTGCTGAAGATACCAAAGACAGCCAGTGAGAAACATGGTCCGTTCAATTCTTATTAATGTCATTGACATAACCTATTTCATCAATAAACTCTTCCCTTATTTAATTCTTTGGAATGTGTTAATTAACTGAGATTTATCTTAACATTCCAGTAAAAAAAGCTTATCACAAGCTGTCCCTGTTGGTACATCCAGATCGTGTGGAGGAAAATATCAAGACAGTAGCTACTGAAAAGTTCAAAGTTCTTGGGAGAATTTATTCTATCCTTAGTGACAATGATAAACGCAAAATCTATGATGAATCTGGTCAATTCGATGAAGAGAGTGAAGAGCTGGTCATGCGCAACTGGGCTGACTATTGGCGGTCTCTCTTTAAAGAAATTACAGTTCAAGATATAAATAACTACGAAAAGGACTACAAAGGATCCGAGACTGAAATTAAGGATCTTAAGAGAGCTTACATGGATAGTAAGGAAACTTTAATTAGTTTCAGTGGGTTTTTTTTTTGGTAACTAATTGCTTTTGTAAAGATTATGTGATTTTATAATTTTAGGTAAAGGAGATATGGACTATATCTTGGAAACCGTTCCCTTTACAAACTGCGAAGAGGAACCAAGGCTGCATGCCATTATTCAAAAATTGATAGATGCAGGTGAAGTACCAGAATTCAAAGGTTTCACACAGGAGAATGAGAAGAAGAAACAGCGCAGGAAACGAAAGGTTAGATATTTTGGCAGTTCATACTCTGTCCTACAGATTTGACAAGCATTACAATATTTGGTACATATTTAAAGATTTTTAACTTTACATATTTGATTCGGCCAATGGCATAATCAGTACGTATCTCTGATTCGTCATAATCTTCCGCGAGAACAGGTCTCTCGCTTGGCTATTTTGATGCTTCTCTATTTTTACGTATAGTCAGTAACGTTTGATGATCGTAGTCGGCGGCGTAGTCGTAGTCGTGGTCGGTGAGCGGAGAGAGGGCACTAGTAAATAAATAACCGGGTAACGCAAGAGCACTCTTCAGTCGACGGAAACAATTGGAGCGGTTTCGTCGGCTTGTATTATGGTTCATCCGAAAGGTCCTTACTCGGTCTTCGCGAAATAGTCCTCTGATTAGTTTCGGTTTTATTCTCTGAAAGTGGCAGCGCTATCCAACTTAGCTTCCCCTTTCATTTTGATTGTCGCTCGTACGAGGATGCAGGATGCGATTTTGAGAAGCCTTCAGTGTGAGTTTCCGTTCCTGACAAAAGAATTTTCGTTTTGCCCAAAAATGGTTGCAATTTCTCTGCTTGCAATTTCAATATTTTTGGCCGGGGGTGTGTCCAATGTTGCGGGAGTATGTGTGCCGGTAAATAATAAGTGGATGGTGGAATATTCTTGCACAGGAGGGTCCCTCGTCGATATGAACACAATTTCTCGGTCTGCTGAAAAAATTGGCATAAGTGAGATGTCGATTCCGCGAATTACTGGAAAAATGTTCAACCGATTCGACAACACTCTCTGTGTTCTCAGACTGTCGAATTGCGGAATAGAGGAAATCGATCCTGATGCCTTCCGGGCTCTGAAGAACCTTCAGCAACTTAGCTTGAACGATAACAAACTTACAACCGTGAAGTCATCGTGGTTCGAAGGGCTGGATTCCTTGACGTATCTCGATATCAGCTACAATAGTATTAACACCATCGAAGATGGCGTTTATAAAAATTTGCCGAGTCTCGTAGACTTTCGGATTTCCGGAAATAAATTGACCTGCCTGAATTTAGAGGCGATGTCTAATCTTGGGAAACTGAAAAGGATGTTTCTCAGCGAAAACAAAGACTTCCGGTGCCCGAATGCGGTTTCTGCCTTTTTCACCAATCGGAGCATTATTTTTGACGAAGATCCCGAATGGAAGAATGTTGCTCAGGACACCGTATCAGCCGCGAGGCCGCCTGTTACGGAAAGTTCAACTCCCAACTGGAAGCCCACAACCCAAATTTATTCAACTAACCAAGGACTTCCAAAGATCACAGAATCTGCAGCAACGACCGAGGCGACGAGTCGACCTTCCGCGTGGGTCCTATCGTTGGTACCACCGATACCAATACATACGATCTACAAAATGACATGGCCTATTCCAGAGTCAACGAGCCTTCCGATGATTCCGACATCAGAGAGTTCACGAGAGTCTAGTAAGCCACCCGTTTATCCATCGGAAGTAACCGTGTTACCTCTATTGGCAACGAGCCAGGATTACGAGCCGCTGGTCTCTCCTACGGAACCAAGCGTAGCCCCGTTGAGTCCTCCTGCTAACAAGTACAGTTTGACTACGGAGCAAGAGATGTCAACTTTTGTTCCTACAACGGAGACTCTCCATTCGGTCTATTCGCAATCAACGCTGCTTAATAATCCGCCAGCGACCACATGGAACGAGAAGATCAGCGAGATGAATCCGGAAACTGAGAAACCAACGAGCGCAGATTATTCGACGCCACGCCAGGGCGAGGTCGACGAGAAAAAAAGAAATTCGGATTGGGTTTCCACCAGTTCGGTGGAAACAACAACAGATAAACCGCTGCCACCCTGCCTGAAAAATTCAGGAGTCGAAATGGCGAAGCCGCTTAGCTCTTTGAGCTGCAGTGTCATCCTGCTGATTGGCAACGTTCTTTTCGCCAAGCACATTTAATATAAACGCGGGAATATTGACGAGGCAGAGACGAACCTCATGAACTGACGCCTCTTTGCGTGCAAACTTGAAGAATGTAACGATAAGATCTCTCCCCCGCCCCCTTCTTTTTTCTCTTTTCCTTCCTTCCATCGTTGTTTTTCGCGGAATTTAATGTCTCGTGTCTAAAAGGACATCGATAACGTTGTGCACACATTCCTGGAAAACGGTCGAGGCTCTGTGACACATCGCGACTCACTAATTAAGTTTTTACTAACAAATATTTTAACGACGTCTTATAGAAGCAATTAATCACATAGTGTATCGCGCTGGATGCGATTGCATCATTTCTTGCATTACGTGAGAAGATAAGCGAGCTGTGGAAACTGTATCACGGATGGGCTTGTTAAGGTCGATCAGAAGAAAAAGAATAAAAGAAATAAGCAGGAAGTGGATCGCAGCGAAGAAGAAGGCGTCGAGCCCATGCGAATTTCTAGGTAATTTACTTATTCTTTTTCGTTTTACTGCAGAACTTCTCAATTGAATCGCAGACTCTTGCGATGCTGACATTATGAGCCCGCCTCCTGTTCACGACCCTGTAACATCAGGAAGATTTAATTGATGCTAACCAGTAGCCAAGATCGCAGTGTATCTGGACGCTAATGAAACAATTAAAAAAGTCATGGTGTAACGTCGTATTTATGTAACCGATGGCGGCCTTCCGATGCAGTCCCGGTGACACCCGGCGATGGTGGTCACAGCTAAATATAAAAGACGCTGTCGAAGCCGTCGGGACGTCGGAAGAAAATCCGATGGCAAGTTTACGAAGTCAAGTTCGAAGAACGTTTGTGAATCCATAGACTGGCGCAAGTGCATCAGTCGCCACGAAGCAGCAGCTGCAGTTGCCGATGCATCGTGCAGCATCACTCAATTACGCAAGGCGCTCGGGACGTAGAGGAAGCCACATTCTTTCTCTCGATTTCTGCCCTACGCGCTTTCGCAGATATCATCTCCAGCTCAGGAGAGCCAAGGTCATCCGTCGATCAATGCCAAGTGCTAATGAGTCTGCCTATTCAGCAAGAATTACAGAAAGGTTCTCACTTACATCTTTCCTATCACTTTGCTTCTAAAAGTTCAATCTCAACAAGGCATTTCATTGTCTCATTGAAGAGGCCTGTGGGGATTATTGACTCCCCCTGACGAGACTCCTTTTCAGTTCCGCGTAACGCGGCGTCTGCCGCTGGATGCTGTGAGCGCCTCCGTGCTGACGGATGTTTATATATGTATATCCCAGACTTGGATAAACACGAATTAAGGACACGCCCAGAAATCCATCGCAAACAAGACTTTCTTTGGGCGCAAAGATCTTCCACGTATCATCCGTCTCTCGTCTTGGAAAGATCATAGCAAAACCATATCGAATTGATGTCATCAATTTTATTTGACAATTGATGGGGCGCCGGATCATTCGCACGTGTCGCAACCGTGTATATATGCACGCAAAAAGCACGTAAGCACGCACGCGGAATTCCATTGATTCTTATGTAATGGCTAACATTAGGCCCGTCTTTTAGGAGACCTGCCAGAATTATAAATACCGAAATCCGCGTAACTTTCGCAGAATATTGGATTTTTGGAGCAGGCCGAGCACTCAAAATGGAGCAACCCTTATTTTTCTACGAGGGCCCTCACGTAGAATTAGAACGAGAGAGACTTTTCTTCCTGCCTGATATTACGTACTTCCTGTCGGATTCTCCAAGTATTTCTTTCTCGCCTAGAAAAGACGATTGACGCGATTACGATGATCGAAGAAGCTTCTCGTATAACTTAAGGAGCGGACGGTCTATCTCGAGGTTGAATTTTTAACGCGTATTGGCGCACGATATTTCCACACCCTGAAAAATGAATAACGTTACTGGAAATACGAAAGCTGTTGTCGAATCCCCGTATGAACGCGTCTTACTCATGGAATTTTATATCGTAATTTGATTCCTTTTAAAATGCATCCGTGTTCCAAATTATTCTGGCAACGTAAAATACCTTAAGTTCGATAATCTTTGGTTATTTTTAACTTTGGCCCGGTTCAAAGTTTATTTCTCTTGGTCGACGGGCTTGCGTGTGAGATTACCTACGTGATGTTTAATAATCTTGAGAATAGGCGCATGGCATGCCTCGAAAATAGAAGTCCAGTGCCGCTTCCGCTTCTCTCCTGAAGTGGACATAATCACCTTTATAAATAAGAACGCGTGCCACTGGTTTCACTGAAGGTACGGATGCTCTGACTTACCCGGGTAACCCATGGTTACTTCGAGTGTCCCAGCGCGTTCTTCTGCACTCTATGCAGTCTCTAAATATTTATTGCAGCTGTCTCTTCAGCGTGACCTAGGAGTTCTGGCTCGGAGTTTCTTATAAGTTATTCGTCTATTTATATATATATATACATATATATTTGTTTAATTACAGTGGGCCAAGGAGGCTGCAGAGGCCGATAGGCTGGACAAGATGTTGAAGCTTGAAAAGGATGAGAACTCTGTTGAGAACGATCTAGCCCTAGTGATACAGAGCCGTAACAGAGCACGCGCTGGTCAGGCTGAGAATTTCTTCGATTCGTTAATCGAGAAGTATGCGAAGAAGACTGAGAAGTCCGCAAAGGGCAAAGCTGGATCTACCACCAAAAATACAAAGAGGACGAAAAGGAAGGCCTAAATCAGAACCTAACTCATCGATCACGACTCTACCCTTATACAATACCTTCAATTGAACATTGTCCAGTGTTCCATCATTTCACTTTTTCAATTGGCATCGGAATCTTTCTTTTCCTTTTTCAATCATGTACTCCATAATCCGCTCGTATTTTACTGTAACTACTTTTTATTCAATAAACCGTTGTCTTTGATTTTTTTAATCCCGTTTCAGAACAGTATTCTTAGTGTGAGACAAAATACGCTGTCTTAAGCCTATCTCTTTCCTCAAAATTGCGCGCAAGAGATGAGGTAAACAGCAGATAATTAATAAGACGAGGAGGAGAACAGATTGGACGTATCCCAGAGATTCAATGGAAAAGCGCGATCGGTAACAGCAGGCTTCAAAATGCATACCGACACTCCAGCCTAACTGTTTTATCCATTGAAACTTCTCTTGCGAACTGACATAACACTTTACGCTAATCAGCAGAAGCTATTTTGTTAATGCAGTCGGTAAGGTATCGACTAAGGTTCTCATTTGACTCAACTTTCCATCGAATCAGTGAAACAACTTCAAGTTACTGTGTAACAGTGTCTTACTATCGTACAACAGCGTAGAGTGATATAGCAGACAATTCAAACACAAGAATTTCTACAGAGAAGGAAGGAGTCTCTCTTTGACATGAAGGTAGAACCCATAATCTGTCTCATTTAGAATAATATAATACAATAATATTGTGACATTCCTGAGTACTGCGGAGTTGCGTTCTCCTACTCTGATGCACCGAGCAACAAGTATTGACTGGTAAAAGCACAAGATCCTCGTTCGCGCGTTCGTTTGTTTCGTCGTTAAATTCTCGAATCCGTGTGTATGGATGCTGTCGATGCTGTTGACTGTTGACCGCTTGCCGTTGGTGCTCGCGGATATAGTAACGGTGATGCTAGAGGGTTCTGGGCATTATAAGTGGCCCGGACGCCTCGTATGGCCAGTCTCGTGTTACGTCTGGGTTGGCCCGAGCGACAACACGCCACACATCGGGTGACACGCCCGAACTTCTTACGATTCCAGGATGGGCCCAGAAATGCCTGGAACAACCCTACTGGAAGAACCGTTGCCCGAGTGATGAAGGGAAAATTGTCAAAAGACTCTTATTAGACACGATCAGAAAGGGTCACAGTGATCGCGGAAGTGTGATAACGAGTGAGCGTGAGGCGATGGTAATAGGTTATAATATGATAATAGATAACAATGTAATTCGGGATATTTTTGGGGAAAGGAGTCGACGAAATAGCAGAGTTCCTTGGAGAAGTTTACACTGGAAGCATCAGAAGCGTTTTTGCGTGAATTCGGTATCGAATTTCAAGCTGGACACCCAGTGTGTACGCGATCGACTCACACTGGTTCGCGATCACGTATACACGACCATCTTATTACGGATGTGTGGTGCAAACATAGGTAGCAAAGTGTAAACCACCATTATTATTAGCTAGACGTGTAATGGGAGGCCGGATTCGAGTTAGCTCAAGAAAAGTAAGACTATATGCACCGGAACTCTAACAATACTTTCCTTTGGCAGTTAAAGAACAATTAGACGGAGAGTCCTCGGTGATTCCTACATTGAAAATATATTATAAAACGCGATTACTCAGTCGAGAGTGGGAGAGGGAAAAAGAAGTAATTCGTGAGAATGCTGGCAAGAATCAACAGAGCAATCGAGTTGAAATCAATACCGGCGCGAAGCTAGAAATACTTTGAACTCCTGGACGAAAGTCACGTGGATGCAGCTCCAAGATCAACCACGGAGAAGTAGCTTCTTAATGAAAGTACGAGGAGAAGGCTGACTATCGTAAGTCGGAAGACCAAAGATGGAAAAAGCCGTAAGGAGGCCGCGCTAAGGATGTTAGGCCGCGGTTAAGCCAGCAATAAGGCTCACAGTACTATTTTAGTCGTACGTTAGGCTCACTTGGTTCCCTTTTCCCTGCGCAAGGCAGAGATGCAATGTACGTTCCTAGTGCACCCCGTTAAGTCTCAGGAGAGCCCTAGAGGGTGATCGAGGAATGAGGTGAGCGAGCGAGAGAGGGAGGGCAAGAGGGCAAGAGGGCGAGAGGGCCGGCGGGGAGAGCGACATTCCAGAAGGCGGCGGCGGTTCTCGTGGGAAACTGAAGAGAAAGAGAGAGAGAGAGAGAGAGAGAGGGAGAGGAGATCGTCTCGGGGTAAGAGGGAGAGAGAGAGAGAGAGGTTGCAAGCCCTAAGGCATCGTGCGCAGCTCGCGCGACATAAGCAGCAGCGCGTATCGCAACATGTGCTCGCGAAATTTCGGGATTTTCCTTTCGTAGAATTTGACTGGCCTTTTTCTTGGAATTCAATGAGCTTCTATGACGGCGATGGGGGATAGTCTCGGTGCAGGATCATTTCTTATCCTTATTCTCAGCCTCCGTCTCGTATCTCTTAGGTACAGAAGATAAATTATTACGCAAGAGAAACTACGCGACTAGCTGATAAGTAACACGGGAAACATGAACTCACGTCGATCGGCTGCTGACATCACTGCAATCTGTCAATCTGTCAATCAGAGAATCAGAGAATCTTCGATTTGGTTTCACTTAACGCGAAACGGGTCGAAGCGATGTGGATTCCCTTTAAAGAATTCTCCTAACAAGATGGGCGATTTATAAGTGGGAACTGTGAACACAGCTTGACGGCGAATATGGGCAGGTGCTCCTTCTCTTTTAAAGCCGAACCGGCGAAGGAGCCTCGCGCCTCTTTGGACGCGTTCGAGCATTATGAGCGTTACGAGAGATCAAACTTGGCGCGTCTTAGGTTGGCAGTGTGCAGGGAGCCGTAAGATTGAGTTTGACGCGAAACTTAAGGCAAATGCAGCGGCCGACCTGCGGCCATCGCCGGATGATCCGAGGAAAGGAATGGCGGAGCCCGATGATTGGCCGAGTTACACGGCGGCCACGGTGCACGCGTTCCCTGCGCGTTAAACTGGCAGATGGACGTTAACGCTTAACGACCAAGAGCTCGATGAGCGAAGGGGCCTCATCCGTGCGCAACAGGCCCATTTCGACGCCTCGCTCGCCCGCTCGCTTGCCTTCTTGTCACTGCCGAACGTCCCGTGGACCACTATTGGCTTTTATCTTGGTCCATCGAAGAGTCAGGAGATGTGGAGGAACCTTGTGCAGAAGCAAGACCAGAGGCGAATCATTGGACAAGAAGGATAAGGAACGGACGAGAAGGTTCCACGGGGCATCGCGAACGAAGATAATACCGGTCCTGCGGGACACCCTGTATAGGTAGGCAGGCAGGAAGGCAGGGAGGCAGGGTGGCGGGGTGGCGGGGAGGCGGGGAGGCATACCGCCGCGAGATGAGAAGGAGGGAAGGTGGAGAGTTAATTGAATCCGAGCAGCGTATAAGTGGAATAGCCTATTCCTTCGGACGACTCTTCTTATTCTTCTTTCTTCTGCGTACTCCCTGCCCTCTGTCCCTGTTCAGAGCCTCTCCCGTCACCCCCTGAACTCAGCGGCCACGACTACGACGGCGATCGGGAGAGCCGAGAAGAAGAGGGCCGCGCCGGAGTTATATTCGAGGGTAGAGAGTCGAGGGCAGGGAAGCATTCCTTTGTCTCTGCGCACGGACCTAGATCATATAGCTATAGGCGTGCTCCCCGTGCACCCCTGGCACACCGGTGTATTCGGTATTTGCGTACCTCGAAATAGCCAGAGCCCTCTTGCACACCGCAAAACCAGTTCGGGCGAGTAAACAAAAAACGAGCAGCCAAGGGGGCGTCTCCATCCGCACACCGCACCCGCACCCGCGTCCGCGCCCTCAACATTGTTGGCCAAATCGCTGCTTTATTGCTAATTCGAAGAGGTTCGCGCTAGAATGAAACTTTATAGTCCACCCGCGGCTCTTTTCATTCAGTCGATTCTGCTGCGAAGCGGGAGGCCACCTCGGGAGTTTCATCTGCTCCCTTCGTTTCCTTACGCGTAGATGTTCCTCCTGGGATATCCTGGAAAATGGACTCCACGCAGCAACGAACTACCGATTGATTGGCACGCGACACTCTTCTTTCGAGAGAGCGGCGATGCGGAGTATCGATCGGTTTGAGCAGCCTGAGGCACAAGTGGAACCGTGCGAAACCTCGCAGCTCAAGAGCATTGAAGTCACCGTCGTAGCCGGGCTCGGTCCTGGCCGTCCGGTCGTCCGGTAGTCCGGTAGTCCGATAGTCCTGTCGTCGACGCAATCGCACAGCACCAACGTAAACATAAAACAAATATGTACGAGCGACTCGACTAGCACAGCGAACAATGCGGCTGAAAACCCGACGCTTACGTCAACTTCGTTGGATCGGCGATTCTCTGGACTCGGTACAGTCCACATGCTCCATACTCTTGCACCCTGCACAATTCATGGAGACCGCGATACACTCGATAGAGCCCCGCTCTGTCGACTTGACTCGAGGAGTGTAGCTCATTACTTCGAACAAGTATATAATGGCTCCTCGTACGACACGTAATAAAGTGTCGCCTCGAGAGTTCCTCTCCAGCAGGGTTAATGGTTCCAGGTTATATTCCATCCGAAGAGCCTCTGGCTCCTGGCACGGATCCTCCGAAGGCGCTTTCGTCTTGAGCGATCTACACAAAAACAGCCTGAACAAGGGCTGCGACATAGTATTGGCTAGAAAAAGAATGTAACTTGGTGAACGGCAAAAGTCAAAGCAACTTGACTGGATAGTGGATCTATAGATTGCAGAATGGTAGAGCGTGCGATCGGAGAAAGGAGAGAAAGTAAAGAGAGAAAGAGAGAGAGAGAGAGAGAGAGAGAGAGAGAGAGAGAGTGTGAGAGAGATAGTGTGTGAGAGAGAGAGAGCAAGGAAGACAGATATTGCGGTGTCTCGTTAAAAGAGGTAAGAGGTTTCGGTGTGAGAGAAGCTTAAATGCGAAGGGGTCTCTCTGAACAGGGTGGGAGAAGAACACGGCGCGTAAGTGTCGCCCCGTAGAAATCAAGTTAGGTGTCAGGGGGCCCGTCCTCCCCCTAATTGACAAATTGGAATCTTATTAGAAGCCCGTGATGCCGTGAACCAATGCCGGGCCGGCCGAGCAGGTTGGACCAGGTCGAGTCGAGTGAAGAGGAGAGAAGGTGCGAGAGGGACGAAGAGACGCAGAGCGGCGATGTAGCAGAGGTCGGCTGGGTAGGCTGCAAGCGGGACCAGGATCAGCCCAGAGGGAGCATAATACGAGGAGGCCCGACACTAACAGGTTGTAGAGTGGCCCAGGAGGCTACCTTCGCTCGGCGGCCCGTCCGCTCGGTGAATGCCACCCAGGAAGCGTTCGCGCGTGCGCGCGCTCTGTGTGGCCTCGACAGTGTCGACCACCGGGGCGAGCCGAAGGCTCCCGACGAGTCGCGAGCGGGCCCGAAGCGGACGTGTGCGGGCCACCCGGTAGAGTGCGCGCGTGCCGCGTCCTGTGTGGTCCTCTGGTGGGCCTTCTCTCTACGTGCGTGCCCCGTGCATTCGCGGTGTGTCCTCTCCCCACCAGAGGGCTTCCCCTCCTCCTCCTCCACCTCCTCCTCTTCCTCTCTTCCTTCTCCATCTTTATACCGGCCTCTCTTGGCTTTTCTGCCGTTCTCCGGGGTACCTCTCGAAACCACCAGAGTCTCTTATCGTCCCGTACACGTTCATCAGCACCGGCACCTCGTGCCCGTCGCCACTCGTTTCTCGCTTCCCTGTTTCCATCACACGACCACGTGCTAACTTACGAGCTACGAGCTACTCCTCCACCTCATCCGTTCCTGATCAATTTCACATATGGTCCTTGCATTACCATTTTCAAATCAATCACACATTCTCCTACTACTTCAGCGTCCCCATTAAGAAGCGGCTATCGCTGCCGAATTCAGCCGCACAGTCTGTGTGTCAAGCGTGCCCCGCTTCTATTCTCTTTCTTTGAAACTCTTGCCTCGTTATTCCTCGACGACACCTCCAGAGGCTCCTCTACCCACCCGTGCGGATGGATTCCCGTGTGATATCGCGCGAGGCTGCTAAACCGCTGCAAATCTTAACTCTCGCATGTCAAACTTAAATGGCCTCTGGCCGGCGTTAGTCAAGATGAGTGCTGAGACGGATGGATGAGGAGGAGGATCAGCGAGATGAGAAGGACGTGGAGGACGAGAGGCTGGTGATGGTGGTGGCGTTGGGAGAGGGGGAGGGGGAGGTGAGGCAAGTTCAAAGAGCCGCCAGCGGTAAAGAGCTCCTCGGGGTCTCCGTCGGCGGGACCCACACTTCTCTGCAGGAGTACACACGCACATGCACACGCGCGCGCGCGCGCGGCACCTTTCCCAGCGGCAGTCTCGTTTCAACCGGCAAATTTATTTTATATTTCTACCTTTTCTGGACCTTTCACAATATTTGGCTGTACTTTGGCATCCTATGCCGCGGCGGCCTCAGTCACTAGATACGGCTTTGAGCCTTCGGTGATGGATGGTTCGCTCCGTACCCCACGAACTACACTCATCCTCCCCATCAGCATCTCACCTGACAGGGTCGGAGACTTCCCTTCGGAGGCCTCGATCCTACTCCGTTGCACTATTTTCACCGATTCTCCCGTTTTGCCCACAGAGTGTGCTGCTTTTCTCCACGAGTACAGAGGCTCTCGTTGCCTCGATCGGTCGCGTCGTATTTATAACAAAAGACAATTGACTCTTAAGCCACTCGGCCAGCTCGGGAAGATCCATCGATCGAAATTGCGTCGAGGGTGCGCCCTGGGAGTCTAGGTGCCCTCTCGGATGCGCCGTCCCTGGTCTCTGGGTGCCTACACGGCCCATTCCTGCGAGTTCTCGTGCAGGTATATAAATTCTGGTGCTATTATTGGGGTTTGTGCCTTCTCACAGGGCCCAGTGGACCCCACGGCGGCCCCTTTGAGCCACTCTTTCCGCCTCTTTCCGCCTCTCCGCGCTAGCTTCGAGCCCCCCCGGCTCCTTTCCCGCCACCTCATCTTGTTTGTTTTCCCTCGCATCTTCCGTTTGCTAAACGCACCTTAAATTACGCGGCCAATGATAAATATTTGTCCCGTCCATTACGCGGCCCATAGGACCCTTCTTTCACGGAACACCTTCGTTTCGTTCCATTCCATTCGGTTCTCCGAGATCGAGTTACACCGAAGGGATCACTTGGCTGGTGCTAAACGCACCTAACTACTCACTAACGGAATCCTATGTCGCATCTCTCGAAACTGGAACAGACTCCATATTCTGCCGCCACCCACTCACTCTTTCTCTTCGACTGCGGCCCAAGCAGGCACGGCTCTTCCGTGGAGCTGCTTCCGGAGATCAGTATTCAGCCAGGTCGTATCATCTGCGGAACTTGAGAAATTCCCATCGAGAGTTTCTTAGATTCTTAGTGGCGCTGTCGACCTATGCGTGATCAGAAAGATAAGTTCGTTATCTATAAATTCAACTATCTGTCAGACTGCTCGACTGTTCGAGCGCTGCGCCGCTCGGCTGTCCGGCTGTCCGGCTGCCCGATCGGGCAGTCGGCCACTCGGCCGGGCCGGCTTCTTCGGCTCGCATTGGCTTCGCCTGGCTTGGCTATCAGTCGTTGTGGAACGACTGATCCTATCGTTCGTCCGAAAAACACTGTGCCGTGCGTCGTATCGCGTAGTGCCATGCTATTCCGCCGCGCCGGAATGTCGCAGGCAGTGTCACTTTGATCTGGGCAGGCGTGTGCGCGGCTATGGGAACAATAGCTAATCATATTTAACATTAATGGCAACTTTTCGGTATATTCGGTGCGGTCGGTAAACTCGATGAAACGAATCGGCCTGAGCTCAATGTAAGACTATGCAAACCCTCGGCGAAGAGTCCTAGGCACTCTCAGAGTCAGAGGAGTAGCAAAGGTTGGAGGCCACCGGAAGGTCTCGAACGGCATCATCAGGGCTCAGGGTGGCACCACGAGGATGGGCTGCGGTAAAGTGAGTTTGGTGGGGTGTGGGGGGTGATTAAGAGTGGCCGGTCAACTCATTGGGAAGTTGCTCGCCTCGAATTAGGGGTGGCTCTCAGGGGGTCGAAAGTCATTGAGCAGCCCTGAAGTGGCAGAGTGCCGGACGAGGAACAGAGTATCCGACTGCAAGAGAAAGAAGCAGAAAGGCTGGGCAGCGAGTCTGGCGCTGGAGGTGGATGCTGAGGTAGTGGGGGTAGAGAAAGGGCGAGAGGGAGGAGGAGCGTAAAGGAGTGAGGCCGAGAGAGATTGGAGCGAGTCGAGCCGAGAGAAAGCGAGATAGATCGAAAGGAGTCGCGCGAGATGAATCGGGAGGAAAGCAGAGAGACGAAGGTGGCAGCGACCAAGTGGGACAAGGAGAAAGGTAGACGGCAGTGGCACTGGAGTTCAGGAAGCGCACCTGTCCTCGTTTACCTGGTTCGCCCCGCCCCGACCAATAGACGGCCTACCGTCCCGGTGACGTCACACCTGGGCATCGAGGGCGGATGGTAGGGGCAAATCCAGCAGAAGTCCCTGAGATCAACCCGGGGGTGGCTGGTGGGGGTCACAGGGCTGAGAGAGACCTGCCTCGTGAATTACGCCGAACTACGGCGGAGCGAGCTGAAGCGAGGGGCGAGGTCTCGTACATCCTCCCCTGCGTCTCCTCGTTCCTTTGCTCATTCGCTCTCCTTTGCTTTCTCTCTCTCTCTCTCTCTCTCTCTCTCTCTCTCTCTCTCTCTCTCTCTCTCTCTCTCTCTCTTTCTCTCTCTCTCTTTCTCTTCCTCCGGTCGGCTGCGGTCCGTTCTGGCCAGCCGAGAAACGCCAAAGCGATCGAGCATTTCCCACCTCCGGCTCGTCCGGAAAACGTCCATAGTGTGTGTGACCTTCCTTTAAACCGCCTCCAGTAAAGATTTTGACGTTTCGCGAGAGTCACCATCAGCATCACGTAGCCCACCTCAGGATTTCCGTTTCGTTCCCACACGGCGCTGACCGACAGCGTCGCCTTCCCAGTAGTTCGCTTCGGTCTGGTGTCCGTTGCGTCGAAAGTGGGGCCCAAGATAAGAAGCGGAAGACACTGAGAAAAAGAGGAGCCAGCGAGGCATTATCGAAAACTCGAGGAGAACCGTGATAACAACGCGAGTGGGAAGTCGCGAAGAGCCGGTGGCTCGTGCGCTCAGTGTCCAGACACTGATAGTCGGAAGTCGCGAATCGACTTAATATAAATAAATAGTTGCTCGAGATCGGTGATTCTTTCGGTGAGCGGGTGTGTGGTGATGGTGCGCGCGTCTCGAGCCTACGAGATGTAGGGATCGCGGGATTCGGAGCAAGTGGAACCAACACGGGGTCCAGTGCTTTGCGTTCGAGTTGGAGTTAAAGTTTGAAGTGACAGGTGTGCTGTGTCGCGGTGGTTATCGAAGTAAGTGCAGGGTGTGATGCCCTGGTTATGGTTAGCCAGTGAGGTAAGAGGAAAGAGGAGGACCGGCTTGCGATCGTGCCGTGAGAGAAAAGAGCCATCGACTCACTGACCTCCCTTCGAGGGTGTGATTATGGTGTACACCGTGGTAGCGCTGGCAAACCACAGAAAGCGGGTCTTTCTGCAAATTCTGGTGCTTCTGTCTTTCTGGCTGCCCACGCTGGAGACGGGACTGGTTCTCGGCTGCGGTCCCGGAAGGGGTGGCGGCAGGAGACCCATGTTCCGGAAGCTGACGCCCCTCGTCTTCAAGCAGCATGTGCCCAATGTCAGCGAGAACACCCTTCCAGCCAGTGGACTTAGCGAGGGTCGTGTCTCCAGACATGACTCGAGATTCCGCGACCTCGTGCCCAACTACAACGCGGACATCGTCTTCAAGGATGAGGAGGGCACCGGCGCTGATCGTCTAATGACACAGGTGAATAATCAGCTCAGTCTAATCGAGCGATGCCTTTCCGTTCCTGTGTGCTCCTACCACGGAGACCCCCCGTGCGCTCAAGTCAGGCTCCCTTGTATCTTGCCAAGAACGCGAATAGTCGTGCACCGCCGCCGCCACCGCCGCCGCCGTCGTCACTGTCGCCGTCGACGTCGCCGACGCTGTCGTCACCAGCGGTCGGTATTCGGTTATTTATTCACCGATAGCGCGCGCGTTTCTCCCATCCAGAAAGGGAATCTCCGTGTCTTGTATTCCTACGAGCGATAGAGCCGAGTGCTACGCGTGCGCTAGACCCACCTTCTTTCATCCGGCGGCATCGCTAAGGTTTCTACTGTAAAAAAAAAAGAAAAAAACCAACATAACTCGTTACGACACGAATAGAGCAGTGCGCTGAAACGACGCGTACGTGCTAGGTGTGCGTAGGCACAGCAGTGGGCTCTTCTAGCACCGTCCAGCAGGTCTAGCAGGTCTAGCAGGCCACGACGCGTTCATTTTTCGGCCGCCTCGTATGTTTACCCACTTTCGCAAAGCATCTTTATCGCTCGGAGAGATGAACGTTGACCGGCGCCGTTCAATCGAGTACCTATCGCTCAATGGTTTCCCTCGTACAAATATTAACAAGGAACCTCTTGATTTTCGTCGGATTCCCCTTCCTCCGTGCCCGAGACCTCCTCCTTCCCTCTCGCTTCCTCGCTGCCCTCACCGAAGATGTAGAGAACTTTGTATTAACCGGTGCTCGTCGACGGCATTTTTTTCTTTCCTCTTCCCAACATCCAACGGTCGATCGTCGATTGATAACTTATTTGGATATCACGAGGATAGAGAGGAGAAGATAGTAGGTAGAACTGGATAGGGCAACTTCAAATTAATTGTTGTCAAAGTCAAAGGACGGCAAGTAAAATGACGGCAATGAGCGGAAGGAGGCGCAGCAGTTTGGCTGCGGAGCAGCGAGCAGCAAGAAAGTGCGGGACTCGCGCCGACTAAATCGGCCGACGTCGAGGAGTGAGGGGGGCCTCCCTGGAATAAATAGGGGGAAAAAGCGTACTGCGCTCTAAGTGATTGTGGGTAGGTTTATGGCGGCTATAACCAGTGTTTGGTTTGGCGCGTTAAAGCTCCTCCAATTACGGTAAATAAACTTAATGGTTTCGTCCTTTCTTCTTTCGTTGACGCCTTTTCTTCCTTCTTTCCTCTCGATTCCTCAGTCTCTCTGCCGCTCCCATCTTCCTCATCTCCGCCTCTGCCACCCTTGCTACCACCATCATCACCATCGTCTTCGTCATCACCGACATCAACCCGACCTCCGCCTCCTACTTAGCCTGCTGCGTCTAACCATTCTCAATTTTCCTCGACGTCAATGAGAGAAACCCACCTTAACCGTAGTGCGCGCGTAGCCGCGGTTTCACTCGGAAATTTCGGAGGAGCGAATTCCGAGGACAGAGAAGTCAGAGAGACGTCACAGCGCGCGAAAAGCGAAAAATCCGAGCAACTGGCATCGCAGTGCATCCAGGAAGAATTCCAGCGAATAATCTCAGAGATGCGCGTGCTGCACCGACGATGCATTCGATCGTTCGATTCGCAGCGGACAGGTGCGGGCCGACTTTATGACTTGGCCTGCTGATTACGATTGGCAGGATGCGATAAGAGCAGCGCTCGTTCGGTCGCAGCATCCCCGAGTCGGCTATCGCTTCTAGACCGAAGGAAAATGAGAAGAAAAAAGGGAATAACGATAACGCGATGACGATAGAAAGCTGAGCGAGTTGCGAAGTGTCCGGTGACCAGGAACAACGACTGGTAACCGGATAGGCGCCACGTACTGGCACCACGTGACACTGCTGACACAAGCGACCTCCAAACACGACGTGCGGCCGTTAATGACACTGCTGAGATATCGACGTGTCAAATCATTCGCAACTACCGATGCTGCTATACATATACATATGTATATCACGCGCACTGTCGAACTGCGCACGTGCTTCGAGAAAAAGGAAAAACTTAGGCTTTTCTCGAATTCTCTCGCGAATCGTCTTTTTTTCGTTGCTCTTTCGGCAATGGCGATCGAGGCCAATCTATAAATTTACCTGGAGGCCGTTTTTCTATTCCGAGAGAAGTTCTCGGCGAGCGTCGCACCGTGGAGCTTAGTTATGGGCCTGTTTGTAGTGAGTTACTAATGAGCGCGGGATTAGTGTAGCCTCACGCAGAGCGCTTCTAGAGTCTAAAGGGTTTGAGCTCATGTTTGTTACAAATGTATGCACACTCTTATCCCCTCGTAAACTTTCGAACATTTATTTCGGAAACTAACGCCGGGATTCCCGCTCCGATGCATGCCTTCGCTCTTCGTTGCCTCGATCGCATCTCTCTCTCTCTCTCTCTCTCTCTCTCTCTCTCTCTCTCTCTCTCTCTCTCTCTCTCTCTCTCTCTCTCTCTCTCTCATTCATTCATTCATTCTCTGTCCTTCGTCACTTGTTCTATTTTCCGTTCCTCCTCGTTCGATCGGATTCTTCCGTTCGACGATACCAGAAGATCTGCCAGAAATCAAAGAGTTTCTCGATAATCGATCGCTTGCGAAACTTGCCAGTCAGTTTGTTTCGGCATCTTTTTCTAAGGGATCGTCGCAAATGATTTTTAAGTTCAGGATCGTCTTTCCGATCCTGCTGCGATCAGAGGAGAAAGAAGCCCCGACGCTCTTCCAAAGAAACATTGTCCCAGTATAGAATGTAAGTAACTATAAATCGCGCTTCCTTTGTCCAAGGTGGTCGCTTCGGAGGCCACGGCGGCCGCAGCCGCTCGTTACGTCCCTCACGGGTTCCTCACTTCGGTTCTCAGAGGAAAAATCTTCTTTTAAATTATGATTCAAGTATGTCTCCTGCAGTCGTCAAGTTCATTCCTCTTGCAGTTCAATTGGCTGCGCAGTCGGTAAGAGAACGCAGCATCGCACGAGACTCCTTCGTCATTTGTCATCCTGACCTTTGACTCGTCCACTCGTCAATCCGATTTATTGCAAAATGCATAACGCGCGAGTGTTCGTTATCGCCGTCCCACGCGACCTCACGACGTCTGCAGAGACTCCAGGTCCGGTGTGGAGGAGGCCTTAAGTTAGGTGGAAACCGCAGAGCGGCCTTACAAAGCGAAAGCGGCCAGCACGGCTTCGATCATGTGTGGGATAATGCGGTGGACGAGAGAGACGTAATCTGGTTGGTCCACGGTGCAACGGGGAAAGGATGAAGGAAGGATGAAGGAAGGATGAAGGAAGGGCCGAGAGCCTCGAGCGGCCGCCATAATGCATCGTGAGAAGTGCGCGCATCGGGTCAAACGGGTCAAAGGAACGTCATGGCGTTCCTCTCCTGGCCTATGGCGGAGGGCGCAGAGACGCCTTAGCCTTTCCTCGCACTCGCGCCTTCCTTGACTCCTCGCCTTCGCACTTTGCACTTGGCAGCTTTACTGCACTCCCTTCGTTCGCCTCTCCCCGTCGACGGAAACGCCAGTTTTGCGAAACGAACGCATCGCGAATTCTGCGATCAAAGAAAGTTTCGCAAATGTGGGAGATTCTTTGCTGTAAAATGATCTTGGCGACCACTTCCTTCCTTCGAAGCGACGAGGATCCGATGACCAGTTTGAGGTCGACGCTGACCGACGTGGGAAAGGATCCTTCTTGCTTCTCCTTCTGTTTCTCTCGAGACTTCTGAACCACGCACACGGGCACCCTGGATGCCTCTATCATCTTTCAGTGATGCATTTCGTATCGCTACGATCCTCAAGAGCAAATTCGAGAATCTCTGCCTCGAAAGAGAGAAAAAGGATCTGTCCGCCGCCATATAGCCAGAGATAGGAAACTTACGAAGAAAATCGTACGAGGGGTCGATTTTTCTCACGCGCGTCTTTACGAAGATTTCGTTTAGACGTCCCTTGGGCACGTGAGCTGGCAGGAACGCGTGCGGAGGACACGCATCGTTTCAATCGGTATTTAATAAGCCGGCTTTACGATCCAATTACATTACCATTTGTATTTGTATTCATAAGTTGCGCAACCAAAGGAAATCTCTCGAGCGGAGTTTTATTCGGTTTGTAATGTTGGCGGCTGTAGGGCCTACACGAAATGCATAAGTCGCTGATAGCCGCTCCTTATTGTAAGCGCCGATGCCTTCGGGCTTTTGGTAATTTGGTAATTTGGTATCCTCGCCGTCGAGCCTACTTCTCTGCCAATCGCCGGGGAGCGCACCGAGCCCATCGCCGAGATCTCAGAGTTTCTCCGTTGAACAAACTTTCTTTAATATTCGAGGGTGAAGGGGGCTGGAGGCGGCGGAGTGGGACAGGTAGATGCTTCCGTCGCGATGCTAAATTTGTTGTCTTAGGAGCGAAGAACGACAGAGTGTCGATCGCCGCCCCTCTCCTTCCCTCGGCGCCCCTCGGTGCGCCCTTCCGAATCGGCGCTGCCTCTTGTTAGTGATTTAAATACGAGCAGCGAAGCCGTACTCTGTACTTAATAAATAAATAACTGTATAATGCATGGATTCCATTGTGCATTGTACCTACAGCGAGACTCGGCTCGTGGAGACGCTTGGTCGTTTGGCCGCACGACAATATAATGTCCTATCCGTTACGATGCATTATAGTCAGAAGCAGCGCGTCCGATATGCGTGTACGATGTTGGTACGCTGCGTCCCATTATTCTTATTACATGGACGTTCCGCATAAGTGATACCCGGCGATACGCGGCCGAATACCTCCTCGTGCGTGTCAACCGTCCGCGCCTGCGCATGCGCCTCCGTCCACTTACATCCAATGCATTCCCTGCTCGTCCTTCTTCTAGGCTTTCCTTAAAACGCTTTGCTCCTTTCGCCTGGTGTCGATCCTCTCAATCTTTCGAATCTCGTGAATTTTGTGAATCCTGCGCACCCTGCGAAGCCAGCATGGGCAGGATGAAAGCCACGGATATCGCTGATACGTGTACGGCGTAGGTGGGCAGTAGGAACAACCAGCGAACACCGAGTTTATTCAAATACATTCAATTAATTTCCATAGCACAAACAATGGGTGCTTCGGTGTAACGTTTCTTTGGGGAAGAGTACGAGGAAGAGAGACAGAGAAGGATCGAGAGGAGCGGTGCTCACTCTTTCGTTCTCGAGCTCGTCTTCAGGACGAATCTTTAACGTAGGCAGAAGGGAGTCCAAAAACTCATTGAATTTATCGCAATTTTCTCAATGCTGCAAGCTTAATGAACTTTTAGTGAACTCAGTAGCAGAATTCATGTCGATTTAGATCGGAGCTATTTATCGTGATCTCATGATCGTTTACGGTCGACGGTGCGATTAATGCGTAATTGCTGTGATAAGTAATTAAATCTCTTTTTGAAGCCGTCAGCTGATAATTGGCCGGGGGTTCGTGGAATTGCCTATCCGCGAGCACAAGTGTACACAGAGAGAGAGAGAGAGAGAGAGAGAGAGAGAGAGAGAGAGAGTGAGAGAGAAAGAGCCGAGGATCGGTACGGAGCTGTGAA
Organism: Trachelus tabidus; assembly: GCA_030142655.1. Lineage (NCBI taxonomy): Eukaryota > Metazoa > Arthropoda > Insecta > Hymenoptera > Cephidae > Trachelus > Trachelus tabidus. Next base: position 331,294 of record JARQTI010000423.1, on the reverse strand, counting down.
TGGCTGCTTGGGCTTGGATGGGGAGCGGAGGGCAGAGGCGGCGGGGGCATCTAATTAATGGGGCGGCAACCGAACACTTCCCTCACGTCCCTCGCTCCTCGGTCTATCACCATTTTCCTCCATCTTTGATCTTCACCCATTTCTTCTTCTTCTACTTCTACTTTGACTCGTTCTGGTTAGGCCCCTTTCATTCGACTGGAGTAGATCGTCACGGAGGTGGCCTCGAAAACGATTAGAAAACAAGTCTTTGGCATACGATTCCCAAATTTTCCTAAACAAGCCTCGACGAACGGAACATCTGGTTTCGCTGCACCCGATGCGCCACTGTCCTACGGCCATGACAAGACTTCCTGACAACTGACGGCAGCAATGATCCTTCGATCATCGAACCACCCAACCGACTCACGTGGTAACATGTTATCCCCGCGATAAGGTGGATCCAATCCGTAGGATTGAAGTGTCGCTCAGAGAATGGGACTATCGACCACCGATCCTCGCAATCCTGACTCTTCTCGAGTGCTTCTGCCTGGACTTGGTTCGGCGTCCCGGCGCTCTCGCTCCGCATCGGACGTTCTAAAAAGCGGATGTATTTTTCGGGGTAGGAAGACGAGGACTTTCGGCTACGGATCTCGAAGGAATTCTTTGATGGGCCAGAATGAAAGAAAAACCACCCTCGAGAACTCGGTTTCCTTTATTTATCGTCCTAATTTGAAACGTCACCGACTCGCTGCCCACGAATGCCAGCCGTCCTTAAAGATCCTCAGCAGCCATGCTGAGCCATGGGATGGCATTCATTCCCATCTCCGGAACTTCTGTAATTAATTTAACTTCTTGTCTCGAGGATGGCGGCTGCTAATGGTTTTCTTGTACCTTTGATGTCCCTCGTCGCCTCTTTCCGCCGCGCACTAATTTGATAAGCCTGATTTTTATTGACCCTCCTGTCCTTTCCCGAGGATTCGATCCTCCGTAAGAACCGGAATTCTCTCTGGCTGAGTTGCGCGCGCGCGCGCCAGAACCGTCTTCAAACCGATTGCCAGGATCTTCACGGAACGACGCAGCTTCCCGAAGTTTCAGCTTCGCGAGCGAGAAAATGCTTGCCCGCCGGTGTAATAATAAACCGAGTGGAACCGCGTGGCCCGTTCAGCCCCCCGAGGCGTTAACGAGGCGGGCAAACAAAAGGAAGAGAAGGAAAAGAGGAGGAAGAAGAGGAGAAGAAACACGAAGAGCGGAGAAGGGATCGGAAGAATAAGAAACCAAGGCGCTTTTCAAGACAAGGTGTGAATTCTCTCTCCGAAACGTCTTCCACCGCGACCAAGCCCCCTCCCCCCCCGCCAATCCCACCTCCAGCACCTCATCCCAGTCAGCTCACGGAACAAACGAAAGCACTTCTTTCCAGCTCATTAAGTGGCCGTCTCTTTGCCTTTCGGTTCTCTGCCTTTGACGTGCAACGATGCACCAGCTCGATTGCCCCCCTCGCCCCTCTCGACGCCCTCGTGCATTCGCGTCGCTGAAACTCTGTCTATTTTACGCGGCCTGTAATTGGAATAATGTTATAAGAATCGGACGATCGAACGGCGGAGATCAAGTAAGCAAGAAGGGAAGCCAAGTGGCGTGTCGGAGGCAGCCCTGCCACCCTTGCTTACTTAATTCAACTTCACTGGGTTCGGAATTGTTTCGTCTTGCGGCTCAATGTTTGGCTTTCGGCTCGATCGTTCGAAAGGCTGCGTCGCGCAGCCGACCGGAAGTGCTCGAGATGGCGAAGCTTCTCAAAGCGCTACGTGTTCGTTTATTTACAATCGGGCAGAGAGAGAGAGAGAGAGAGAGAGAGAGAGAGAGAGAGAGAGAGAGAGAGAGAGAGAGAGAGAGAGAGAGAG
>JARQTI010000423.1:300457-329320 GCA_030142655.1 Trachelus tabidus | reverse complement strand
AGAGAGAGAGAGAGAGAGAGAGGGGGGGGGAGTAGAGTCGGGGAGCTCCTCGTAAATGTCGGAACTCATAAAAGAGCGTGTCGCGTCTCATTGTGAAGAGGTCCTGAATGGATGCTGTTTGCAGACAGGTTGAGGTGTCCATTGTGGTTCGCTGGGGGGCGCCGATTTCACTCGACATCGGACGTCTTCGGTAGAGTTCAGACGAGTTCCTACGGAAGCCCTCCCGTGGCTTCCGTTTCGGGATCTTCTGCTTTGTCCAGCACTGTTGACCATTTTTACCAAAAACGAGACAGTAAATCATTCCGGCGTGCGATTGGCCACGGCAAAAACAATGGCGACACTGCCGATCGCATAATCGCGTTGAAAGTCTTATTCGTTTGCGAGAGACAAGCGAGAGGAGGGGCCGCTCAGGCTCAACGGCCGCGGCCGTCCGTGACCGATTGCTTTGCTTTGTGTCTTCCTCTTTTTTTTTTCAGCTCCCTTCTTACATTCGTGTACCTCCTGGCGCCCTCCTTCAGCAAACGAGGGAGCTGGCTCTTCCGGGACCAGGGTGAGACCAATCGTCCCACACAAATATTTAGGCACCTCCATCCCGAGAATCCTTCCCACTGGGAGCGTGAAAATCGCGAATCGAATTGGTCCGTCCGGTCGACCGATCTTTTCCCAAAAATGCCCATTTGCCTTCTCTGGGATTTTACAAAAATATTTGTCATACCTCGTTCCCTACAATTCCAACGAGAAAATACTGGGAATAGGCGGATCTCGGCGATTCGACTACGCAAGTATATTTGAAAATTTCCAAAGCATCTTCCTGCGGCATCTTGGAGCGCTGGAGCCCAATTGAATACAACAATGGAAGATGCCGTTATATTCATGATGGTCGCCTTATGATCGTCATAAGATTTTACAAGGGCTATAACACTCGGCGCTTTATTGTTCGCCGGGATTGCCTGGCAAAAAGCTGAAGTCCCAAGTGGCTCCCGTGACGTCGGTCGAGACGGTGTAAATTCAGGCTGCTTAGGAAACCGGCTCCAAGACTCCAAGGGGCGGCATCCCGCGAGCACGTGCGAATAGAACGAGAGAAGTGGATAAGATAAAAACGGTCCATCGAGCAAGGGCAAACACAGGAAATCGAGCTGCCAAGTTCACCCGGGTGGAAGGTTAAGTCTCTCTCTCTCTCTCTCTCTCTCTTTCTCTGTCACTGTCACTCGGCAGGTCACGCCTCGTTGTTCATGGACACCCGGCGATTTTTATTAAGGGAATGTCACGATATTTATCTCGGAGGCGTGATAAATCCTGGTAATGGCTGCCATCAATCCACTCGATTGATGTGCTTCCTCATAGAGCAGAAGCGTGCCTCTTGACAATAAGCCTCCTTGAAATGCGAACGAAAGGATTGAGATCAAACGGATGAGACGGCCATGACGAGACTCGGTCCTATGGATCAGCTGGTCTTTTTCCCGTTGCACTCGAGATTTAGCGAGGAAAATGTCTGGTAATTTATCGTGTAAATTTTCCCTGTGAAGGGCGAATCTTCACGAAAACGATCGCGGGAGACTTTCTTGGTTGAAGGAGATTCCTTTATCTCTTTCGGGTTTCTCATTTCTCGCTGGTCAGCGAGGACTCGCAAGGAGGCCCCAGTGAGGATCCGATCGGGAGTAGTCGGCGGTCCTCGGGATCCGGTGTGGTCAGGGGTAGATGGTGAAGGGAGATAGGCAGCTACTTAACTTAACCCTTGCTCGTGCTGGTACTCGTGTGCTCGTGCTCAAGTTCAGAACCAGTGGACCCTGGAGGCTGCGAGCGGGAAGGACCGCTGAGATCGGAGGCCACACACCAAGAAAGACTAATAGCCCAGGAGATAACGCTCTTAAACACTTTGCCCGGCCAATGCTTCTTCTTCTTCTTCTTCTTTCTCTTCTGCTGCTGCTGCTGCTGCTGTTGCTGCTCCTGTTGCTTCTCCTCCTCCTCATCCTCCTTCTGCTTCCATTTCGTCTATCGACTGCCTTACTTTACACCGATAACGCGTCCTATTCTTTATCATCCCTCGGAATCCCCGGAGCGTCCCTTGACTCGATTGAATCCCGATTCCGCTTGGGCCCTTTTCAAGCAGCATTGGATATAGGATTGTCCACCGCTAAATTCTACCGGCGTATCGAGTTACCGGATCACTGGCCGACGTCTCCACTCGTTGGTCAGGAGGCCCCTCCTTGGCGAAGCCTCGCGATGACATCGACGGCAGCGCCGCGCCGGTGGCATCACGCGCAGAGTAACAACCTATTACCATTTTATTGTTGCTCCGGATAACTGCAACAAGTTTATTGCCGCAACGCCGAGTACCCATATAACTATCGACTTATGGGCAGCAGTAACGTTTAATCTCTTCTCCTTCCACGATGTCTCCGTGCCGAGTTTTCCTGCGTAGGATGCAACGCATCGTGCGGATGATCCGTCGGAGGATCGTGCCTTCCTAGGAAGAAACTTGCCAAAGAATTTAAATGGGAAATCGTAAAACGAGCCTCACACTGCTGCGGTGAACCATCGTGCGAAGCGAAGCTGCCCCGCGGAATACTGGAGATCCTGCTGCCCCGGAATCCTCGGATCCATATTTAAAGGATTTCGGTACCTATCCCTCGGCCCTTTGGCTCCAGTGCGTTATACGCGGAAGATATGTATCTTGCGCAACTCCCAGGCATTAGCTATACAAAGACGACAGGTGGTGTACTCTCTAGCCCAACCGGGCTGCTTAGCTATTCAGTTTTATTCATGACGCGCGCGATGGGGCCACCGGCCTCCTCGCCGCCCCCTCGAATTCCTCGACCTTCTCCTTCGACCTCTCCTCGACCTTCAGGCCCGTACTTGGGATCCATTCGATCGTACTCCTGGTGCGAAGATCCGCAAGAGCACGCAGAGTGAGTTCCGATGATTCAATGTTCAGCCCGATCAGGGCTCCAGGTGCCTTTGCAATCCGAGCCGTCGGAGGTCCGAATTCGCCAGTTGATCGGAGGATGGTGGACGTGGATCTTGACGGCATAGACGTAATTCCTCGAGGGAGCGAAGCGCTGGATCAACTGGATTAAGGGCCCGTGAAGAAGGTGGCCGGAGCCGGGGAGGTGAAAAGCAGTAGTAGTGGTGGTGCACGCTGCAGCATTATGCTGCTGGTAGGTAACACGATCCCAGGCCGGTATAATTAAAGTCCTCGATCAGCGCTATCTCGGGGATTCTTCACGGAGAACCCTCACTTTTCGTCACTGAACCTCCCCTCCCCCCTCCGCCGCCCTTCCCTCGTATCGCGATACACCGCCTCGACCTTTCTCTCCTGCAGACCACCTCATCCCTTCCCTCCCCTTTTTCTCCGTTCTCGCTCTTAATCCCTCGCTATTTCTCCCGGCGTACCCACAATACTGCCACGTACGTGCCGGAATGCCAAACTCGAGCGCCTCGTCAACCACGCATAATTTGGACTTTATCTATGATCGATAGTGCTGCCCCCGATCGTTCGCTGCCGCACCAGTGACACACGCGACACGTGTCTCCTTGCACGTGCGTCTACGCATAGCGCAATGCGCGCCTCGCGAATTGCTTGGCCGTCTGGATTTTAATGCGGATTGCACAATGGGCAGTGGATGCGGGCGAATCGAAGGGAGAGAGAGAGAGAGAGAGGAGAAGAGGAGAGACCGAGAAACCTTGCGGCTAATCGTGTTTCTCTTTAGTGCTTAACGAGTCTCGGTCAATTAACATTAATTATTATGGCTCGCTACGTCGACTCGGAGATTGATTTAGTTGACGTGCCCTTCGCTTGAATTGGCAGTTTAACTCGCAGAGATACGCGCGCCTTTGCCTGATGCTCGAGAGAGAGAGCCTTGGCCGTCGGTCGACTGGCCCGAGAGAAGGACGCGAATAGGCGCGTAGATGCGTCGCGTCGTAGGTTCCTATATAGATACGTGTGAGATACGAGTTTCCCACCGTTGGAGCAATTACGCGCAGCCATCGCACAAACGAGCACCTCGAGAGGCGAGAGAAGGAGCTCCGAAGAATCCGAAGGAATTGCAGGACAGGGTCGGCGCGTGCCAGAGGAAAAGCGAACCTGATAGATCGATCGATCGGCTGACGCGTATCCGAGTGCGATTCCCTCGACGGAACAAGTATCGGCCTCAGCCGTCCGTGTCTCCTCCACGTGGCTACACGGATTTACGAGGGAATTAACGAACGATTAATCTAGCCAATTAATTAGTATCCGCCATCAATTACAGTGGACGTATCGTTGTGCCCATGCGCGACTGCAAGTCTGACGATAAGAGTGGCCCGAGGCTCGTTGCTCGCTCTGCAAGCGCACGCGCACGCTGCCTGACATCTTAATTAGCTGGAATTACCACTGATAGCAGCGAGACACGAGCACTCCTCCTTTCCTCCGGACCCGATTCTTCCTCTTCCAGAAAATTGGACTTTTCGCCATTTTCTTGACCTTTTACTCTGCAAACGATTGACTCAATCGTCAAATCGAATGCAAACATCTTAAAGTCGTGAGAGCACACGTTGCTGAAGACACATTGGAACGAAAGGCGCCGGCAACTTCTGAACTTCCGGTTAGGATGAGGCAAGTCGAGTCTCCGACTGGACGGCCGAATGTCTCTTGAAGATCTCTTAAAGATCTGTCGGAGGACTTCGGGCCGGCGGATGGATCGAATTTTAGAAGTCAATAATCATGAAGTTTTGAAGTAACGACTGGCAACAGGTACCGCTTGTTGGTTGTTGCTCTTTGCTCGCTCGGAAGCCGTGACTGAAAACGGTGGCAAAGACTCTCCTCCGGCCGCACTGCAAACTGACGTCTCTCAGGGTTAAATTTTCCCAACGAAGAATCATCCTTGAACGAAGCAGACGGCTCTTTTGGCGGCGAGAGACTCTAATTCAAAAAAGCCAAATCCTACGTAATAAGAGAGCGTGATTTACGGATGTTTGAAATATCCGATTCACAAGAAGTCTCCACTCGAATCGCTACGAGGAATCCCAAAGTCCGTTTGCTCGTTCAAATAATCAGCGACGCGCCTTCGTGTAAACCCACGATCGCTGGAATTCCTCGGTTCTCTCGAACACTTCCAGAGGTTCGCTTAAACTCTCGGAAGGAATGTATCCCGGAACAAGAAACGTCGCTGAACTCTCAATACAGAACAGCGGCAACGAGCTGCCGCAGTTGAGCTGCAATCGCGAGAGTCGTAAAACCAATTACTTGCAATTAGCAAGGTTTTACGGGCCAAGTATTTCTAGCGGGCCGTAAAGATAAAACAATAAAGGCGTGGGTGATACCGGAGAGTGATACCGAGCACACGCTCCAACGAATGACCGAGCCTAACGTAACGGAAGAAGATGTATGAGAGGCGTGAGGGGAGGTCCCTCGTCCGGCTGCCATATTCGCCATTTGCCATTTGCCATTCAACTAAATTAACGATCCGAGTTACTTGTCACCAGATGTTTTCGTTTGCCCATTCACACTCTCACTCTCACTTTGCTTCCCTTTGAGCATTCTGACGCTGACAGTGGAAGCGGAGTCGACAAATAATCCACAGCATCTTCCGTGCAATATTGGATCAGCCGACAAAATGCGCTGGACCTTCTCGCCAGGGCGATACCATCTATTCTTCTCTAAAGGATTCCTTCACAGCCGAAGGTTTGACGATGACATTTACGAGAAGAGTCGCTATAAAGTTTAATAAGTCTGACGATGGGAGAGATCTGCGGCATTGGATGCAGGAACAGGAATCGAGTGAAACTCGGAGGAACTTCCTGAGAGAGCCGCGTCACACCTGAAAAAACATTAATCGAAAGTGGTGCACAGCAAGCGATTACGTTTATCGATATCTCCGCGCGCGGGCTCACTTAAATAAACAGCGATTAAATCCTTGTTAGAGCCGACACGCCGTCGTGGGCATCGACATTCCTGAACGGTTCGAGATTTAACTTTGGACGGCGGGCAGATAGGATCGGTCCCGGTGCTGCGGCGATCCGGAGGACCGTGGTGGGCTGGGGGGGGGGGGACTCGAGGACTGCAGCTCCTCTATCTAATCTGGCCACTTTGCCCGCGGGTAGCCGTGTTTTGCCCGGGGATCGTGTTAAGGGGATTTACATTCATTTGGATCCTAATAACCCGATCCTTGATCCGGGCCGCGATTTGGAACACGATATCCTCGACCTATTCCTGCCTTCCTACCTCTCAGCCTTTTCCCAGCCCTAACGATCCCAACGATCCCAAAGATCCTAACAGCCCTCCCGAACCCCCTCTGTCCTCTGACCCCTGTTCCCTGTCCCGTATCCGTACCTCTCCCTCTCTCTCTCTCCCCCTCCCTCTCCCCTCCCACTTTCCTCGTCAAGTTCTCGTCGAAAGGACAATCCTGAACGACAGTGACGCCCTTCTCCTACAATAACCCTTCTACGAGTCCTCTTTTTCGCTTTACCTCCTTACCTCCTAGCTTGTAAAATCAACCACAATGACTTGCTATGTGCGTAATCTATTAGCTAGCGATTAGCCTACAGTTGACTGTCGGAACCGTCAGGGTCACGTGGCTATTCAAATAAACATATAAAACGCACTCTTTGACTCATTCTCAGTCACAAACTCACGGGTGATTATCGTGTCGCCTATGCAAATGTTAACTGTAAGATCCGTAAGACAGTGTCGCTTCTTAGGCCACGTGAACTGGCCAGCTGACGTTATCGAAAGATCGCAGCACGTTACTCGATTATATCGTTTTGAAGGAGAAAAAGAAGGAGGAAACAAAAATGAAAGATTCGGCAGATTTGGCTGACACGACTAGAGGATGAAATCCCTGGAGCTGAAGAGAGAAAAGAGATTTCGAACGCGAACGAACTGTTCCGCGATTGGCGTTGACGGGACGTCGTCACCCGGAATCAAGGCAGGAACTCGTCGAGGAGAATGACGGCCCGCGGGCAACAGCCTCCATAATCCGTTCCCACAGACAAAAGAAGTTCGTGGCCCGTCGCCCCCGATCTTCCTCGACTACCACGAGCTCCTCTCACCCTGGTAATAAGGATGTAACCCGAGCCGAACCGCTCGGACATCGAGACTCGGAGACCGAAGATACTTGAAGACTTTAAGAGACACGATTGTCCCGCGATCTTCTAGCCGATCCGACTCGTTCGATTTGTTCCAACCTCCGATTTTCCACGAACTGCGCCTCTCGAACCACAAACATGCAGGAGATGCCGATCCTTCTCCCAATCGCAGTATCCTCAAACGATCCATTGTGGCTTTATCAGCTGATACCTTCCGAACTCTCTCTCTCTCTCTCTCTCTCTCTCTCTCTCTCTCTCTTTCTCTGCGTTTCGCTTTCTTTCTTTTTGAATCTTGTTGGTCGAGTTGCTTTCCCAGAGACTCCGCACAGGACACAACAAATCCATTGTCCCCTGGATTGAGAATCGATGGCCTTGCCTCTGGTCTGCGCCAGTCCCGGAGAGAGAAACAAACAGATAGGTGGATAGAGAGAGAGAGAGAGAGAGAGAGAGAGAGAGAGAGAGAGAGGCCAGCGATCACATTTAACATAAATTTTGACGATTGTGTTCTTATGATTCCCAATGGTAGCGATGGTACCGATGGTAACGATGGCAGCTATAATGGTCCTCGGACGAAGGTGCCTCGAGTTTCGACGAGGAAGGGAGAAAGAGAGAGAGAGAGAGAGAGAGAGAGAGAGAGAGAGAGAGAGAGAGAGCGCGAAGGAGAGAACGAGTGAGGCGTGAGATAGGTCATCCAGACTGGCAGGGATCGCATCTCCAAGCTAGGCCCTCTAGAGAGCTCCACAAACACTCGAGATGGTGCTTCTTCTTACGCGCCCCATTGTTGCTGCATCATCTCGAAGGCAAACTACCCGTTCGCAGCTATTGTGGCTGATTGTGGCTACCATTTCAAGTAGCACAGTGCCAAAGCTTTGGCAAAGCAGCATAGCGCCAGAGCGTTATCCTATCGGAATGGAAGACAGACTATGGCAAACTTCTTCGCGCCGTTTCTACGTTTCTGTATTTTAACTCTGGATCTCTAACGAGTTCGCCACGCAGAGCTTCCTTCTTTCCCGATGCTAGTCGCAAGTGTCTCTGCTCACAAAGAGAATGACCGATCAGCTGATTGTACGTCTCGCTGGGATCTCAGTGAATGGAAGACGATGGGGTCGATTCTTCGGCGCTTGGCATTTGACTTGGCAGCAGGCCGTTGGAGTTGGACCTCAAAGAGGAAGAAAACGAGGACGATCAAACAAGAAGAGTAAAATAAAGGCCGGCGGGAGGATCGAGGCCAGAGAGACGAAGGAGAAGCAGGCGAAGAGAAGGAAGTGGAAGAAGAAGAAGAAGAAGAAGAAGAGATGGAAGAGGAGAAGGAGGAGGAGGAGGAAGGAAAGAAGAGAGGCCGCGGGGGCGGGGCCGGTGCTGGAGCCCCGGATCTGTGGATGCTGGGATCGAGGATCGAGGATGGAAGATGGAGCCCATTCTCGTTCCCCATGTTCCCTGATCCCGTGCGACTTCGCAGCCAACCCCCATCGGCTCCGACTGCTTCGCTGCCCCACCTTCTTCTCTTGACCTTCTCACCCTCCATTTCTCTCTTCTTCTTCTTCTTCTTCTTCTTCTTCTCGTCGATTCGAATGGCAGAGCCAAAATAGAGCTACACAGAAAGCAACGCCACGGGGGAACAATTGGCAAAGAGTCAATGTTTTTGGGTAATTTGCAATGGCGCTCGTTACGAATCGAGGACGGGCCTGTACCAGCTGTTCTCTCAGAGAAATAAGAGCCGAAGCGAGCCGAGATTGACCGAGAAGAGCCGAGAGGAGATGCATTTTACGTACACTTGCCCGCCTTACGGTGCCTTTCTTCCGTAATGGATTACAGACTGGGCCATTTTTCACTCGAAATGGATTTTCATAAGGCCGACACGCATTCTTGGCTTTAGCCAACTTTTTTCGCCTCCGCCAAATGTTTGTAAATAGATGTAAAGTTTGGGAGGGGCCAGAGGTACCCTGCTGTGCGAACAGGACGCCCCATAGCGCACTTGGACCAGCCAGCTCGCTCACCATTCTTCCCTTTCTTTATATTTATGCTTTTATCTTTTATTCCCTCGTCTTCGTCCATTCTCTCCCCCCCCCTCTCTCTCTCTCTCTCTCTCTCTCTCTCTTACCACAAGAAGCAGAGCGAGTCCTCTCAAAGTCTCTGCAGAATATACGCGGTGCTGGTGCAGTGGCGTCGGCGCCCTTAAAAGTCCCGGTAACAGAGCTGCTGGCTATCGGCTCAATAGATTCAACAGCGTGGCCTCAGGAGGTGAAGTCGATCGCGTCGTTCGAACCTCGGAATTATCCAGTCTGTTGGACTGATCTTTGATTCTCCCACATAAATACTCGAGCAAACGAATCGCACTCGAGGGAATTAGGACTCGCATTGAGAAAGGGGGACTCCCGGAGGATGGTACCGTGACCTGTCGTGTCGAAGCTCCTCTTCGACTAATCGCTGTCCCTGGCTAACCCATTCATGAGCAACCGCACCCCTGGCTCCCTAATGGGACACGTTTGTACTACGAAAGATATCCGACAGGCCAGTCCAATGGACGGGCTTTCTGATTCGCGCACACAAACGCCATCCAGCATTGCCACCATTGCCGTCATTACTGACACTGCTACCACACTACCAACGTCAGTGAAATTAGTGGCATCAGGAGGAGCACAGTCGGCAGTATGAGAAAGCATTGCTCCTGCAAATTCTGATTATTTTGCATCCCCAAGAGGATTCGACAGTCGAGCGCGCATTGAAAAGGTTCGCTTCCCACCTCCTGTTCGCTACGACACATTCAATAGAAGCTAATTGCCAGCCGGCGTGCCACCGCCGAATACCGTAAAGCCCCCCAGTAAACGAACTGAACCGCCATTCGAATTCTTCAAATTCTTTGATTTCATCGATTCGTTTGCTCCTCTTGGGCGCTGCTGCTGTCTCGAAAACAGTTTAGTAGATGAAAAGCAGAGAGTAGAGAAAGGAGAGAAAGGAGAGCGCAATCTCTCCGGTAGGCTCAATGCCAGCTCCTCCTGACTCTCCGACTTTCAAGTCAAAGACCTTTTGTCCGTCGCCGTCTCTGGTCAAAGGAGCGATTATCCACGAGCGAGTGGAAATCTGAATATCGGAGATGCTCCTATCGTGAGCATAAAGCTTGGCTCAAGGTGAGAACCACGCTGAGTAGAAGAGCCAACAATGCGTCAGCAATGCAGGAGCTGCAGGTTTGCGTCTCGCGGCCGTCCGGATGCGCGTTTCGGATTAACGCGGAGCCAAAGTCAAAGTAAGAAACAGAATAAAAAGCACAGTTAGGCCTACGGTTGGTCGGAATTGGCTTCTCGCTCTTAAGATCCATTTGCCCCCCCTCCACCCTCCGCCCTTACTTTTGGCTTTGGCTCTGGGTTTGGATTTTCTCAGGCTCGAAGGGAAGGAGTCCTTCGCGGTACGAAATCCAGTGACAGAACAAGGAGGTCGGCTGTTGGCGCTGCAGGTAGTCTCCAAAGAAGAAAAATATTTGGTCGATCGGCGTGACTGACTCTCGTTCTCCTTCTCTCTTCCATCGGGCTTGACTTACGTGTCTCATGCACTTACACTATTCTGTTTGGCTCTCGATTCGCCACGGCGCACCTTAAGTCCATTTGTAAGTTCATAAGTCCGTCCCCGTCCATCCGTCCGTCACTCTAGTCCAAACATACATTTATTTCTCGCTCGGATGGTCTTTACCTGAAAGAGACCACCTTCGTCAGGCAGGCACATCAAATCTCGCGCCGTTCTCCCCCGCTCTTCTCTTCTCACTCGCTCTCTCGCTCTCCTTCTCAGTCTCTCCTCTTTATTCCTTCTCTCGCACACGAATCAACGAGCTCACGAACGAGTTAGCGAACGAGCAAAGGGGAAATGAGGAAAGCGCAATGACAATGAATGAAGGAAAGAGAGACGAAAAGAGGGAATGCCGTGAAAACGGAAAGACGGAAGGAAGGAATAAGCGAAAAAACAAGGAATTAAAGGAAATGAGAGAAAAAGAGATGCGAAGAACGCAATTAGAAGAGAGAGAGAGAGAGAGAGAGAGAGGGGGGGGGGTGAGTGGGGGAGCGAGAGGAATAAGTAGTAAAGATAGTTTAAAAAGAGATGAGGGGAAAGAGAAGGAAGTAAGGAAGGAAGGAAGGAATGAAGGAAGGAAGGAAGAAAGGAAAGGAAGAGAGGAATGGAAAAAGGAGGAAATAAAGGAAGGAAGGAAGGAAAGACCCATGATGTCCCCTCGACTAACGTGCGATCGAAATGCTCTCGTCTGTTGCAGAGGTGTAAGGAGAAGCTGAACACCCTGGCGATCTCGGTGATGAACCAATGGCCGGGGGTGAAGTTGCGCGTGACGGAGGGCTGGGACGAGGAGGGGAAGCACGCGACGGATTCGCTTCATTACGAAGGCAGAGCCGTCGATGTGACGACAAGCGATCGGGACCGTTCCAAATACGGGATGCTGGCGAGGCTGGCCGTGGAGGCAGGATTCGACTGGGTCTACTACGAATCTCGATCTCACATACACTGCTCCGTCAAGTCCGGTTAGTATCGAGTTCGATAGCTTCGCGAACTATCCTTCACACCGTCATCCACTATCACCATTATGATTATCCGTCAATCACGACTTCGCACCTTTTTCTTCCTTCCTTCCTGCCTCCACTCTGAATCACCGCTCACTGCTTCCCCTTTTCCAGCACCGTCATTATTAATTACTCCTAGGCCTCAAATTTCCTTCTGGTAATCCTATAGTCATATTTCTAACTCTAATCGACTCGCAATGAGCGAACGTTCTTTCACTGCATGTTAGGATGACGTCACGAACGTGAGACTAGACAAATGTACAGACAAACGGCAGAGTAGTAACTTGGAACGAAAAAAAAAAAAAAAAAAACATAAAGCTCTTGAGAAGCAGATCCTGTGAGTGAACGAATGAGGATGGTATGAGTGTCCGTGAAAGTACCTGAGAGAGAAAGAGAGAGAGAGAGAGAGAGAGAGAGAGGGGGGGGGGGGGGCAGGCAAGAAAAGGGTAGGGAGGATCGGAGAGTTCGCCGAGAGACGTTAAACTCTCTGATTTAGTGGGCGGAAAACGCTTTGACGGAAATAGCACGTAAATAAGGAGCGAGGCGTCAACGTCGGCGATCCTATCGGTGATATAAATTCTAATTACATTTTGTTAATTCGTTAATAATTTAGCGATATAAATCTTAAGACATTGTAACGACGTCGTAGAATGTAAACGAGCTCCGAGCCGAGTCTCGTTCGCTCGTTGGACGCACAACGTCCACATACCGGGATTCTCAACGCGCTTCGCTCCTCCATTTCCATTAATTGATTCTTCCGCTTGGACACGGCTCTTCTTCGATCGTTCCTCCTCCACGCTTCTGTGCCTGCTCTTATCTTATCTACCTGTTCGGTTATCCATGTTGCCTTATCACTTGTTAAAATCCCTGCTTCCCTTCTCTTCCCTTCGTCCCTTCGGCCTTCTTCAACCAGTTTAAACAAGGCCACCGATCAATTCAATCCGAGTCAGCATACTTGGGTGATCAGGGAACGCGTTCCCTCGGACAATTATCGAGACGATCGATTATCGTATTACTTAGGACTCTCGTCTTACTACGAAGGAGCCAAAGTATTATTAATCTTGGGAAAAACGAATGCAGTATCGATAAACAAACCGATTAGGAAGCAGTCTTGAGAAATGATGTATGGTGCGTAGAATTCCACCGGTTATCTTTGCCCGTGATAAAATGATTAATTAGTGTTTGATCGGTCGTGCTTCGAGTGAGGACAGATGATCAATATTACGATTAACGATGATAGCAGCCAATTGTCTTTCCTTTGCGAGGAACCACTGCAACTTTCAATAATTTTTCCAAAATCTTATTTTTTTCGAGCCTTTATGGAAAACGTCTTGCGATTTTGTCTTTGATTATTTCGATAACGGCAGATTCGATTCTCAGGGTTTTTCAAAAGTCACAAGAGCTTCGCTCATTGAGCACCACTGTTTCGCTAGTTAACCAGTTCGACGTACGAGGCAGCACTCGCTAACTAGCTAGAAGATTTCTACGTTGCCGGTTATCAACCATCCCCCTTGTACAATACCATAAGGGTGCATTCATAGTGAGCACCGTGCGCATTCACAGGATAGGGTAAAACTACATCGATATTCGTATCGACTGTAGCCTCGAAGTCACAAATACATTACAAGAATTGCAAATTTCCTTAGATTTCGATCAAAGCTTTTCGCTCCAAGATCGGAGCGAAGATCTTTTTCGAGGAGATCTTGGTTGATCCTCATCACCGTGGTCGTCTCGCCAACCCCGTCCGGTTTTCGTGTTTACCTACGCAGCCAATCAGTGGAGCGTGCTTGTTTCAGAACCTTTCAGAGACCCAGATCCGATTTCAAAATAAATGCCAATAAATCGAGCCAAGGCTGCCAGATCAAATTAAAAGTGAGCGACACGTAGCCGCAAAATCAATACGGGCGGATACTCGAAGAAAGCCTACGGTGTGACATGGCGACAGAACGAGAGAACGACTAAGCAACAGGGCGACGGAACTATCCGCGTGTTAATTTTCACGCGTCACATAATTTCGCTTTTCTAGAGTTCCAAAGTCCATCCGAAAATTCTTCGCTTTGGCGTCCACTCGCAAGTATCATAAGAGGAATCTCCACTTATAAAAAAAAACTCCTTATTTCTTAGAGTCTCGCGTACACATCGTTTTCCACGCGTAAAATGAAATTACACGCTTTCCCACGGTGACTCCCTGATTCCCTGGCTCCAATCCCAATACCAATCCCGATCCCAATCCAGTACCTGTTGTCAGCTTTCATTTACGTCAGCACTTATGCCAGATAGCAGCGACACCTCCCAGATCCAATTACCTGATCGCCGAGCCGATTGACTTTGATCACGTTTTCAATTCCCATTTATGCTTCCTCAAGGAATCCTCGTTTTCACCCCCTCCCCCCGTCCCTTCTTCCTCCTTTTGCCATTCGATGTCCCGAGTCCAGTACGCAAAATATCCTGCCAGTATTTTATTCATAATCAATTCCTCGACCACGCTCCCAGTAGGATTGCAGTTCCCTGCGGAATCTATTCGAAAGCTCTACTGAGAGCCCACGTTCTTTGCTTCTTTGCAGAATCCTCGTCCGCCGGAAAGTCCGGAGGATGCTTCCCTGGTAGCAGTCTGGTTAGAACGGAAGATGGTTCGAGGAAGCGGCTGGATCAGCTGCACCTTGGAGAACGAATCGCTGCGCTTGACGCGCGCGGCAATCTGCTTTACAGCGAGGTGATCGCCTTCCTCGATCGTTCTCCCAAGGACAGGAGAGAGTTTCTTGAGCTGACCACGGAATCGGGCCACGTGCTCACCCTGACACCAGCCCACCTGGTGCCCGTCCAAGGGAAGTCGGCCGTCTTCGCTGCGCGAGTCCAGCAGGGCGACAGGATTCTCGTGCGAGACGACGACGTCCGGAACAACGAGATCGACCAGATCTACCAGATCAACGAGAACCTCCGGTGGGACCGAGTTACGCGGGTCCAGCTAGTCCTGAAGGAGGGTATCTTCGCACCACTCACCACGGAAGGAACTCTTCTCGTGGACGACGTCGTCGCTTCCTGTTACGCAGTCGTCGACAGTCAGACGATCGCGCACTACGCCTTCCTCCCGTTGAGAATTTTGAACAATCTCAAGTCCGGAATCCACAGATTAGCCAGCCTGATGTCCGGGTCTGTGGCTTCGTGGAAGATGCCCGAGAGGAGATACTCGGAGACGATCGACGTTAACTCAACGAGGCATCCAGCAGCAGCCACTGGGGTCCACTGGTACGCCTCCGTCCTTTATTCAATCTCCACGTACGTCCTGCCGGCGCATTTGCTCTATTGAGTCGCATCAATCGCGGATGTGCGCGTCATCCTAGGTTCAATGGTCATTGGCTGAGCAATGGAGCGCCCTCGTACGTTCCACAACTTCCGGAAAAGGAGAAGTAAGGAAACGAAGTTAATGTCAAAGACAAGAACGAAGACGAAGGGGAAAGAGAGCGGTGCGATTCGCCGAGTCTTTTTATCGAAATAACGAAGCTTTAGAGAGAATCGAACTATTTTGGCGTACTACGTGTATAAATATATTCGATCTACTTGCATTATATCTGTAAGAATAAGTATCTATTTGTATACAGGACGTGCAGGCTGTGTATTCAGTGTCGACGCAGTAGCGGAGAGCCTATTAATTTCTATCTAACGTGGAAGTCAAATTAACGAGGTCAAACAGTATTAATTGAGATTGTATAAAAATTTGAAATTTTCGGACAGCGTCACGCCGTTGGAATCACATTTTAACGTACGAGAATCCAGAGAATAAAACTGAGTGAGAGATGGAAAGAGCTCGTCTAGTTTGGAAAAAAGAAAAAAGCAAAAAACTGAAAATGGATCTTTGCTCGTGAATTAGCGTGGCTCGCATCTTCGCAAAAGCGAATTGCAATAATTTCTCGGACCGGAAATGATCGGGTGATTCCGTTCCCATCCGAGTAATTGAATAATCGAATAAACCAATAGATGAATGGAAGAATGAATTTGTGAACGAGTGAACGAGCGAATGAGTTAAGTAAGTAGAAAGGTAATCGGCGCTCTTTAAGAGAATTACGGCGATTTGTAAATAGTCGATCATTATGAGTCCCGCCAGTCGGATTGTACGTAATTCACTCCCTTGAGTCCCTCCTATGCACGCATTCGTCCTCATTCTATTTACAATATTTATCGATATCACTATCGCCACCACCTATTATTTCATATAATTCACGATTGCAAGTGTCGATTCTTTTGCTGTATAGTATTACGTAGGTCGTACTCGCCTATAATTATTTCAATTTATTTTTTTTTCCATTTTATTCAATTCTATTATCTATCTATTATAACAATAAGATTGAATTAACTATTATCCCCAATCAATAATATTCTTACTATCGTCACTTTAATTATTATCTATTATTAACCTGACAGCGATCATCGTCATCAAGATTAATGATATTACAGTAGCAATATAATAATTATTTTATTGACACGTAAGTTATCACGAAATATTATATATTATATTATATTACAATAATATTATTATATTGTCGTAATTTTTATTTGTACGTAGCACAAAACAAATTATAAATTATGTATATATTATTGATAAAATGAATTATACCATTAAAGGAAATTCAATTGATTAGCGATTTATTGGCTATCCCATGCCCAAGGTTCGATCGTATTGACGCGAAAGAGAGCAGCGACCGGCGCTTTTGACTCTCTCGATAATTTCTAGATTGTTTGATCGGCTCTTTCCCATGAAGATGTCTGTTGTCGCGCGCGCGGCAACTGGTTCGCTCTCGGGCGCTGTCGCCGATTGCGCATTGGCGCTCGTTACGATGAAACGTCAGCCGAGTCAAGGAAGAAAGGCGGTTGAGCGAATAGGAGATTCAAAAAGTCGACATGGCCAAGAAGCTCGAGGAGGAGGAAGAGGAGATCCTGAACAGGGTGAGTGTGTTCCTGGTGAATGACGCACCGGAAGAGCACAAAAAGTCCATAACGATAACCGAGCTTGTATTTCTCGACAGCGTATGGGCGTGATGGTATCGCAGCTACGGGAAATCGATAAGGAATTCTTTGAACTGGTCACAATTGGAAACGTGGCTGACGTACGGACCTTCGTCGCGAGCCACGGGGATGTCGATCTGAACGTCATGAACTTTGAAGTAAGTGAAGAAACCGGGTCTATGATTCTCTAAGGGCTGCCCCCAGCGTCGATCGAAGCGATGGCGTCAGAGTTGGCTTTTAGAACAGACTAAGAGAAGGAAATGAGAGCCGTTGTCCTCCGTGTTCCTTCCTCCATCAACCCCTTTTGGGGAAACGCACCGGCGTGATTTACGTGTAGCTTTTGCTGGGATCGAGTACAAAGCGACGCGACTAGCGGACGGATAGAGACCAAGCTAGAGAGATGGAGCACTGAGAGGGAGAGAGAGGGAGTGAGAGGGAGGAATCGGTTATCTGAGATCTCACCCCATAGGAGAACACGTACCCCCCGTGGAATGCGCCCTCCTTTCCTCCATCCCTCCATCCCCCCT
Organism: Trachelus tabidus; assembly: GCA_030142655.1. Taxonomy (NCBI): domain Eukaryota; kingdom Metazoa; phylum Arthropoda; class Insecta; order Hymenoptera; family Cephidae; genus Trachelus; species Trachelus tabidus. The sequence continues at coordinate 312,171 of JARQTI010000423.1, read as the reverse complement.
CCCCGCCGTTCCTCCCTTCCTCGCTCGAAGGCCCCAACCCCCTTTGACTTTGACTCGAAGCCGAAGAGAGGAGGACGTGTCTCCGCTTCGTATATCTCCGGCCATATTTCAGGGCTCGCTTTACAAGACAATGGTTTCAACCAGCGACGATAAAAATTATTCAAATGACCAGCTTGTAAATTCCAAGGGGAATCCGGGCCACTGCTCGACTTGTCCTCGGGTGTTTCGTCTACCCGTTTTCTGAGCTCCCATTCTGGACTCTCGATATCGGCTAACTGAATGGCAGAGCTCTTGCAGCAGGTTCTCTGCACTAATGCCGCTCGGGAAGAACTTGTAGAGTGCCGAAAGAGATTCGGAAAGTCTATCGATTCGCAGGGGTCGACTGCGCACTGCCAACGATTCTCCAAGAGATACGAGACGGCTGCCCCCAAGTGCTCTCCCCCCCCCCTCTCTCTCTCTCTCTCTCTCTCTCTCTCTCTCTACAACTATTACCATTTTCATCGGTTTCGACGCAACAAGTAACCTCGATGACGTAATACTACTGTGAATTTGTGAATGGGGAAGCGAGGCGACGACAATGGACGCGTGACATTTATTATCGAGATGCACCGCGACGCCGTTTCAGTCGACAATTCGACAGAGAGGGTCCTTCGAGGAATGACATTAAACGTAAATCGACTCTAACAAAAGTGATGGCTGCGACGAAAACTCCCGAATCCTGAGATCTTAACGACGTATCCACGGCGACACTTTCTTCGATTGAACGAAGAAGCGTGAATCGTTAGGATGGATCTTCCGACATTTTTGACTTGACCCACTGAGAAGAAAGAAGCACGTTGGCTTCTGGGGATTCGGCCGCGTTTGCACGAAGGATCGACTGGTCTGCGACTCGAGACTCGGATTCTCTCGCTGGATCTTGGAGACGCGCATCTCCATCCCCATCGGCTCGTCCGATTGTGTGGTTGAGCTCTAACATAAGTGCCCTATAAACCACCGCAGGCGTCTTCTCTCTGTCTCTCCTTCTGTCCGCCTGTCCGTTCGTCCATCCATGGCTCCACGAGTCTTTGGGTCTTCGGGTCCCTCTGTCGCTTTCCCGCGGCGTAGATTCTCCTGGTCCTGGCGCAGCGTGCGATGCCTTTGTCGCTCCTCTCTCTCTCTCGCCGCTCCGACAAATGGTTACACGCGTTTCTTACCGGGACCCCTTTCGGTAATCTTGTAACCACGCCGGTGGGCCGTCCATTGCCAACTGAGATTCCCTCGGGCTCGAGAAAAAATACAAATTCTTTGAATCGGCGCTTCCGTGGTTGGTGCCCCCTGGCCCCGCTCTTTCGCTGCTAGCCACTTCATTCTCGTGTCTTCCAGGGGATTTCCGCACTGCACATTGCCGTGAGGGACCGCAATATAAACATGGTGGAGTTCCTGCTGTCTCAGCCGGACGTTGACGTCCACGATACCGCGTTGTACGCCATACGTGAAAACGAGCCACGGATCGCCTTCATGATTCTGAATAAACTCGAGGAACAGAGTCCGGGAATGGAGAAGGTCGGCGCTACCCACAGCTCGGAGTTCGCCGATGACGCGACCCCACTCTCGGTCGCTGCGCAGTACGGACATTACGAGATGATAACGCTTCTCCTGGATCGAGGTCACAGGATCGTGAAGCCTCATCCGCCGAGTTGCTACTGTGCGGAGGTCTGCAAGTACGATCGAGTTCCTTCGCATCGTTAAAAATTCATTCGATTAATCCCAATTGATTTATTCCCGAAAGGCCTCAACGAGAATCGGAGGATCCTCTGACCCTGGACAAGATGCGTCTCGAGCTCTACAGGGCTATCACCAATCCAGCTTACATCTGCCAGGACAGCTACGACCCGATCCTCGTGGCCTTCGAACTCTCAAGGGAACTGCGTCTGGCTGGAGTGTACGAGCACGAGTTCTACGACGCGTACAAGACGCTCTCCGAGGTGGGTGCTAGTGGGTGGAAAGGTAGGAAAGATCCTCGCGAGGTTCAGGACTTTCTGATGCAGGATGTCGCCCAATTCGCAACCGATCTGATTGGCTGCGCTCGAACCGCCGATGAGGTCGAGGTCGTTCTAAAGCAAATGGCCGGACTTGGCTTCACCACCCCTTTCATTTATCCTCGACTGCTGCTGGCCATGGATTGCAGACAAAAGACCTTCGTTGCGCATCCGAACGTTCAGCAGGTACGGGGAGTCTCGGCGTTGGGCCTGCCGGGAGCTGCTCTACTTGGCTGCGTGGCCGGGCAGGAATATCGCGAGAGACTTCGCTTTTAATAAATTTCAAGTGCAGGTAATAGAATCAAAGTGGATGGGCGACTGGTACGAGTGGAAGATCAAGTCGGCACTCTGGAAGGCTCTGATGATTCCACCACGGATGCTCATCCTGCCGATAATAGCGATGATGCTCTTACTGGCGCCAAATTCAGCGAGGTCGAAACACTGGAAGATCCCAGCAAATCGATTTCTCTCCTCCGTCGCGAGTTACATTGTCTTCTTGGGTTTTGTGTTTTTCGAGTCGAATCTAAGTAAGACGAACCAGCTACGAGGACCTCCAAACAGTGGTAAGATGGCCGTGAGGGCTCTGAGGGAACCGAGAAAGAATCGTGAAAAGATCTCGAAAATCACTCAGGTCCTGTAGCTCTCGGAAATCTTCCCAGGAATCGAGCCCATCATCGTTCTCTATGTGATATCATTCGTATGGGGCGCCATCTGCCTTTGCCTGATGCAGGGACCCCATCGATTCTTCCGCACACCATGGAATTGGTAGGAAAACTTTAAAGACACCCTTCGTTCAAAATAATTCAACAGGGTGTGCCAATTCTACCGTATGTGCGCAGGTACGAGGTGATAATGCTCAGCCTCTTTCTCTTGACTTTCTTATTCTGGGCCGCCGCCGCCATCGACGTCGCCAAGAACGGACAGCGCGACCTCGAGAGGAAGTATTGGCACAAATACGACCCAACCCTCGTCTCCGAGGGCCTCTTTTGCATCGCCACCATAATGGCCTTTTTTAAGCTCATGTTCATCTGTCAGCTGAATTATCATCTGGGACCCCTTCAGATGTCCCTAGGAAAGATGATAAACGACGTTGCCAAGTTCATCATCATCTTCAGCATCGTCATGATGTCCTTTGCCGCGGGTACCAAAGATCCGCATTCAAGGGTCATCCGATTCTACCTTATCATTGGCTCTCTCCTGCGTTTCAGGACTCACCCGGCTCTATCAGTACTACGATGAGATGGTGCAGATCGACGAGTCGAAGATCAAGACTCAGCAAGTCAGCTCGTTCGTTGATTTCACGTCGACACTCAAGACCCTATTTTGGGCGATCTTCTGCATGAGTGCGATCGAGAGCGCCGACGTGATTATCGAAAACTTACCGGGAGAAAATGATTCTGAAACAATAATCAACAAACACACCTACACCGAGGCGATTGGTTACATCGCCTTTGCGGGTACATTGGGACGCCACTTGGATATTCCTCTCTCTCTCTCTCTCTCTCTCTCTCTCTCTCGACTAACGACAGCTCCTTGTCTTTCTTACTTTTCGCAGGCTTCGAATTTATATCCGTAGTGGTAGTCCTGAACATGCTGATCGCCTGCATGTCGAACACCTTCACCAAGATCACGGACAATGTGGACGTCGAGTGGACTTTTGGCCGTACCGAGGTTCGAACTAGGAATTTGCTTCTTGGATCTTTGCTCACTGACTATTTTCTCAGGTTTACGTGGATTTTATGGCTCAAGCAAACCTTCCGCCACCGTTTAATCTCCTGTCGACAACCAAAGGAATCCTGTGGATCATCGAGTATTTCAAAATACTCATCAACAAACCACCGGATAAACGAGCCAGATGGAGTATCAAGCACTGCTGCTACATAGTAAGTAAGAGAGAGAGAGAGAGAGAGAGAGAGAGAGAGAGAGAGAGAGAGAGAGACAGAGAATACTTGATCCTTGATTAGTATCTTCAAAAATTGCAATGAATCATTCGTCCTTTTTTTAGGAAAACATTGACGAGGATGAAAAGGAAAACTTCTCAGTGGTAATGACGCAACTTGTCCAGCGATACTTCCGCAAGAAGCAAGTAAAAGCTGAAGAGACCGACGTCGAGGGGCTGAGGAGGGAGATAAAAGAATTGAGAGGAATTCTGAAAGATCTCCTCTCTTCTTCTTGAAGACACTTTAGGCAGAATTCATTGGAACCGCCATATTCAATTGAGCAGAAGCGTGCTATATAGAAAGTTCTCGGCTTTCGAGAATTCAGTCCAAGACGTAGGGAAGCGGGAAGGAAAATCTCCCTTTGGCACGAATTTACTGAACCTTAGACTGGCATTCGCGTTCCTCTACGAATCGATTTGATGTATTCAAAAAGTCAAGCGTAGCCTGTATTTCCCAAGGAAATGAAGTCCCTCCTTTTAAGAAAGAGACTTTACGAACGAGTGATTATCAGCTAACTTCCTCACTTTCTCTCGCACAAAGTATTTTACATAAATTCGTTATCTCTTCCTCTCGAGGCGAACTCATTGCCGCCGCACTGAAATAAAGTAACATTGGGCTCGCCTACGGTTTTCCCCGTGGTGCGACTACCCCTTCTTCCGCCCCAACCCCCTCCTCTCGTGCTGGCACGATGTTCTGGCATCGGGTTGCCACACGAGTTATTTGCAGTCATCGCGTCGATACGCCACGACCCCTAAGGCTCGTGTTGTGAGGCCAGCCATGGGACGTTATCAGCGGTTCCATTTTCCCATTGTTCCTCTTGATTGTCCCAGTATCACCCGGCAGCGACACACTACCCGGGTGCTTTGTGTCTCATCGGAATTTTAACCCGTCACAACACATTGGAAATTCCGTAATTCGAATTTTAAGACGAATCGGTCGATCCAAACAGTTGAAACGACGGGTACTCAAGGCTTACTCGGAATTTACGATGTTCTCAATGAACAAGTTTCTGACGACGCCATTCCGAAAAGCGGCGCATTCGTCAAGTCATGGATGTACGCGTAGATGAGATAGATGGCAAAAGAATGGATGGGAGCACGAAGGAAAAGTCCAACTCGAAATTGATGCAAATTGACTTTCAACTAGAAACTTTCGTTTTTCTCGATTTAACCTGACTTTTTCTCCCTACCGCTGTTCCTATGGATTCTAAGTAACTTACGATGACACCTAATCTCCAGAGCGAATTTTCTGACGGGGGGAAATTGGCTTCATAGGAGGAGGAGGAGGAGGAGGATACACTTGGAATAAGAAAGAAGAAGAGAGACAAAAGTGATCGATCGGGTGAAGCACGTAACCCCTCGAATGAAGTGTTACGCCATCGTGCTCGATCAATTGAATTATTGGGGAGATGCGCGTAGAAATAAAGATTCGTGCGATTGCGATACGATGCGATTAAATGAGAAAGGAGGAAAGAATTCGGGAAGTGACGCGATCCTTGTCGAGAGACGTCCCTAAGAAAAACAAAGAAGTTGGTCCGAAGCACGATCGGATCTTTGAGGCGGCGCAGTTTTTGCGGGAACTTTTTGCTCAGTCTGGTCGCTCGATCGGAAGTGCTTTCCCTCGCTGAGAGGAGAATTGCCAGGGAAAGGAAAGAGGGAAAATCCGGCGATCCTCGCATCTCGGATCCCAAGGGGCCTGTTTCTCGCAGCATCTCGTCTCGTTCCTCCATCGAGGAACTTTTCAACCACGTATGACATATTCCAGGCACGTGTACCTTTTGGCTACAGTGGTGCAGAAATTCAGAGAAATACAAAAGAAGACGCAGACGCGTTCTCCGCAGCAGAGTGAATGGTCCAGAAGAAAAAGTCTCTTCCCGTTCCAGTGTCAGCGCGCGCTGTGCCAGCGACGTGTCTAGCAGAAGAGACTCCGGTGAGGCCTGAGTACGTAAAGCAATCGAGACTCGACGACCACTTGTCCAGAATTAGTCCCGCGAGAATCCGACAGCCGATCCAAGACTCCTCGTTACCGAAGTGACAAACGACGCCAGCCTTCGGAATGTCCTTCCCCGCAATTCGGCAGTAACTTCCACTTTGAAGCAGCTGATGTCTCCCGCAAGGAGCAGCACTCGCTGCCACTGACCGAGGAGCTCCGAGCGTCGACAGCAGCCCTGACGGGCCAATTAGGACTGCACCCTGGATCTTGTCCAGACGGAGCTTTCAGGAGGTCAACGTGGAAAAGCGCCCGATGCCAGGGCGTCGCTCCGCGCGAGACGTCGCGATGCTTCGGTGTGGAACTGTGTAGTTGCGCGAGAGCAGATAGCCTAGCAACGCGACCACTACACGGCCAGCAGTAACGAGCTGTACGTGGTCCAGCCATAATCTTCCTGATGCTCGGTTAAACTTTTTCTCGAGATCGAGCGCCCAAAGGATGAAGGGAGCCGAAAGGGTCGAGGGGAAGCAAAGTTTGACAATGATAAATCCTCCTGGAGTCCGACATTCAGGAAGATGGTCTTCCGCGACGTCCGATCGCTTCCCGTTACGAAGTGTCGAGGATATCGACGGTAAGGAGAGCCAATGAGCAGCTGCCCACGGGAGAGAGATCCTGCTGGATTGGCGAGACCCCGTAGGGGCCAACAGGGAGAATATCGCCTTGGATTAAAATAGTGAAAATTCAGACAGTCTCGGGGACGTCGACGGATCGCGGGAGGCCGCCATATGGCCAGATTACTGTTTGATGAGTTCCACAAACACGGGAACGCCGATCGAACGTGTCAACTCCTCCGCTCATCGTTCGAATATTTCGGAATAACAACGTTGCGCCTTACTGGTCCAACTGCGTCCAACTGCGTCCAATTGCCTCCTAAGCGTTTCTACATTAGTCTCGAGTATCCCAGGAGCAGGGGTCATTATTCCTCTGCGAACGAGAGTCGAGGATCGAGTCGAGAGGCTGTCGAGTGCAAATGGTCTAAAGTCGGAAGCATCCACGCCACAGTCGATCTTCATATTTCCATGGGCATGCATGGGAGCTGTAGGGCGAGAGAAGGGGTCGTCGCGACGCGCGTCGCGGCGTCGTACCGTCGCAGTTCGCACGCGGCGTTCCTGCCTGCCACGTGAGCAGGAAACAGTGTGACTCTCGGAGAATTTCCTTTCGTGCGAAACTCGGAATTTCTATTGCGGTTCTTACGTAAATTATGTGAAGAAAATAAAGAAATAAGAGATGGTCAGTGACTCGTGAGCTTCGAAGCAGCACTCGGCTGGCACTAGACACAAAATAGGACACTCGACACGTTTCCTGTGTTCTGTCGAGGAGGACTCGAACGATTGACAAGTGCAGTCAAGCGTAGAAAGGTACCTCCGCAACGAGGATTTTCGGGAAAGTAACATAGAGAATGTCATCCTGGGAAGGTGAAGAAGAAGAAGAAGAAGAAGAAGAAGAAGAAGAAGCAGAGAGTAATAGAAAATTGGTGCTGATCGGCTGTGAAAGTAAGCCTTAAAAGCAAGTTAATTAAATACTTGAGGACAGCTCGAACGTCGCTGCGATGACGAGTGTGAACGTGGGAAATAGAGCCACTACCTGTTGGATTAATTTCCGGTGAAGTTTTAAGCTGAAACAGCCGATCGGACACTCGGATCGCATTCGGATCGCACTCGGATCGCTCCCGTCGAGATTTCAGTTTAAACGGAAGCAGCTCAAAATTTCCTTCCGAATCGCCGAATTCTCCCGGGACTCCCTTGGCCATAAAACTTTCAGTGCCAAATTGAATTGTTCTCTGATAGGAAGTTCGATACCGAGATACCGAGAGGGATGGAGGGAATTTCTTTCTCTTTCTCACTTTACCTTCGCGCAGGGGCGAGAAGCGAAGTCGAATCAAAAGGAACAGAAACTTCAATGCGAAGGTTCTTCCTGGTCGAATAAATTAGTCGAGATTATTAGAGGATTCCGGGTGGCCGGCTATTCAATGAGAAACAGCAGGTTACCCAGGAGGCTGCCGCGTGCGAAGCGTTATTTTTAAATTTGCTATCGTAACTTGAGCTTCCTCGTGACTCCCTAGCTACGTCGGCAAAATCAAAGGCTTACGCCCCTCCCCCCCCCCGTTCCCTGGGGCGTTCCTATCCCTCTTCCTTCGGCACTTCCTCTCATTCGGCTCGCAAGCACAATGTAAACACTTTCATGGACTGCTTCGAATGCTTCGAATGCCTTGGACGCTTCGGGAAAAGAAATTTACGTGGCTTTTATCGGAGACAAATAGAAATAATACAGACAGTCGAGAGTGTCATTTGAGAATATAGATTAATCATTGTCCAATGGACAGAGAGGCTGGAGGGTGGCAGAGACCAGCCGCTAAAGACCGTTCACCCAATTCATAATCGATTATCTTCCGCTCCCCCTCCCCCTCCCCCCCCTCCTACACGGCAGAACAATCCTTCTTAACGGTTCAAATGACAAAATGATTCGCCAGAATCAATAGTCCAACTCCTTTCGATTCTCTGAACGCCTGTTAGCACTTTATTTTCAGCAAGGAGAGAAAACGTTCGTGTGGCGTCATCGAGATGCTGAACATTCATAAAAGTTCCCTGATCGAACCAATAGCAACGAAACTCTTTGTCAATTTAATCGATATTTCAGATTTGAGGGCCGTATCGTAGGGGCGATTTCCATAAGATTCATCCAAAGGGCTGTTCCAATTGGAAGTAATCGATTGGGCGAATTCAGAATTTTCAGATAGGCTCGGGAGAGGTCAACTCGCTCGGAGTGAGTACAGAAGGGCGGAGAGGACAATGGGCATCGTTGGGATCTCACGAGTACGTTGCTTCCCGACGGAGGGTGTATTTCAAAGGAAACGTCAAGAACGTGCGGCGAGAGGGGAGGCATTAAGATCGAACCAGCAAAGGTCAAGTCGGCTCAATTACGGCTTCCACCGAGAGTCGAAGTCTGCGACTCGGATTGAAATTCTCGAAAGATTGGTCCATCCGCCATCCACTAAATCCTTTGATGGCGAAAACATTAGCACTAAAGTCCCAGTTACATTTTTGGCTGAGGGGAAGGCCGGGATTTAGGCCTTTAAGTCTCATCCACACACGCACGCTATTGCGCAGCCACCGCAGCCGGGTGGAAAATTGTAAATGCAGGCGTGTGCGGGTGCACCGGCACCTTCTGCACCGGCAGAGTGAAAATGTGATAAGGAACTCGAACGTCGATTATCGACTACAAAATCACTCCGGAGAAAAATATTTGCTCAGCAGGAAGGAGAAAGAGACTTTTAGCTCAGACGGTCTTTCCCCCGTTTTATCCGAGCCCTTTCATAACCTTCCGACCCCTGCAGGAAAAGGGAGGTTACTCCCACACTAGCAACCAGCTCTCTACACGCTGCCTTTCCGTCCTCGTCTTTCGTCCCGCCGGGCATCCGTTTCCTGTTTCGGGAACACGGAAATGTGACCTTGTAATCTCGCTTAGAGACTTTTGCCGATTTTTCTTTCCTCGACGATCCCTTCTCGGCCCTCTCTCTAGCTTCGTCCTTGTAACCATTGTCCTTCGCTCTCTCTTTCTCTCTCTCTCTCTCTCTCTCTCTCTCTCTCTCTCTCTCTCTCTCTCTCTCTCTCTTTCTCCCTGATGCTTCGGAACGGAGGATTCCGGGAAAGGACCAAGCGTGCGAAACAACGAATCGAAGGGATTCCTCGACTGTTTTCTAGCTGCTGGGTACTCCGTGTCCCGTGTTTAGCGATATACCAGTGCACAATGAATAGATATACATGTGTACAGGTGGCGCCACAGAAGCACACGGAGGCCGGCAGAACCCAAGCAATATCGTTTACGGCGCTACCGTTATTTGCACCGACAACAAACTCCCGTATTTCGGTAAATTCGCCTCTCGCTTCCCCGAACTCATTCTCCCTTCGGAATGCAATTTACAGCGGAACTGCTATGTTATACTTTTTTACGAGAGCAACCCCCGACGAGCTCTGCCTCTTCTCGTCAAGGTTGGAAACTTCCAAATTACAAAAGTCAGCCGAAACTTGTCAGGGACTTTTCCGAGTTTCATTCTGAACCTGAGAATGCAAATTCTCTTGAACTGCATTCGATTCATGCTGGCTCAACCCCTCGCGTCGCTTGTCAACACAAAAGAGAAGCACAGAGCACTCGGAGAGCAACGAATAAACGATCCTTGAAAGGAGGAGGAACACGCGGAGTCCTCGTTATGCTCCCGACAATGTTCCCAGTGCCTCCGGTGCACACTCGTTCTCGAGCTCCACTTCCCCACTGCTGCTCCCTTTATATCTTTATATCTTAATATTCCATCCTAAGCTCTTTTATGGGAGACGACGTCGCGTCGGAATGTCTTGGAAAATTAAATTTCATCCCGTGTGATTACGGTGCACGGAGCTATCCGACTGAAATTTGACAGCTGCCATGCAGCCTCTTTGGCTTTCTCTCGATCCCTTAATCGACGGGAGCTTCGTTTACACGACGGAACTATTTTCTTCTGAGGCGCCATGTCCGTTTCAGTCATTGTCTAATAAACCGCAATGTAAGCGACGGCCTCTCCGATGGAGAACTGGCCTTATCTCCCCTACAGGATTTTTCTCAAGAGTAGTGATAGGCGAAGGAAAGCCCAGAGTTTGGCAACGTCGGCGCATTAGGCTCGTTCGCAAAGCACCTCCTTTGCTTATATTACATAAAATGAAATAAACCAGAATAAAGATAAAAACGTAAGAACCTGAGAAAAGGGAGGAACATTGTGGACAAAACATGGAAGCTTCACGCGCAGCGGACTTTGAGTTTCAAGAAATAAACTGAAGTTCTTGGTGCGTCGGCAAGATTAAGCTAAACGGATAAGCATAGCTGTAATCGGCCGCCTCGTTGACATGCTCGGCGTCGGGAGAATAAAAAAGAGCAAAGAGCAAATGCGAGCACAGGCAGAGGAGGCCGCCCGGCGGGCTGCCATGGTGAAGTCCTCCAGAAAATCAGAGTTAAGCGTGAGATGATTTATAAGCCGAGCACGTTGCCGGGAGCGACGCACGAGTCTGCATAAATCATGGACAGTAATCGTTTGCCGATAATATTTACATTCCAGTGTTACGCAGCTCAACTTGCATGAATCTCTTCTCAGCTTAGCCTGGTAAATTGACGAAAGAGCGTACAACGTACAGTCCAGCAAGGACTTTTTGACGCTCTCGCTTATACCTTCGTAATAGCTTCGTTCCCCAGGAATTATGTACCAGAGTATCGAACTAGCCAACTGTAACCAAACAACCTGCCTGCCTGCTTGCCTGACCTCAGTCTAAATTGGAAAGAAGGCTTCGATCGGTCGATGCAAGTCGGAAGGGTGGCACGGTAGACGTGAGGGTGCAGCTTTACCGAGACATATGTATTGTAACGTAATTTTCCTTTTTTTGAACTCGACACCGATAGCAAAACAAAATCCGAGAGCGAACTATCTTCGAGAACCAACCTACGTTACCTTCGGCCGTCCACCTGTCGTTCGTGCATCCGCAAGCCAGGCGGGAACTGACGAGCCGGTATAAACTGGGAGTTGGGGTGGAACAGGCCCAGCTCCATCAAAACGAGAGCTCTGACGGAACCTATCGGACGAGGCGATAGCTTAACGGATCCTGTCGATCTTTGGGGACGCGTAAAATCAGCAAACGCAACTGGTAGCACGAACGGGGGCGGACAGTCGCGAAAATGCACGGCCGCTCAGGCTGCTATGTTGAGGTATACCTCAACCCATAGAGAGGGTCGGAGTAAGAGTCAGGCA
>JARQTI010000423.1:127512-263705 GCA_030142655.1 Trachelus tabidus | reverse complement strand
TCTCTCTCTCTCTCTCTCTCTCTCTCTCTCTCTCTCTCTCTCTCTCTCTCTCTCTCTCTCTCTCTCGCTCTCGCTCTAGCTCTAGGATTGAGTAAATACGACTCTACTTTACTTTTTCGGGTTCCTCGCGCTGCTATAGCTATAGCAGCTACTGTACCTCTTCTGCTCGAGCATCATCACCATAGGGAATCAAAAGGAAATTCTCGCTGAACATTTCAATACTTGCGTTGACAATCGCAGGTATTGAAATGTATTTGTTCGCGTATTTGCAGGAGCAGCCGTGAGGCGCACGAGAGGACGAGAGAAACGAAAGATAAAAAGAGAAAAGGAAAAAGGACGTAAAAAAAAAGGTAAAAGGGGGGGACATATCCGCTTCGCTCCCGTTTGCCGTTTTGCAGTTGTTTCCTGGGAAGCGTTTCTCGTGCGAAGTAGCTACCACCAGGAGGAAACAGCAAAAAACCCACATTTATCTTTCATTTCCCGGGACAAGTTGCGGTAGATGGTAGCGATATCGTAAAAGGGCTTTCGCCAGCAATTTCACCGAATACTCGCCAGCGGAATATAAATGCATGAAGTTCGGCATGAGCTGTAGGTGGCAGGTGATTACACAATAATCTCCCACGACACGTCAGACGAAATACACGGGATTCGACGGAATAGAATTTATATCAAAGGATTTCTGGGTTATCGTTACACAAAGGCACAGAGGATTCTTAATTAAAACGAAGTGCTTTACTCCTCTCGCGAGAGTCCAGGATTAATCACGGAACTTCATGGAAATCGAATCGAATGCACGAGCCACGGGGAGGATAATAATCCGTGGCATCAGACAATCGAGTCCAGAGTACACGAGCTTCGCGATTCTAGTAGTAGTTAATGCGAAGGAGCGACGCTCACGTGGAAACTGGAATGTGTGTGTGTGTGTGTGTGTGTGAGAGAGAGAGAGTAAAGGATCGATAGATCTACTCGAATTCGAATAGTGGCACTCGATCAACACTGGATAATTTAATGGCAGCGACGGCAGCCAACCTGTCCTGTCATTTCACGCTAGTCCAACTTCGAATTCAATGGACTCTCGTGTGCACTCGACTCGAGCGAGCGGCAAATTCTCCATAAGGACGAGCTGAACGATGCGGCAATTAAAAAATTCGTTTCTTTATTTCAATATTTTATATCAGCAGCCCTCCTTCGACCTGCCGCCTCTCGATCTCCCCTCTCCTTCCCTCTCGGCCCTGGTCAAGTGCGAACACGGAAAACTCCGACGCTTCGCACGTGACGACGTCGCTTCAGGATTCTGCAGTTCAGTCGACACTTCTGGATTTATTACCGCGCTCAGAATGCATCCTCCTGAGTCGAGGGCGACGCGGACGCCAGCTTAACCGGAAGTTGCGCAGGGTCGCTTACTCCTGGACCGAAGTCAAGTCTGCAGCAAGAAATTTTAAGTCCATTTCCGACACCTTGATTCGTAGCGAAGGATGATCGATACCGTAAGTGATTGATGATCTATGGATGATCGAGACTACCAACGGACAGTCCCTGAATGCATATGATCAAAGTGACAAAAGTTAGGGGTGCCGGGGGAAGTATTTGAATGACAGTAGGTTCCAAGGATATCAAAAGTTTTCCCCTGCGTTCTCCAAGGAATTCTGGCTCGCCTCAACCTACGCGGATTTCCTGATTCTGCTATCCAGGAAACTCTTGACTTCCGCTCTTGGAAGCCTTCGCGACCACACACGCTTGTAGAAACCCGACTTGTGCAGTCGGCAGCTCAACGCGGCGGGATACTTCTGCGCAGAGCCTGATGTATTATTCAACGAACAAAACCGCGAAACTTTAATAAAAGAGGGGAAAACCGCCGAGAGTCTTGGTTCTTCCCGATAGAAACGTAAGAAGGCACAGCTGCCCATATACGTGTCCTACCAGAAATTTAACCGTGTCTACGCACACTGATACGACAATGAAAAATACAAAGAAATACAAAAAGAAGTTAAAATGTTCTCTCACATTGAGATTCATCTCAGGCCCTTCGTCGTTTCCTTATTTAGTCATCTGTAAAATACTCCAGAGGGAATTTGAAGACTAGAGGAATCACATTGATCTCTAAATGGGACGTCTGCACGCGGGACGCAACCCAGCTGTCCTTTTGCTGTACGGATACGTAGACTGCCGATGCGTGACGTATCGACCTAACTAGCATAGCTCGCACTTTGGCTTTTTTTTCCTTTACCGATTTTATAAGCGTAAGTCGCTCCTGCAGAAAACTCGGGCAGAACCAGGTTAAACAAATCATTCCTTGTAAGTTCAGTGAGCTCCAGGCAAAGGAGCAAAAGACTCCCCAGGTGCCGGTGATAAGAGGCGCTTTATGCGCACAGCTGAGTTCTTACAGTTTGGTGTTAAAGAAGTCCCCCTCCCCCCTGCCACTACTTTCCTCTCCTTTTCTTCTCCTTTCGCGCAGCCAGCATCGATCCGTTCGCCTAATCGTCGTCCATTCTTCAGCCACGACTTCTCCAATGGGCCCTATTTATTTATTCCAACGACCAAGGAGGTTACGATAAATCTCGAGGGGATAAAATCCGTTTTCTGGAATGTTAGGATCGCTAGAGGAACGCGGAACCACAAAATTATGCTGGGAACTTCGAAGGGAACCAAATGGAACAAAGGACGGCGAACTTTTAACTCGCGATGGAGGCTGCAGCGGCGGCCCGACTGCGAACGTCCTCGATCCTGGATCTCCGATTGTGCAATTGATTTATATGGAGGCTCCGGAGGCGGAAGGTGATGTCTCACGTATCAACATCCATGCGGAATTGATAAGCTGGCAGCTAAGTAACCGACCATGATGACATTCGATCTTAAGGGTCTTCCGGGACATGGACACCTCCTGGCTCTAAATAACAATTAACCAGACATCGGAGTCTCCGTATTGCACGGGATAGACACGCCTGTCGCCATTTTCCTTTGTCTTCGCTTAAGGAAGCGCTAGATCCACTTTCGCTCTCGGCTGCTCTTACAAACGCCGTGTATACATATATGTATAGGTTGGATCGGCCCTCGTAGCGATATCGTCATATTTCTCTTACGTCATCGTTCAATTCCTGTAACACCAGCTCTGGTTTCTAGCGTCACTCGGTAGAGTTCTCTAGGCGATGGCACGATACACTTTGGATGATGGATCACCTGCTTATAGCCACCTGCGAAAGGATAGGCTGACAAATTGTCCCAAGTTTACGTTTATAGGCTAATTTAAAAGTTAAGGGCGCTAAGGAATGCGCAGGCGACTTCAGTGTCAGAGGAAAAGTGGATAACTCAATTTTCTTAGTAAAAACACTTTTCGAGGCTCGAAAACTTTTTCAAGACTGATATTGCGATTGACAATGAGCGTTTTCAAGTGTCGCGACGGTTTGATTGACGTCGTACTCTCTGCTTGTCTGTTACAGTTGTATGCGGCGTCGGCGTCGATGTGGCCTACCACCGTCACCCGATTGGCTTTTACGTTACGTGAGGAATAATTCATCACATTTTCCACCGTAATTCTGCTTCACGCATTATTTTTTTCGTCGATATAGAAAACGGAAAGCAACAATTTCGAGTTGTTACTGTTATTTTGTAAATAGACCTCGCTCGATGGATTCTATCGTGGATTTTTTTTTACAATTTATACTTTTCGAAGCCCTGGACGTATCTGAAGTCTCGCGCGTCGATATCGGCTGTTCCGTTCTATTCTTTACTTTCGTTATTTTTTATTCTCTTTATTTGGCACGTCTTCCCGCTATCCGTCGTATTCGCGCAAATTCGCAACTGACAGCCGCAACTTTTCTTCCTAAGATTTTGCTCGAACTTCAAACTGGAAAAATCACAATTGACTTATCAAAGGGAAGGAGAGTTCTCAGCTGCCGTCTTAATTTGCCCAATGCAACTTCGCTTCCCCCCTGGAACATAATTACGTCAGTAGGCAAATTAGATCGGTAGTCGCGACGACTTCGGATCCAGTAAAATCAAATCCACAGCCGGAAGCAGACTGCAGTAGCTTAACTCTGCGGAGTAGCGAACTTCCTCTTCCTGTGACAACTTGGCGCGTCGTTCCTCACGAACCTCCTCCTGCTTTCTTTCAGAGCGGCGTCCGTCCTGATTTTCTTCCTGGAGATTACTTGGGCCATCACGCTCTTCGTGCAGATTTGTGTGAGGTACGTGACAGCCCGGAACCGCCGTCCTTGGGAGAGCCGATAGGCAGGAGGCAGCCGGAGGATACCGAGGATAGGAGGGAGGTTCGGCCCCAAAGGCCAATGCACCTGGAACTGGTGGTGTTCAAAGGGGTGGCTGGGTAGAAATGACTTTGGTTCGTTAGAAAGTTAGCTGGGTGCCGAGTTACTTACTATGCTGGCGGCACCGTAAGGCTGTGCTGAAAGAAAATAACCTTTGAGCGATATCCACTACCTGGAATTGCAAAGTTGCGAATTTACATATCGGCCCAGCTCTACTCATATCGAGGATCTCAGTTAATTCGATGAAGTCAGAAACGAAAGTAATTCTCGGAGGGATGAGCGAACGAAAGGTCTTGGGGTGTCATTCGAAGTTAAATTCTCTGTGGATTGGACGTTGCTCTATTGGCGATTGGGGAGGCGTCGGTGGGTGGAGTTCATTGAGAAACCGGAAGCCAGGAGGAACTTTAACGATCGAAGCTTTCGAGTCAATTAAATGTCTAAAAACAACTCGATTCAAGGGATGATTTCTGAAATTACTTGAAAACCTAAAATTCAAGTTTCTCAAAACGAGGAATTAATTTCTGTTTAATTTCCCGAGAATGGAGGCGAGTTGCAGTTAACTTTGGATAAATTAGTGTTTGAGGTTGCGCAGCTTCCGGTTCCCTCTTTAGCAATTACATCCTCGTTAGCGTTAACACCCGCAGTCCTTTAACCTTACGAGCCCTATTCAGATCAACTTTGTTTCCGGACTCCAAATTGATCTCGGTCAAGTCTCGTGTATCTCGCCTTCGCGATAAAAGACCTGCTTGCCGGAAGTCGAGGATCGGTCGGCAGCCTCTCGGGTACACTGCAGGCCCAGTGACCGCTTTTCATTTTAGAGAACGGATATTACCAGACTCCTAGCGATTAAAGTCCGGACCCCTCAGAGGAAATGACACTCTCCAACTCCTATCCAGGAATTTCCGATTTCGAGCTCTTCCAGCCGCCGGCGTCAAAGTCACAGTCGACTTTGAACCAGTCCGAATCTTACCAGTAATTTCAAATCGATTCTCAATCTCCGGGGACGGTAGGTCTCAGGATCAGAGATGAGAAACAGCAGCGCGGGTTCGACGACAGGGTCAATTGCGCACTGATTGAACACATGACATCCTCGGCACCCGTGGGGCTTTCCCGCAATTCCAAGAATGAAACCCTTCCACCGAGAACTTTGCTCCTAAAAGCTTTAATCTTGGGAAACTTTCAAGCAGTACAGTCTGCACCTTGTTCCAGGAATGAGGACTCCATTTGTTCCGGTTGTTGGTTCGGTGTCCTGTCGTTGACGAGAGGCTGGCGAAAGGCTCTCCTCTACCTGCCGCTGTCCTGCCTTTTGGCCTGGAAACCTCACAGACTTTGGCTCTCCTTCGTCGCTGGTAAAAAGGCCACAACTTTTATTTCAAAGTTTGCCTTTCCTCGTTATCACCAAGACTGATGTCCTTTCAGCTGGACTCCTGGCAGTTTTGTCTTTGCTGCACATCGCGTCCAGTGCTTTGAATCGACGCAACAGTCAATCCAGCGGGGGTCTGGATTCTGTGGGTGAGAGTCTACTCAATGGGAGACCCGAGAGCTACGACCGCTTCGAAGAAGTCCTGGTAAGATTACCACAGGACTAATGAGTCCAGTGATATAGAAGTAATACATGGTCCTTTTTCGGGAAGGTAACGGAAGTTCTGGACGACGGCGTTTCCGGACCTCCAGGGCGAATGGGAGATAGCGACGGGGAAATGTGACATGAGAGGCAGCCCTCCTGGGCAAGCGAATCGGACGAGGACAGCGAACCGGAACAAAGGACGTGTCAGATCGCCACGTTATCCTAGTCTTTGGAATACGAGCAGGAGTTCAGTTTCGACATTCATATGCGAACGACTTTGCACCTCCACCGTCCGTCTGCATAGAACTCGTGCCAGCAGGAGCTTCGTCCATCGTGTGAATGATGCAGGATTCAGGTACCTGTTTAGAAGTCAATAAGCTCGCTCGGAGTGGAATAGAATTATCGCCGGGACTGACGAACGTGTCCGATAGAAGATAACGGATGGAAATTCAGAGTAAGGAACAATAGAAAAGTATAAAAGATAAATCTTTTGAAGAAAGTGAGCAGACGCCCCAGGTAAAGGGATGAGTGGTGACTGTTCTCAAAGGAGCTCCGGGAATTTGTCACAGAGCGGATCTCGCTTTTCTAGGGGCCTGTGCCAATAAGAAGTGTGTATTATTTTCGAGATACAAAAAGGAAAAACGCGAGAGGTACGATTTTATACGTAAAAATGTCTATTGATATCGAATCGTATTTCAGATATTTGTGTATAATATTATTGTACTAGCAAAGGTTCTATTATTATAAATTAAATATTATAAAATTATAATGTTGTACCCATCACAGTTGATAATAAAACAGCAGAAAAAGGAGAACGTTTCATTTCGCAATTTATTATTATTATTATTATTTAAATACATTTTGAAAGTCTGGAATAAATGTGCGTACCTGCATCTGCATTGATTAACGCCAGAGAGAGTGAGAGAGAGAGAGAGAGAGATGCATTAGAAAACAAGGTTAGCGCAAATAAATACGCATAGATAATAATCGTCCTTTCAAAACTGCAAGTCACTTTTAACCCGTTTTATTATTTATCTTCGTTATATTCATACATGAAATTACACACTTATCCAGAATCCTATAACGAGTGCAGTCGATATGAAAATACGTGGCATCTTTCAGACACACAATTCGACTCAACGTTTTCAGCATACATGACTAGCGTGATCGCATAAGTAACAATAGATAGCATGAATACATTTGTAATCGTAAATTAGTCATTTCGTGGCAATTAGTTAGGTCATCCTTATAAACAGTCAATTAACATTTAATAACTCGGGCCTCAGCCTCTTGGTTTTGATCCCACGTGAGTAATCCATCCAAGATTTTTAAAAGTAATGGATTTCCACCCAACCGCTCAATTTCATCTCGTGCTTTTGTGTCGAGTTCGCGCAAAATAGTTTTTGTGTAAGCGAAAGAGCCAAACTTCTCGAGAAGACTGACACAGTAGCGCTTAACTTCGATGTCCTTGGTGCGCTGCCGAAGGATATCTTGGAAGGATATGGATTAAGGAAAATGGCATAATTCATCAAGCTCAGTTAATTATAGAATTCTTCAAAAAAGGATACTCATTATTTGACGATCCTCCGGATGATTCTGGATCGCATGAATTATTGGAAAGTTGAATTTACCCTCGGAAAGATCCTCGCAGTAGCTCTTATTGTCTGTATACTATATACAAAGATATAATTAATCGATGCTGAAGGTCTTTGGAAGTATGTACCAAGTATCAACTATCAATTATAGTTAAAAGAAAAAACTACTCTTACCTCCTGCAAGCAAAGATTGCAGTAATCATCCCTTATTTGAAAGTAGAGTCCCAGGATGCCTGCCAACTGAGAGTAGTCGTCCTTGCACTCGGAGAATAGCTGCATCAGCCGCACAGCTAAATTGAATAATCCGCCAGTTTCTAAACAAGACGAAGAGACAAGCGGATGCTGTAAATTTGGAAATATTGCATAGCCTCGAGAAAAAATGTCAATGACTGACTTCTCATAGTCATTATCCTATATTCTGGCTCCGAAGGGCAGATGTAGTTGTCTCTCCAATAGAGTTCCATACCCTGGCCGCGATGAAGCTCGAGCAACTGTTCCGTGTACACCTGGGTGGCCTAAATCGAAAAATCGAGGGTAGCGGCCGATGCATCGGTTTAAGGTCACGGTAAGTCTAACATCCCTTCTTGGGCACATTCCTTTACTGACCTCGGGATGATTCAGCATGATGACCCGTTCGAGGGCGATGAAGAAGACGTAGTTGGCCGCGTTGATTGTACTGGCCACTCCGTAAATCGAATGTGCGACCGGAATCCCACGACGTAGAATGGAGTTGTCCTGAATGTCGTCTATCCTGCCAAAGAGAAGCCAAAGAACTATCTGAACAGACTTATTTTTAAGGTTACCATTCACAAGGCCAGTCCCTTTTACCAATTGCTTTAAGGAACGTTACTTTTAATTTCACCAATTGGAATAGCAACTATTGGCAATTCTTTTACTTGCACATTTATCATTTTTCTTGAGGCCAATGTATGTACGTTACACAACACTAATTTTGTCTAATTGTAAGAGACTACTGGTTTCCCTTCGAGTAGCCACAATATAGTATCCAGCGTACGAAGGGGGATCGAAAATCTTCTCCAGGAAAAAAGTAAGATTCCTCCTATTTTGCGAAATAAGATATTCCTCTAATTAAGCGGACCCGCATACATACTTAAATTCAAAGCAGAGAACAGAAAAGATAAAAAAAAGAGAATAGTTAAAAGAAAGGATGCCACAACCAGTAGAAAATTAAATACCAATTAAAATGCATCAGTTCTGTAGGTAGGACGAATTCTGGAGAAGTAGTACCCTGGTCACTTAAATCGAGCAACTTCGTACTTTTAATCCTGTTCATTGAGAAAAAATAACTATTGATTTTAACATTCATCCGGAATTATTCTACGAGAAAATAAAGAGAAAACAAAACATCCATCTCGCATTGGCTGCACAAAATTCTCTTTACTTTTGCCACAAAACTGCCGGAATATCGTTATAAAATATAAAACTTACAGGAGACTAGAGTTGTGAAGTATCTGCGTTATATCGCCGACGGCTTGCAGTTTGTCATCGGGTATTTTTAGCCAATAATTGAAGGCATGAGCCAGCTTAGCCCTGATTTGTTTTCCTGGCAGTTGGTGTATGTAAATAAATGGCTCGAGCAGTTTCTGTAAGAAAAAGGGTGCCAGATGCCATTCAGAGATTCGAATCGACAATTCATTCGGCACTGTCAATCGCAGAAGGTAATTCATCTGAAAGCGTACGCTAAAGTGTCGCTCAGCTCCGCTATGAGCGCTCTCGTCGTTTCTATTCGAATCGCGCGTGTCAGTCGCGTCTGAAAACACTGAAGTTATTTTGACAAAAAAATTGTACCGATATATTTTCAAATATTTGTGCCATCATCGAATGAGGTGAGTCAAGTTTATCGAATCATTGAGCAAAGTAGTTGTCGGCGCCACTGCCCGTGAATTTCAGTCCCACTAAGTTGACAGAGACAGGTATACATAACCTGTAGCAGATGCGGTAGTGTACACCTTTCGAGGGCTTACCATATCGGGAATAATATTTTCATCCGGGAATTGACAATTTTATTCTATTTCTCGAAAATGCATATCTACGCCTCTGTCAGGAAAAATACACAATCTTTTAACTTACTAACCTCATCCAGTTCCTTGTCTCCAGTCCGCGAGTAAGGCACACTGATTTTTTCTGACTGCATGGCTAACGATGTCTCTTCTGTGTAATCGTAGTGTACTAGTCAGTGTCAAGTGTCGTATTTTTTTATACGAATGTGTGAGAAATTCGAATAGATCGACATGAAAAGCCCATAAGATACTGCAGAACGCGAGAAACTGTCAGTGACTATAGAAAACACAGAGTAACAGACAAGAGCGCCGCTACACTGGCTACACTGCGCCGTTCAGTTCGGAGCAAGTCTTTTATACGCGTGGAAGGGATAATCGTTACAGGCGGCAAGTTGAACAGACCTATATGGAAATTCTTAATAATTATTCGTAATCATTGTTATTAGAGGTTTTAGGATTTTCCGGTGAACTATATATTATCGCTTTTATCTGTCAGAGATGGCAGTTTTACTTTTGAAATCAGTTTTGTTTTGTTCTGACGAAAGACTGTAGGAATTTCGTACTAATAACCTATATATAGAAATATAAATCTATAGTTGAGATTACATCCTACAAGCCTGAATAGCTCATTATATAACATAAAAATGTCACGTTATTATCAACAATTTATGGTCGCTTCTGGTTCGGTTGTTTTTAGTATGGCATAATTAAGTATCTATGCAAATAAACGTTATCTGGGTATATAAAACAGGCCCATCAATTTCTGCATTCCCACGGCATTCAAAATTTATCTTTCCTTCCTCAAGGTAATTTTTTAAAAACGAGCCTTGACTCGTTTGAGTAATGTGTTTTTAAAAAATCGCGTACAATCTTAATCGATGCGTTGATAAAATAAATCAATGATAAAACATGTATCACTATTTATTCCTATTCTTAAAGTTATTCGAAGATAACTTAGGTACAGATTGACTTAATACATATTTACAAGGAGCGTTTCTTTGTAACGATGAATTCATAATAAATGCTTATCGTCTCAATTAAAATAGTCGGCGCTGTGTTATCGATTAATAAAAAAAGTATATAAATATACATTTATGATTGTTAAGGGGCATCGCGAATCAAATCTACAACTTCATCTGCTTTTATCTCTCTTTTTCTAAAGATCTCTGTAATAGAAAAATTCATTCGAACGCTTCTGACTAGTTCACGTGCGTCTCGTATGGATTTTCTCAAAATAATTAGAGCGTCAATTGATTCGAGTATAAACATAAATGAGTAATCGGATGAACTGTGCATCGTGGAAATAGATTAGTTACTTCATTATAAATCTTTCATTTTTTTTTATACATAAATACATACGTAGACGCGTTTGCACACGATGCAAGCTCACGCCCAAGTATTTCGGGATCTTCTATCATAATGATTGAAAACCTTAATAATCAGGTATGGTAAGATAGCGAGTGGAAGATCATTTACAGCTTCTCCCCACTGAGGTTCAGAACGTTATAATACGAATGATCTGGGAACCTGTCTAGTTCTATGTAGTCCGTTTCATCAAGAAGGAGTCCTTCCGCCAAGTTGACCAATTCCGTGAAGGATGGTCTGCAAGCAGGATCCTTATCCCAGCAATAGTACATGATATTGTAGAGTTCCCTCTTGCAGTGCTCAGGTCGGTCCAGTCTGTAACCCTCTTTGATTCTCCTCATTACCTGCGAACAGACGTTTCCTTTATTTTTCCTCCTGCTAATTGCCTCGGTGCCCGCACTGGGCAATGTTATGGAGATGGATAGAAATTTCGTTAGCTATTGGACCGATTGAGGTCGCCAAAGCGAATGGTACAGACCTCGGCTGCTGCGAGTCCAGGATAGGGTGTCGAGCCCAGAGTGACTATCTCCCATATG
Organism: Trachelus tabidus; assembly: GCA_030142655.1. Lineage (NCBI taxonomy): Eukaryota > Metazoa > Arthropoda > Insecta > Hymenoptera > Cephidae > Trachelus > Trachelus tabidus. Next base: position 252,359 of record JARQTI010000423.1, on the reverse strand, counting down.
AGAACGCCGAAACTCCAGATATCGGATTTAACGGAAAAAATGTTGTCGTAGAGACTTTCCGGTGCCATCCACCTAATGGGCAGCCGACCCTCCGATTTCCTCTCGTAAATCTGATTGGCCGCGACGTCCCTTGCGAATCCAAAATCGGCAACCTTGCACGCGCGGTTCTCGTCTATCAATATATTTCGGGCGGCCAAGTCCCTGTGGATGATTCCTTTCGAGGCAAGATACTCCATGCCCTTGGCGATCTGGGAAATCAAAGACATTCAGGTGGAAATATTAAATCTTCGTAAACAGCTTATATCGAGAGAAGGGACGACCTTGGGAGGAGTGATCCAATCCGTACCTGATAAACGAAACCGGTGAGATCTCTGGAAGTCAAACCAGGACCCCCATGATTCCTTTCCTCTCTGGATGCCCTCAGGAAACTCTGAAGTTTTCCACCACTAACGTACTCCAAGATTACGAACATTGGTTCGCGCTCGGTACAGCATCCCAGGAGTCTCACGACGTTCGGATGAGGCTCCAGACTCTTCATGACCTTGAGCTCTTGCGCAAGGTCAAGTCTCTCGCGTTCAGTCGCATTTTCCTTTAGAGTTTTAACGGCCACGATCGTCGCTCCTGGCTGGTTGTCAATGTCCAGGGCTTCGCACCTCCAGACTTGACCGAAGCATCCCTCGCCCAGAATATTGAAAACCTAAACCGACGTCCGTGTTAGTAAGACGATCGAACGGTGAGATCGCAGAATGTCCCCGCCATTACGCAAATTATACCTTAAGCCTGTGTCTGGGGAACTCCCAGCTGTCTTCCTGAGACTTGTTCTGAATTCCAATCTGATTCTCCTTCTCCCAGGACTCGTACCGGTTACTCGTTGCCTTTGGACCTGGCCATCTCTTCAAAACCAGCGAAGGGTCGTCAGATATATTTGAGATGCTCACGGATGCCTGCTCCTTCTGAAATTTACGCTTCGCAAGAGTGATTCGGTTTCCCAGGGGAGATTACAAGGGGTTCATTTTGGGATGAGACCACCAACGGGACACCTACCATTTCCTCCTTTGACTTTCGCGTGGAGCAGAATTTGTGCCTAAGCGACCATGCTCCCATTCCTATTCCAAGGACGAGGGCGCACACGGCGGCTACGGGGACGATGGTCATCGCGATGTCTTGAGATGCCTGCACGTCGCTCGGCGTAACTTTTGCACTGAGAGGTGGTCCGGCGACCTCATTCAATTCCGAAGACTCTTCCGATAATTTACTAGTCGACCTCGTCGTTTCCTCTTCCAATTTCATCGCTGGCTGCAGCCTGGTCGTCTTGGTTCTGGATTGAGTCGAAAGGGGCGGCCCTGGGGGCGAGGGGGGCTGGTTCAGATGAGGCGGCGGTGCTATAGGCAATCTAGGATAATTCTGTAGATTAGGAAGTCCCAAGATGGGAGGTCGAATCCTTCCTCCGGAGCCGTGCTGACTTGGAAAGGGTGACCTAGGGAAATAGATCAACGTAAAGATCCTGCTCCCAATTGGATAGCGTGATGGAGAATTTTTTATATTTTGTCAGATACCCAGTTTGTCCTCCATTGGGTGCCGAGCTGTTCTTGATGTTGACGTAGACCTCAGTCTTGGAGGTGAGCTGCCCGTCGGAGACTGTCACGTAAAGGAACAGGTTCTGTCCTCCCTGAAAATGATGGACAAGAAAACAGTGTAAACTGGTCTTTGGTCGACCTGCAATCCCACCGCGTTCCAGGACACCGTGTCGCCTGCAACCTAGCTACTCACCCGCCCCTTGAGGGTCTCGTTGATGTAGATGGTTCCAGTGGTATTCTCGATTCTGAAGGGCAACGGGGGCTGAGGACTGTCATCGCCATTGTAACTGTGTCCCAAAGGTTCCAACCCATAAGTCAATTGATCCTTCTCGTTATCCTCGGCATGCACCCTGGTCACCGTGTTCCCAACTGGCTCAGTGTCGTAAAGCACCCAGTTACGTTCCAACCAGACCGACGGCGGCGTATTGTCGCTCCTTTGACTTTCTGTTCATTAGAATTACTTTTATTACACATATATGTATAATTGAATATCGATCGCAGCTCATACGGGGGAGCAACTAGTAGAGACAAAAACCTAATAAGTCACGTTCCCGGGAGGAACCGTAGAAACTCCCAGCACCGAATTGAATTAGACCTCAGGCTTCTAATTGTTCCCTGAAGTTAACGGCTGATAATTAGAGAGAGCCGACTGTGGTAGTTGAGGAAATGTAGTCTGGGGGATCGACCTTGATATGCATCTTCGTGGATTTTGAGTTCAGATCGTCAACTAGAGTGTGACCCCAGCTTCGGAATTAACCTTCGCCCATCCGCGCGACCAACCAAGCCTAATACGCAGATTTATTCCTACTGACAGTGAGTCATCCATAACGATTTATTGACTCTGGTTACTCCTGAACATTTGTTTTCCAGTCTCCCCCAGGAAAGCTCACGGACGCGGAACCTTCGAATCAGCAAAGCGAAGGAGTAGGAGGATATGATGAAAAATATGAGAAAAGCAGAAAGAGGATAAATCGTAAGAAAAGTGGCAGGAGAGGATTCGCTACTTTCTCAAGCGGTAAGAAAATCCTGGCCGATGGGCCGTTTCAAAAGGTGCAGCCTTCTGCAGCGAATGCCAATGAGTTTTCGTAGCTAGGAGAGAAAGTGGGTGCTCCTCCGTAGATGGAGCCACTGCCGATAACAGATTGTATAGACCAGTCACCGACACATGTATATAGTATGTATATACAGGCGTGCTATTAATTGCCGATTGAAATAATTCAGAGCTCACGAAGACGGTATACCCACGTCGACGTAACTCTTCGTGAAAACTCGTCCTCGTTGGCTCTCGCGATGCGCCGACTATGGCGGCCTGGACTGACTCTATATGGAGAAAGTGGGACGATGAAAGTGCGACGAAACGTCCAAGAACCCTGTCTCGCGTTATTGGCTTTATTGCTTATCGAGTCTCCGTAATTCCTCTCTCATTTGCCTTCCGCATAATCGTCTCTCCTTCTCTCTCTCTCTCTCTCTCTCTCCCACTTTGTCCTGGGTCTCCGCTCTTCCCCTTTTCCTTCTGCTGCACCTTTTACTTTTCCCTTCCTGATCTCTATACGTCCGAACTCTTGTGCCGTCGCCATCGGACGCCTTCTACTTCGTTCTTCAGGGATAAATTAAATGGGTTACCTACGCTTCGTAGAGTCGCAGAAAAGGGAGCGAACGGCATTGGGAATTGAGCGAACCGTTGCGAGCAGCAAAGCGAGTCCGAGCGAGTCCAAATGCGACTGGACTCCTCGAGTAGACTCGAGTAGACTCGAGTAGACTCGAGTAGAATCGAGGAGAATCGAGTAGAGAAGAGTGGAACGGAGTAAGTGGTGGAATATCGCGAGCCATAAAATTTCAGGGGAATTATGTGAACTATATGAAGTGGAGCAGTGTGGACGAACGCAGTCAACCCGTAACGTTGTGGTTACTGCGGCAGGTATTATTTACATATTTATTCATCAGGTTCAGCCTCAAGAACGAATCGTGTCCTCGTGTCACTTTTCACTTGGAATGGAATATCGAGTGTCTTTTCAGCCGTCGCTTCCATAATATCCGATATTTCTTTCCTCTTCTGGGAATCCTTTCGGCCTACGCACCGTCCCACGTGTTCACTCTCTCTCTCTTTCTCTCTCTCTCTTGCCAGGAGTGGCACACCCTGAGGCAAGTAGCTGTGTGCATTTGTGTTCTACCTAGCACTCTTGACTCCTGTACTTGTCTGGGCGTCGACCTCATCGGAAGTGTCCAGCAGACGTCGATTACCTCCAAGTTTTACGAGGGGCAGGGCTGGAAGTGGAAGTTCAAGCCGAAACAGCCGGCGCCAATGTGGCTTTTAATGAGAAAAGAGATAAAGAAAAAAATAATCTTCTTGGTCATGAATGGCATCTGGCGTATTCCAAAGCTTCAACCGTCCACCGTGAGACTCATCGGGAAACGAAGAAAAGTCACCGAAATGAATGGCGGGGAAGGTTCATTCCGAAGCTCGTGGATGTCGCAACTGTTCGCAAAAGCGAGACGTGACGTCGACAGGAGTGCTATTGCAATTGCAAATTCATACGTAAATTTAGAAACACTTTCAACTGCTGGTCGCGCGAACGAAGAAAGCGTTGCCCGAGATACGACACGTCTACCGGGTGGATTGGAATACTGCGCCATTCTACATTTTGGAAATTGCAAACGGAATCTTTGCGAGAGGCAGGCTGGGCAAATAAATTCTTGAGATTTCCAAGAAGCGAGGCAGCTACTGCTAATGGCTAGAAAGCCGAGAGCGACGCCAAGTCGAACCAAGTCAGGTTCTGCGACTTGAGGTCTTTCGATTCTGTACCAAGTATCGTCTTGTGTGTTAGACGATCGCCATTTTCTATTCCTGAGCTGCATACACACACACACATACACTGATATATTTCTCCTTTGCAAACAAACGCCGAAAAGTGGAGAGAGGTAAACAGATAATGAAAATTTCTCCCGGAAGAATCGATCGGGCAGGCGTTAAAGTGAGTTTTCCTGTAAAAATGATTTTGCAGGGCGCAACGTGAGTCTTGAGAACCGTTGCGTCAGAAGGTACTTAAAGCGAAATGCAACAGGATTTGAAATCGAGGATGCACTGGCTGTCGTTAATTGAGAAACTTGAGAAGGGCCATAAGCGAGAAAGCGTATGAGGCGTGTAGGATAACCCAACGTAGGGAGCTGCTCTTTCCCTTTCGTCGAATTTGCGTCATTCTTCGGCGCTCAAGGCCTCAAGAATAATGATAATGTTTCCCGGCCAACACGTCATTCGGGCTATTCGATCTTCACGAATCGTTTCGTAGGATCAACGGAAAAAGGTAAATTCAAGAGTTGAGCATTTCTCGAGCTGCCTAAGAATGGTAGAAGTGACTTGACGAAACAGATCCGTCAAATTGACTTTGTGTTCCTAAAGCTGCGAAAACGTGACTCAGGATTGGAATAACTGTGCCGCGGCAATTGTGGTGCTCGTCCGATGGACTCGTCCAAATAGCCTTTTATCCTCTGCAGAATTGCCATAGACGAATTAACTGTATTACGTTGTTACTCGACTGTGAATTACGCAGTAAAAAGAAGCCTGAGATTCATTCTCACAATTAGGCATTGTGTCTTGAGATATATAAAAAGACTTGGAAATAAGGGAAAATAGAATATCCCAAATTTATAGGAAGCAGCAATGAAATAATTTGCGTTGGACCTTCGACTCTCATAATGACGACCAATCGTTCTAGACTTTAATACGTTCGAATAAAAGTTCCAGGATCAAAGAACCATTCAAGGCCATGACGTCAGTAAAGAATGTCTAGAGTAATTTCCGGGAGTGAGGCGATTGCGTGCCTGAGTGCGTGAGTGCGTGAGTGCATGTCTCTTGCTGAGATAGGATCGGTTAAGGATGCTGGCGTTGCTGGGTGTATTGCTTATTCATGATAAGGGGGGAAACTGTGACTATATTTATTTTTTTGTCTTCAGCTAGACCAAACCGGAGAGCCAAACCGGAGAACTTTCACTCGGAGAAGGCCAGACACGCTTCTCTTAAATATATTCCACAGAGTAACACTTCACTTTCGTGAAGGATTCTTCGGTTATCGCAGCATCCTTCTTTATAAGTCCTTTCTTTTTCATTTTATTTTTTTTCCGTCGTCCAATTCACCTTTCTCCTTCGGTCAATTCTCATCGGATATCTACTTGACTTTTACCAAACTGAACACAAATTCTCGATCCTCGTTCTTCCTGTCAATGATTACGCGTGGCTATACGTATATCATCCCATGAGAATCTGGCTGTCAATGTTAAGTATCTATAATTGTGGATTCTTTGGGTAGAAGCCAGTTTCAAGGTTCCAGAGTCTACAACGTCTACGGTCACTTCCAACGATCCAGTTTCTCCATACCCACGCTGTGTTCAGTGTTAATGGCACCTAGATAAAATCTCTTCCTTCGTCACCTTGAGAATCACAAAGACTCGGAAGACTCCATAGAAAAACGTTGAGAAAAAAAGAGATTTTTATAAGTCGCTCAATGTCAATAATCCATTCCCAAAGAAAAAACTTCGTTCGAGCGGTGCGACATTTATACGTTAACGCAAAGACTTTGACCATCGTTCGTATCTATTAAGAAATCGAACCCAGACACGCGTGACGACAGCTTACATATTTTTTAACGGGAGCCAACTTCTGGTAAGGCTCTAATTATCTTCGAGCATCGTTCGACACAGGATCGAGCCGAGGACAAATAATACGTTTGCTTTTAATGTCTTCTTTCTCTAATGACACCAGTTCCTATGACTGGTGATCCTGTCAATGATCGAAATAGATCATTAAAAATCGGCCGAATGCCTGTCTCTTTGATTCGAACCGGCAGCCGTTGAATTAGCGCGGTCTCTGACTTCGGAGAACGGCCAACTTACAACGGACTCGATTCTCTATAATTGTGGGTGCCCGCGCAGCTGCACAACCACAGAGGCACGCAAAATGCGTACGCAGCCACAGGTAAACAGAGAGAAAGAAGAATCTTCCTCGGCAGGTAATCGCAGTAATTGCTGCTGATGGAAAATCGAATAACGAGGCCCGAGCGATATCCGAGTAGTATTTTCTTTGAACGGAAGATAAAAGTTATGGTAAAACCGGTGGTATCGTCAGCTACTGCCTGAGCGAATGGCTTCATTCGAAATAGCCTCGGGAGTTCCGCCAGTCGGACAGAACGAAAACAAAGTGGCGAATTCCGGGGAAAAATACCGGTTCCCTCTGGGTCTAAAGATTTTCTTGAATTACATTATTCGATCCGACGACCTCAGCGACAAGTGGGAACCGCTGCGACTTTTTGCATGGTGTCTGCTGACCCAATTATTCTTGCGAGTGGAGTACGAACGCACCTTGGCTCCTTCGCAACTCCGATCCGTTTCATCCCTCTGTCTCTCTCTTCCCTATAATTCGATGGTTCAATATTTCACTCGTGTCTCCGTTCTTTCTTTAGTTTCTCAATGTTGGCCCTTTTCTGGAATACCAAAGAGGCGAGTACTCGTGGGAAATGACTAAAGCTACTTGTTCGGACGACGGGAACTCTCGAGTGGACTATCAGTCAGTCAGCCAACCAGCCAACCAGCGGCTAGCAGCTGGTAGTTACCTACTTTTTTAATAGCTGCCTCTTTTCAGAATGCAGAATGAGCCCGTTCGAAATGAACTTACCAGAGGCTGAGATGAGCAGGCAGGCTGCTACAGTAAGCACAGTCCACATAACAAACATTGCGCTACATCGGCCAACCAATATGGGAAATCGCACGAAACTGCACTATACTGCACTATAGTGGTTGACACTAATATTCGGCCGTTGCACCGTGAGACTGCGTTCTGCAAATTACACGACTGTCCTGTCAATCATTTTTCGGAGTCATTTAAGCGAGAATGCTGCGCCTTTGCTTCACGCGACTTTAAACTGATCGGAAGTATTTCCAAATCTCAAATTGGCACGCCGAGCAATTTCAAACGTACACGAGCATATCGAGCACTATCAGTTAAAAATTCTTACGACTTCGTTAAACTTCTCCATTAGTCATACCGATTTTCGTTATACTATTCCGAGCACGGGAACACTTTGGTGCCAGACAGAGACGTCGCCGTCGGCGTCGTCCCCCCTTCGCGTCCCACCCCCTCACCAACGATCCCCGATTACTTCGATTACACCACCAATTCGGCTCGTACTCAAACCCCAGTAAATCACTTTGTTCAGGAGCAGGTCGAATAGATTTCCTGATTTTTTCGGCCTCTTTTACACTTTTAAATTATCCAGTCGATATTTATCTTGGGCAATCAAAAAATCGACAGATCTGCTCTCACTTCGGCACACACGAACTCTTCCGATGATAGTTTTAACAGCAGTTAAATGGTTTGGTTTACGTAACACTCGAGTCGTAATGCTTCTTTAGTAAATTCCTCGTCGGTTTCCACCGAGGCACTGTCGCGCGGTGTCGGCTAGCAAAATCGTAGCTGCCGATGCGATCGAGACGTTCAAATCTCCGGGAGGGATCTTTCTTGTGCACACGTTTAAATCACTGCGCGGTCTCAGGCTCGAAAACGTCCCTTGATATTTTAGAGCTAAGGGACGCATCGACTCCGTGATCTTCTTCTTGTCGAAGCCCAACCGGGAATACGCCTGCGACAACGGTCTGACAGTTACTGAGTTCTCTGGCATGGCAGCCATAGCAATCATGGCCTCTATGCCGTTAGAGCGTTGGAGAACATTCACTTTCCGTTGGTACCATGTTTCGTGGGTCGCACGATTCTTCATCGGACATCCTATTGGACGTCGTTTCAAAATTCGCAAAGTCGGGGAGGCCTCGCAAAAAAAAAATCACTAATTCTTATTTCGCACTAGTCACTGTGCTCCTTGTTTTTCAATAGTCATTTTTATTCTATTTGTATTTGCACTGAATTTTACGTTTAGCGTAGCCAACGGAGTTACGTGTGTTTACGAGAATTCTGTAATAACAGTTTTCACGATATTTTTTATTCTTCTGCCAAGGATCCACATTTGTGTATGCATAATCAGTTATGAAATCGACTGACCGTTTGCCGATAACTTTCGGAGCTCTAACGAATTATTTTGAATTTATTACGCGACGTCAACAAGTTGTGGCGTAACTGACAGCTTCCAAGAGGGCGAACCGGATCTGTCCCCACCTCTTGAGGCGATATTCATTATCAGCATTTATAGAATATCAATCGATTCTCCTACGTTCTATGCAGGATGTAAGTGACATCTAGTCGAGGCTACTGCCACCTATCGGCGAGACGAGTCGAGACTGAGAAAATCGGGACGATCGGTGATTCCTGTCAAACGACGATTAACCAAACTGATAAGATGACAGCTGTCAAATCTAACCAGTCCAGCCCTGCGTAACCTTTCTCTCGAATTAAAAGAAGGAACCTCCAAATTTGACGGTACAATGAGGATTCTAAGAGACAATGGATGTCGCAGAAGCTTCTGAACGTAGAAACTACAGCACGTGCGTGTCTTTCTCGGTAATGGGTCAACGGAAACTGAAAGTTTCGGTAAATCCGTTGGCGGCATTAAAGATCCGTAAGACTTTTCGGCCTGCGTGAATGATCGATAAATTACGAAGAGAACCGAAACGAATCGCGTATGATTTTTACGAATAAAATAAAATATTATTAAAGATGGGCGCGATTGGTCCAGCGTCAGAGGTGGCCGATGCTGCGGTCGTTGTGGATGCAGGGAGAAAGAGAGCCTCGAAAGTGATCGATTTCGACCTGAACGAAAGACATGATAATTCGTTGAAGATCAATGGTGCGTCCTCCTTATTGAAAATCTTGAGCAAAACCTCTTTATCTATCGTGAACAAGGCGCTTATCAATAGCACCGATTCACTCGAAAGCGGCATCCATTTTAAAAGCAACAATACTCTGGAGTACGGAATGGAGAATTTTGGATTTCCATATTACAGGTTTTTAATAGCCTCGATGAAATTTCATTTGTCGAACAGTGTCGTTGACTCGATTGTCGTCGTTGAATTGTCTTAGGAGCTGCACGAGTGACAGGGGTCCGTACGACGCTGTCCTTGTGAAAGACGTAGGTGTCTCCTGTACCATAACGGATAAGGAATCCAAAAATTCCATACTCGAGAACTATTTATTGGACAGGCTCAAAACAGAGTATAGCGATCTCTCGACAATCACGAAGAAGATCAGTGTTTACACGAAGGATATTCTACAGAGTCTATCGAGTAGGAGCAAAGGGATGGCTAGATCCATCCGCAAAAATATACGTCAACCAGAGGCTGGAAGGTCCAGTGAAAAATCGAAATTTTTACAAAAATTAAATTCAGAATCGACAAGCACACCGGTCGCTCTGCAATGCTCGGATCAAAACGGAAATCCTTGTCTCAAGTTAAGACTCAAGGAGCCTCTACTTCCTGTACCGAAACAAAGATCCGCTTCAAGGAACAATACCTCGGTAAACCGGTTCCTGAATCCTTCAGCCACAAAACCAACAAATCCACCAAATAACTCAACAGGTTTGTACACTGTTTAAAGTCTTGAGTCGCTAGCATTGATAATACTAAATAAATACCTTACAATGATTTATCGATACAGGAGACTCGAGGAGGAACGTGGGAAAGAATCGGGTGCTCGTGTTACGCCAAGATGAATCCACGTGTCTTCCGGTGGACAGTGTCAAGAGGATATTTCCAAAGGAGCGTGGAAAAGCACAAGTTGATTCTTCAGGATGCAGCAGTTCCTCGATTTACAACTTTCTCATGTCAGGCAAACGAAAATCCTGGCAGAAGGGAAGATCGATCGAGCCAGGAGGCTGCTGCGAGGGAAATTCGGAGAGTTTCGACCCCCGCATGGTTAATATATTTGCCAGAGTACTATTTAAGATAATGTCAACTCCTACTCTTTACATAAGCGTATAGAAGACTGGCTTTATTTACAGATGGAAGATGACGAAGCCTTGAGGGAACAGTATCGGATCTTCGTGCCGTCGAGAACTAAAGAAAAATTGTCCAGAAAGATCTCGAAGGACTCCTGGTCCGAGACTCTTCATGCCGTCAACATTCGGATAATCAAACGCGCACCAAAGGATTCCTGAATCTCTTAAGTTCTCCTTAAGAGTTTACTTGACATGTCGTTGGTGTAAAAGTCAATATACCTTTATTATAACAGTCGCCAACTCTCACGCTTTACTCGACTTTTTTTCTGATTGAGGTAATTCCGGGATCTTCTTCGGTACGAGAAATCCTAAGAGTCCAGCAACTGCAACGGATGATCATTATATAGAGTCAACTGGGAGATCGAGTGCCAAAGAGAAAATTTAAAAACAAAAAAGTATTGCTCATACTCACATACGAGAGCGGCACTCATGAGAAACACTAGTAACGCGCACTGAGTGTCGAGAAGTTCGCCAAAGAGTATGTTACTCAAAATGGCACCGCATCTTCCAGTAAAAGTAGCGGTACAAACAGCCATAGCGCTAAAACATAAGAGTTACTAAATAATAATAATACTTTTCGTTATCTGTTAAGCAAAGATTGATTTAATACTTGACTCTCGTGGGGAATAAGTCAACGACCACTCCGGTGATGACGACGAGACCCACGTTTGCAAAAGCAGAAAACAAAGAGGCAACGATAAGATTCTGGAATGTCGATCTGACAAAATAGAGCATGCAACAGAAGATACTCGATATCGTCAATGTAGTAACTGAAAGGAAGTTTGGATCAGTGTGATATCGACGTTTGACGTCGATATATATATAAATTGACTGGATTTTAAATTACTCTGTAAGATTTTGTTACTAAAATGATGCGACAGATAAACAGCGGCGACGTTGACTACCAGAGAGACGGCGCCTATTATTATCGTATTACTGAAGACCTTTAAATCCACCGAAGAATCGCAAGTCTGAACCGAACTGTTGTCGATTATCGGTAAACTCGTGGACATTAACGTGGAAAGAGTTTTTGTCCCGACATTCGTAAAGTTGGTTCCGTTTATGTTCAGATCGTTCAGATAAATCGGTTCGATTTCGTTACGAAGAGCCGACAACTCGCACAGCGTAACGGAGGCGTTTGGATTGTTCCTGTAGTAACCTTCAAACCTGTTGAACAGTTCCGGAAACCAAAAAGCAAAACCGAAGTATCTGCAACGAGAGTAACGAAGAAGAATCCAATCAGAATTGGTGTGATCGATCAAGTAAAATTAAATTAAATATCTTCGCAAGAAACAAACCCAAACAGAGTGGCAGCCATTGTGATAGACGTCAGTGCTGTATATTTTAGAAGAGGCGGCGCCATCAGATAACACACTTGCTTCCATATGTTACTTATTATATTCGAAATTGTATTTTCTTGATTCTCACTGGTGTCTGAATCCATTATGAGATTTGAAATCTGGGGATGGAATGACAAAAGCCATATAATAATGTAGAACGTCCCTGGCAAGTGCTTTAAATTAGTTTCCCATTGAAGGGCTTTATTTTCTTGGTCCAAAGAGATTTACGTTACGAGAGTCTCATAGATAATTTAATACGAAGAGTCGAGAGTGCGTCTCTTATCGTTGCCCCGAATAGACGAAAGAAATGAACCTGCGCGCAGACATTGTCTCTATTTGGAAATAAATCATCGTAAAACTCATTGTCGACAGACTCACGGAAAACTCGTGCTCGCTCTTCCCAGTGTTTGCGGCAAATATTTGACGAATGATTGCGAGAGCCTCCTTCTTCTTTCCTTGAGAAAGTAAAAACTTTGGGCTCTCTGGATAACGCATCAGCAGGAACGCCGTGAGTATACTAGGCAGAGCGAAAACCAGGACGAACAGCCGCCAGGAATGATAGGAGATTCCAAAGACTCGATAATCCAATTTCAGCGGAATGATAATCCAGGCAAATACTGTAATGGAAAAATTAAAAAAAAAAAGAAATTGTAAACCTGTACAATAATTTGATGAAATTGCTGGAATTACCTGGCAATAATATCCAAGAGGTAAGCCAGAACAGTCCCATCGCGGTGATGGCTTTGGGTCTGTACTTATCGGAGTAAAATTCACCGGCGTAAGAAAACGTGAGTGTTCCTGGTGCGCCGATCCTGATTAAAGAAAAAGGACTTGAGCGCAACGTGGGTGAAAAAAATGATTATGTAAATTTTTACGCACATGAATCCATTGATGAAGCGAAGCGATGCAAAAATCAGGGAGGATCCTGAAAAACTAGAGACTAACGTAATAATTCCATTGGTCAGTAAAGACACGACAAGAATTTTTTTTCTCCCAATCGCGTCCGCCGTGACACCCCACGGCAAGGCACTGGCGGTAGCACCTAAATATTACTTCGATTAAAGATAAAGAAAAGTCGATCTTCGAAATGTGTCGATATACGAATTCCACGTGTTACCTGCCAGAAAAGCAGCATTCACCATTCCCTTTGCACTTAGAGTGAGATTGAGATCGCATTGCGCAGACGAGAGAATGTAGGAACTCAAACCATTTTCGAAGCCAACACACATTGTTATCACTCCGCAAACTAGAAGCACTTCGAAGTGGTATCGGCCACATCCTTGGAACATCGTCAATCGCCGTCAATAATTTAATAATCAAAATATCTTTCATTCGAGCTTCTAGCACCTGTTAAACTTACCAGCAAGAGTGATGGCTTTTTCAAAATTCGCACTTTCGGCATCCGCGTTCAAAGCTGCTTATAAGAGAAATCGAAAGTCTGATTTAAAAATTCGCGAAACTAAAATATTAATATTGAAGTTTTACCGCTCTGCAAGCGATGCTTCTCATCTTGCTTCGTCATGATGAAGTTCGTGGAAACGCATCGACTTCAGTATCTTTTTGATACTGCGCGCGAGATACGAGACGTGAAGAGTTTTGTGCGAAACATAGGAAGGCAGCCGGCGTCACATGAAATATGGCATTCAAAAAGAGCACGTGGTAAATCTGACGAGGCGACATTAAAAAGTTATTCGGAGTCTTATCAAAAGATTGTTCGATCGGTGTGCAGCAGAATCTTGTGCAAATGTTTGGAAAGAAATTATTTGATAAATATTTTGTTATACGGTGGATAATTATTACTTTATTATTGTTCTTATTATTACTTACGTACAGTTCGATGACGTATATGTTAACGAGCCGACGTTGCGATTCATTTTACGCGATACTCTGTCTTAATTAGTATTATCTTTGGAGAATAGCAGTAAGACGAGATTAGATAGATAAAAGAATTCTTTTTGTATTTCCACGAATCTCGCGTGGACGTTCGAATGATTATCCAATTTGGTCTATATATAATATTTTATGGGTTATATCTAGTAGATAATGAAGTATCCTCTGGATACATGATTTATTGCCGGCTGACATTCGTTAATATTTTTGATAATTATAATTTATAATTTCCTCAAATTTACTTCTAGGTCTACGTATTTACCTTACTCGGCTGAAATTTTCAACGATGGATACATCATCGTCCGACAACTGGAGCGACGTCGCTTCCAAATGGAGGCGTATTAAAATAGACAATACCGACTACGTGATAAGCTGCAGAATTTCTAACAGCGCGTGGAATATTTTATTGTCAAACCTGATAGAATTATGGTGCGAAGCACTTACCGAGGATTCAGCGATACGTAGATGCGAGGTATCGTTGTGTTCAGTGAATATCATCTCTCACTAGATTTCTCTTACATTGCTATTTGTAAAATTGATTTATCTTTGCAGAAATTAAATCCTCTGCTCAATGCCAACGTGGTAAACGTGAAGGAAATTCTCCAAGAGATATTCGACGACATCCCAAGGCACGTGGTTTGCGCGTCCCTAAGTTCAATAAGACTAGAAGCAACCATATCCGGCGGCGCATTCAAGTTCGACTTGAACTTGAGCAAGGCGAGTCCTCAAGAATTTTGGCAAGAGATCACGGAGCCACTTTGTCGATCGGCGATGGAAATGCAGCGAAGACAGTCGATCCTCCTTAATCTCATAAAGAGAAAGGACGAGGAGATCTCAGAGTACAAGGCTCGCGGTGGCGAATTGATAAGAAGTAATCAGTCTTAAATATACGTGTCTGTCGCGTGTCGTGTGCTTTTCGTTAGAGAAGTAGGTTCTCAGGATCTAAATTCGAGCTTAAATGAGAAAACGTATGATGGGCTTCACGTTTTTTTTTCTTTTTTTTTTTATTATCCCGTACTTGCCTTTCCTTGGGACGTTCTCGCGCCTCGATCTCTCACGATCGTAACACACACGCACTCGTGTTCGCCGATTCTTCTCGTTCGCACATTTTTTGCTCTCTCGTCCACTCGGACTCCTCTTACAATTAGAGGCGTCTGTACGATCTCGCACCCGCACTAGGAATCCGTCGTGGACTCCGACCACGCGCCCTCATTCGCTCATAATCTCTCCCACACGCGGATCATTCGTGCTTGACAAAAGTTTGACTCATCGATCCATTTTCATTCGTTATTAAAAATTAAGGCAGATCCGCGCTGAACGCAGCCGATAAATTACACGTTTGATTGTTCCAGAGAATATCGCGACTGCACCTTTCCATGAAGATTTATTTAAGGAAAAATCAGGCTGTACCGACTCTCCGGGTTCGATTATCGATACTTTTAGGACAATGATGGATTTGCATAATCAGATAAAGAAGCCTGAATCTATCAGAAAAATTAAGTCCGAGTCATTAGGCTGCGACGACAGGTAAGCATTCAGGGAAATAAAATGAGTATTCTAAAGATCTGTCGTAACTTATTGTATTTCTTAACCAGGCAAGAGATGACGGAAGCCGAAGTTGCCGAGGTAAAGGTTGAGATTGATCAGTCTTCTGCGACAGAATCGGGCAGATCCTCGCGGAAGGCGGGATCGATAGATCCTGAAGAGTCATCGGTTAAGTCATCGGGGGGACTGAGGAATGAGGAACTGGCGGACGATGATTGTAAAAATGAAATTCCTGTGGCGACGAGAAGTCCAGCAAAGCGACCAAGAAGAAAAGACAGAGCTAATGACTTATTGTTTTCGTGATGGTACGACTTGTGGAAATATTTTAAAAATATAGAGATTACACGGGAGATAGGTAAAAAGTGTGCATCTTTATTTATTATCGACTGAGACACCAAGTTGTACAGTTGTCCTACAAACTTATGAACTAATAAACATTACCGATATCCGTATTTCGTTCCGATCAATCCAGATGACATGCGTACATTAGATGTATCATTAATCATTAAATATTGACGAAACTCAACCAATCCATGTACATAGGTGTCATATGAAAAAGCTACAGTTTTTTCATTTCTCAACTTTTATTTTCTCGCTCTCATTCGCTCCCTCTCTATCTCGCGCGCTTCTCTCTCTCTCTCTCTAAATATATCAAGAAAAATTGCCAATAACCTGCGACGTGATATTTTGTTTTTAGGAACTTTTTACATGCCCTACCTCTTCGTTTCCTTACAGCTCCATCTCTCTCCCGCTTCTGCGTGGACGCTCGACTCCATCGCGCATCTCTATGCGTCTCCAGTGCAGCAAACCATGTAACGTACGAGTGGACACGGAAAGTCCCTTAAAAACAGTGAGATCCATTGTCTCTTTTATTCTTTATTCACCTTTGCTTCTTACTCTTTGCTAAAATCCTACTGAAATAACAAACTAATTTTCTACAGGGCATGACGCACTACGAATAAAAAGATCATAGCGAAATCCTATAAAAAAATTGTTTTACAAACGATTTTTTCTCCGAAGACCAGCTCTAGAGAAATATATAGAAATCATTAAGCGACGACGATGCGCAAACGTTCTGGCATCCATCCAAAATTCAATTATGAATTATTTCCAATTCGACAATCATTGATGAAGAACGAAATCTGCCGCTTCGCCCACGCCGAGGTACGATTATTCGCGATTCCCTGCGAAACAGAAGCTCAAAATGTTCCTGATGCTAATTGAGATGCTAAGAGGCTGGATAAGCCAAGTGCTTTAATGGATTATTCGGCAAATATGCATACGCACACACGGACACGCACACACACACTCTCTCCCATGCTGTCCCTAATCACGTGCTGAAGAGACCTCACCCTAAAATGCACCCTATGGAATGCTTATATTAGCATGATGAGATAAGAGTCCAAAGAGTCCAAAGAGCTCATATAAATTTGCTGCGAGTTATAAATATACAAAAGCAACAGTGATATATCATTTTCGCGATAGTACAAAGCCTTTCAAAGCTTTTGTTAATTCGTATAAGACGAACGAATCGCACACCGTTTCAAGAGTCGAAGGAATAATCGTGTTGCCAGCACGGTAAAAACGTTGCCAATTTATTTTTCACACATTCCCAAGAATCTCTGAGACGTCATCCTATCGTGGCAGTACAGATCATCGCTGATGAACGCGACCCCCCCGTATCCCTACGAGTTCATTTCAATGATATTTCGACGAGAACACACGGCTATTACACGCTTTACCTCCAGCCCTCTCTCAACATGTCAATTCGATTCTTGATCTACAGAAAGCAGCTTACTTTTATTCGCTCTTACTTTTTCCCGTTTATAGGCACGATAAAGGCGTGGTTTTTTTATTTTTTTTTTGCGAGCATAAACGATTATTATGATTCACGACAGTGCTTCTTATCGGGAGAACAACAACCAGCATCTGTGCACATCGTTTTGTCGACCTGCAACTCCCTTTTTTTGAAAAATCTTCCAGGAATAAAGATTTCATTCGAACCCTACGATTTTCATCTCGAGCCATTTGTACCCTTTTTTTCTTATGGTTTCATATTCTTTGTTTTTCACTGAATTTTACAGCCTGTTTTTACCACATACTTCAATCTCTCTCTCTCTCTCTCTCTCTCTCTCTCTCTCTCTCTCTCCCCCCCCCCCCTGGGATAATCATAGGCGTCTATCGGTCAAGTAAATCAATGGTCCTCGATAAGAGAAATACTCAAGCAAAGTCGAATTTCTCATGAATGAGTTCAGGCAGTAATCACAATGCGCTTGAAGACTTTTCGGTATAGATACATCGAGTAGCAATACGAGTAGCATCGATTAGAATGTCAGTGTTTAGGCCCTGATAACATTTAGCATGTTTTCGGATCGACCAGCCTGTATAATAAAATGGACGACGATGGATCGTAGAATCCTGTCCTATTGTCCAGATTCAAATGGAAGGCCGACCACGTGCGTTCATATACTTTAGCAGCATCTCTCTCACGTACACGCGAAGCCTATATGTATATTTTTGTTAATTCGAAAATTTGCAGCTCACTCGTCTCGACGCTAACCAACTACGTATCCGCGAGCTGTGCGTCGTCCTGTGACTTCATATTCGTATCTCGTGCGGAGACTCCTCGCAGCGTCTTTAAATCAGCTTTTTCCTTAGACATTCAATTTACATATAAAGACTGTAGAGTTTAGTAAGAGTGAAATACGTGTTTAATATAGTGTATCAGCCGAACTTCCAACTGAAATTATTGAAATATTTTCAGCCTGGAGTCCGAAATGTATTCGTGTTGACTTTAACGACTGACAAGAGTGAACGCACGATTAATATTACCACTGCTCGTGAATTCACTGCTCTAAAGATTGAACCATCATCCTTCCATACTTTTACGTCCCATTAATTGTCCCTTTGTATCATAAGAATTATCCCTACCTGTAACAATCGAACGAGCGCCTCGTCCCGGCTGACGTCAAAGTGACCATAGTGCACCCTGTGATCCTCTCGAACGGGACAATAATCATCCTGACACTTGGAAAAGCCGGACAGTTGGCCCTCGGCCGATTCTTACTGCGAACGATTATTAAATCACGGTACGTCCATGTATCACGCGCTACGTCACTTCCGTGCACGTCCTTCGTTCATGCGAATACAAGAGACATACGCGTGACACGCGCCTAACCTCAAAAGTAGACAAACCTTCCTAAGTTTAAAATCTTAATATTCCAATACTCCGTAAGGTGAGCTTCGCCACGTAAAAAGACGATGGATACTCGGAGAAGCTAACACGAACATCTCCACGCGTCTCCTTGCTGCGACGGTGATTGAGCCTTTATCACGCTGTCGGCGCCTTCTCTCTCCGAAGCTTCGAAGAGACTTGCCTTTTTGTCCATTCGCAACAAAGAAAGAGCAACGTCAGATTCTTCAAAGCGGAAGTTCAAGAGCACGGCTCGTGGGGCCCGTTTCTAGCCGAAGCTATTATATAATACTTACCCGACGACCTCGCTGCTCCCGTATTCTCCTAGCTAAGGTCAGGAAGGCCTCCTCTATGTTGATGTTTTCCTTGCACGAGACCTCGAAGAAGGGCATGTCAAAGTTCTCGGCGATCTTCTGGCCCCTCTCGGCATCTACGGCTCTGTGAGAAGTCGCGTCGCACTTGTTGGCCGCCAGCACCTTCACTACGTCCGGCGACGCGTTCTGCGCTCAATTATTTTTAGTTTCATGAACTTTTGAGTGAGTACAGGTTTAAGTAAGGCAGAGCACTGACTGTACCTCTTGAATATTACGCAGCCAATAGGACAGGTGATTGAAGCTCTCGAGGCTGGTAACGTCGTACATCAAAAGAATTCCCATAGCCCCACGATAATAAGCCGTCGTCAAGGTCCTGAATCTCTCCTGACCAGCGGTGTCCCTTTTAAAGATATATTTCGTTAAATTCAATTATTTGACAATCGTCAACGCTCTTTTGTCCTCTTTCGAAGCTACTTACCATATCTGCAATTTGATCGGCGTCCCGTCAAGGTTAATGATCTTCTGCTTGAAGTCAATACCTATAAAAGCATCTATTCGTGAAACGAGAAAAACATTGGTCGAGGAAAATGCGAATTAAGGAAACTTCCATCAGTGGACCGTATACGATGCTGACGGACAGATTATCAGCTGTTCGGTAGCAAAGTGCATAATTGACAGGGAACGTTATTGCGAAATAAGCAGCTGTCAGTTGGATTATTTATGAGACTGTCGTTAGGTGTTTTGACAGATGACTGGATTGAGGAGGAAACATAGAAAAGGCAGAAGGCAGAAATATCGAGAGATGATGCGGCCTGCAAGTGCAATCGCGAATGCGACCAAGAGAGAAGGAAAGATCCAGACTACAGCAATTTCACAGTATTCGACGGTTTCGAGTCAGCAACTCGATGTTTGATATAAACGTAGCAGCATCGATTGCGCCAAGTAAGAAAGAACAGACTTTGAAATGGAAAAGGAAGTAAAATCTTAAAGAAGAACAACAAAGAATTCGAGAAAAGTAGCTTTGCGAAAAAGAATATCGTATAGAAAAGAAAAACATATTGAATATTTTGATGCGGAATGAGGCTAAAATGCATTTAGGGCGTTGCAAGCAAAGAGACGCCGAGCGCGTAAATCCGAGGCTGTCAACAAACTGCGAGGGGAACAAGATGTCAAACGTCGCCTTTTGTCGTCGTGCTTTCTGTGTCTTCCTCAAAGAAGTTTTACGAAAGACTTACCGATGGTAGATATGTAGGTGTCATAATATCTCTCGTCGCAGTAGCGATGCACGATGCAAGTTTTCCCAACGTTCGAATCGCCAAGTACAAGGACCTTGTAGGTGGCTGCGAAATCAAGCGCCATGTTTGCTTGGGATGGTTTTGAACTGTTGTTAGGTTCGGAGTCGATGGTCGGCGCGCTCCTCTCTCCTCTCTTCGCTCCACGGTCGTCGGCCGGGGGTTGTTTCTCCAGCAGCCAGGGGTGGAGGATCGATTCGAAGCCTGCGCCGTATCCCTTATGATTTCTACGGTTGTTCCTAAGGGTTCTTCTCCTGTTCCCGTTCTCTCCTGCTCTTGGAGATTCGCGACTTCGTGCAGGTCATGCGCTCTTTACGTTCGGAGAGTCACCTTCTTATGCTCTTAAGATTGTTCATCCTCCCGAATAAGAACACAGCGATAAAAGCAACAATTAAAATAATGCGGATTTTTCATCCTTACCCGAAACGAAGCTTCGCATGGTGACTCACGTTACTTTAATTGCGAAACGATCCGACTGACTCTTTGTTCTTGAAAAAAGCTGCCTGAGAGTCTATTTCGTGAGAACAGAAAATTATGAGAGCGTGTAAATGACGAACCGAGAATACAGAGTTTCTGGAACACTAGGAATTTCCTTATCAGCTAATTGACGGTACGAGAGCCAATTGCTCGCGTCGTCGTGTGTCTCTTCTGGCCAATTACATGCTGCTTCGCACGTACATGGGATTCTCCCGTTGAGCCATAAAGGACTAACCGACTTTTCGGGGTATGGGGTCCTGAATTGGAATGGGGGTCAAAGATGACGTCACAGGGCGGGCTGTAAAGGCGGGTCAAGTTCACGCCGAGGTCACTGAGGGTCGCACGAGTTCGGCAGAGGGCGCGCACCCCCGGGAAACTGGGTCGAAGCTTCGAGTCTACAGCTGTGCCTTCTCGCCGCCTTGACAACGCTGAAGCGCTATCGGCACTTAGGTCTGGTCCTCATTAGTTTCGCCTGGCGATGCTTCCCATACGAGAACCTAAGGAGATCTACTGACTCAACAGGAAGACCGGAGAGGAGTGATAATTAAATGAAGTCGGAATATTATAACTAACAAGAATTTACTAACATTGTTCACACTGACAACAAAAAGATACATGCATGTAAAAAGCATTTTCTTGATACTTCAAACTAAACTAAATACTGTTATGCTTTTAGTGGCGAAAACGCGGGAAAGATTTCGCTTCTATATCGATATAACTAATTTACTTAGTATTACTTTAGACCGACACGACCATATTAGAGGATTCGATCCTCGAGTCATCAATGATGAGTGCTAATCATCAAATATATAGAGTATTCTTGTGATCACTGTTGAAAAAACGTTATCAAATTTTTTTTACAATTACTAGAAAGATAATAAATGAAACAAGTGCCTTCGAAAATAAATTGATTATAGTCTGGAAGAATTCCTGCACAAATGTAAATACAATAAAAAAATCTTACAACAATTATAATACATGTTATACCTAAAGTCTTAATATCAGCAATCGTCTCAGCGAACGAATAACAAAATCTCTTGTAACGCGTATAGGCACTTTAAATCTTAGAGCCATTTCGCGCATCGATTAGCACGCCTTATTCGATCCCGCTTAGCCGAATGATGCTAGATTCGTTCTATGTCATACTCTTTGTTCACTTATTTTTTCTCGCCTAATACCTAATTATATGATAATACCCAACGTAAATCGCTTCGAATCGATAACGATCGACATAGTTATCACTCTCATTTTTGAAATAGGTCGTTCCGATCTATCGATAATGACGCTTGAAAACGATAGGTTGTGATAACGGACTCTTGTACCAATCGAATGAATGCATTAAAGACCGTATCGACGTTTAATTCTGATCTAATATTGTGTCTAAGGGTAAGGCAAACAACAACGTAATTCCAACTATCCTGTACAAAATATTTGTATAGCTGCCACAGTTGGACTATATCATTCTGACTATTGCCGAAAGTCTAATGACTATTAAAGTACACATCAACGGTAACTTAATATACTTGATAGATAAGGTAGACTGAGATAGTGGCATTGGGTGAAAATGTCGTTCAGCAACACTTGCAGTCTCATTTTAAATCAAGTTTGCGATAAATACGATAATATACGATGCACAATACATAATGAAGGTGGGTCGTTGTGTCTAATTCTCTACAGTGTTCTAAATCCTACATAGCTACGATTCTATTTCACTATTCGATTACTGGCTCCTCGTGGGAGTGTACAAAGTCATGTTTCACCGGGATTCAATACCCGTGTGTCTCGATTAATGATCAATACCACCTCAGTTAATTATATCAACTATTTGTTTGCACCATCGTTACAGTCTTCTTGTATTAAAATCTTGTTGATCCTAAGCATTCGTCATTCATTTCCGCAATACAAAGATTATTCGTTTCATGTTTCGTTACTATTGCATGAAAGATCGTTTGTCAGTTCATTCACAAAAAAGAGTACTCTAACTGTAAGTACAAACGTCATTGGCATGCATAGTCGTACCAACATTTCCTTCACAAGGAAGTTGTAGTATTTTTATAAAATATCTGACCAAAAAAATGTCCATGGGATTTGTATTCTGTCTTTTAACTTTAACCAGTTCTAAGGATATGCTACATGTACCACTTGGCATTGGTAATCGCTGAAGACTAATTCTTTAACTTTTTGTCGTTCTAAAACACTAATTGCTAGAATAATCGTTTGACGCGTTACAGGATGGAACAAATGCACAAGCCCATCACTATCATACCCAACATACATGTCAGATCCTTCTTGATGCTGGGATCTCTCATACCAGATCCTGGAAGATTAGGAATTCCTCGCCATCGCAGTGACCCGAGTGCTAGGACAACATGAAGAATGTCTGGGATCATGAAACCCAAATCACGAACGACCTAAAAATTAAATTAATGAGAAAGTATTCAAGAGATTTATAGCATTTCTTAACAATGAATTTTATCGATTGATGCTTCACCTGATGCGCGTATCCTTCGCCTCTCACGACATTCCTAATAAAT
This sequence comes from Trachelus tabidus, assembly GCA_030142655.1. Taxonomy (NCBI): domain Eukaryota; kingdom Metazoa; phylum Arthropoda; class Insecta; order Hymenoptera; family Cephidae; genus Trachelus; species Trachelus tabidus. The sequence goes on along the minus strand of JARQTI010000423.1, from coordinate 229,267 downwards.
TGATCCCAACTGCCGGCGAGAATGTGCAAAATAGCAATCGCAGCAATGCCAAATGCTTTTCTGTGCGTGACAGGATTTTGAGAGTCCGCCAAGTGAACGACGAGAAATGTGGAGATCAACTCAGTGATGGAGAAAAAGAGTTGATGATACCACTGAGAATAAAAGTCGTCGTTCCAATAATTAATGTAAACCCACCAAGAGTAGTAATGGGAAAAAACGGCAGTTGAAAAAAGGATCAGCATTCCAAATCGTAGACGACCCTGAAGAGCAAGCCATGTTAAATATTTCACTGTCTCGTAAAACGTGATGACACCGATTACAACTGTGAACCATATCTTCAAGGTATTGGATGTGGCATTGAAATACATGTGTTTGTACGAAGCAATGCCAGATTCATATGATCCTGGAATAAAAGTAAAATATAGGGATGTAGAATCATCGATTGATGTGGTGCTAAAATCGGTTCCTACCCTTGAACACTGTGTCCCAGCATGAACAGGAACAGTATTGCTTGTCCACGTCTCGTGAGAATTCTTGCCAGAAATGGTACAAAAAAGCAATGTGTAAAGGAGGAATCGTCAGTGGAGCTAAAATGCCAGCTGCCTTGGAACCGCAACTCAAAAAATTTGGACACACCCAGCGTCTGAACATCCTCATGAGTTTTGAGATAACTCTTGTGATAATTTTATTTATATGTATCTGCATTGATTTTCATGTAAAAGATATTTGTGTATCCAAAGATGTCAGGAAGGGCATTGCGATGAGCAACTTTACTCTGGCTCTTGATTTTCACTAGTATCATTGCTAAACCATGTTGTAGTCAACAAAAGGTATATCATCTTAGATTTCTGAAATAGTATTTGAATAGTTTTTGTTAGTATTATTAAGAGTATTGATGAAGGAAAAGTACTAACTATATTATAAAGGAAATAACAGTGCAACCAGAGAAAGTAAAGCTTCGGATTGATAAAACATTCTTAAAGAATAGCGTGTAATTAAGAAGAGTAGTAAAGATCATTGGCACTGTACCCACTAAAATCTTGCTGCCTGGCACTTAACAGTAATTCACGATGATGCAAGTGAACGAGATAAAACTCAGAAGGGAGTCAAAAACGCCATTGGAGCTTCGATTTCGGATAGTAATTGTACAGCTGATGTACCAGACACAAAACTAACTTAATGTGGAAGCACAACTTGTTAATTTTTCTTTCTTTTATATTTAGGCTCGTGCGAATTACGTCATAATGATTAATGCTCATTAAACACGTACACTCGCGCGAGCGCCGATTTGCGGCGCTTCGTATTTCCAATATTTTGACTCTCTCACCATATTTCTAACAGATCTTTATTTTAATGAACGAAGCAATGTGAAAGAATGCTGACGGCCGATAAGCGCTTAGCATCGGCCTCCATATTGTTTATTTTTTAAATTTTATACATCGTTTTAATCTGTCTGTTGAGCGCCGCTCACCACATTGCGTATAGACCCGCCACACACAAAACTGCAGCCACAAGGTTCAGGCATCGTGACAAATCAGTGTAATACATACATCTTGTAAATTACGTCTGACGTACAGAAATGTCACCAACAATACCACAGGCGAAAAATTGGCGCGAGCATAATCGCATTCATAAGGAGCAAAGAAAGAAATGGAGAGAAGAGAGGTTAATAAAGAAAGTGAAGCACGAGGAAAATGAGAAACTCGAGGAAACTAAGAAAGCTGATGACAGGCAATCTATTAAAAAAGCGAATATTTCCACTGTGAGTATCGCCGTGCCGGGTTCTATACTCGATAACGCACAATCGCCAGAACTACGAACTTATCTGGCAGGTCAAATTGCACGTGCTGCTTGTATATACAAAGTGGATGAGGTTATAGTCTTCGATGACAAGGGAGAGATAACGGAAAGCGAGAAGAAGAAATTGAGGAAAGATGATGTTCTTGGCGAAGGACGAGTTGGTTGCATTCAACTCGCTAGGATATTGCAGTATCTGGAATGTCCGCAGTATTTGCGGAAATATTTCTTCCCTCTGCACAAGGATCTGCAATACGCAGGCCTGTTGAATCCATTGGATGCGCCTCATCATTTGAGACAACAGGATGTTTCCCTATTTCGCGAAGGTGTTGTCACAAATAAACCGATTAAAACTGGTAAAGGTTCTCAAGTTAATGTGGGATTACTCAATGATGTTCATGTGGATAAAGTGTTGACTTCCGGCATACGAGTTACCGTGAAAATTTCTCCTAATCAGGATAATGCAAAAAAGATAAAAGGACTTGTGGTTCCACCAAACATACCCAAAGCAGAAACTGGAATATACTGGGGATATACAGTTAGATTGGCCAATAATTTGACTGAAATCTTTTCAAAGTGTCCTTATGCAGAAGGATATGATTTATCTATCGGAACATCCGATAAAGGAACTTCTATCGATGACATTACTCCAAAAAGTTTAGAGTATAATCATGCATTGATTGTATTTGGTGGATTATCAGGCTTGGAAGCTGCTCTAGATGTGGATGATCATTTAAATGTCGATGATCCTTGTTTGCTTTTTCATAAATATTTAAATACATGCCCTATGCAAGGCTCAAGAACTATCAGAACGGAGGAAGCTATTCTAGTGTCACTGGCTGAATTAAGGACTAAGTTAGCTCCAAAATATGCAGCAGTTTTGAGCCCAGAATTTAGTAGTTTTATAGAAAAACAAAAGCCTGATAATTTCAACACAACTGAGGAAACTCATAAAAATGACACAAATGCATCTGACTCGGATGATGATTCGTCTGAATGACTTAAGTTATATGCATAAAGAAGTGTATTAGTGACTCTCCACAACATTGTATAGTAGCCACCTTTTATTATACAGAAACATTGTTAATAAAACAGTAAAAAATTGTTAATCTTCAGGAATGTGAATACGTATTTTAATTTGTACTTAATGCAGTATTGACAGTGTCTTTTAAATTTGCTATGACTTGGGCTGGATTGTCGGATCCTATGACTGCTGTTCCTGATACAATCATATTGGCACCAGCCTGAAACAAAAATTTGTCAATTCCTTGATGCACATTTCTGTTACTTGGAATGCTTACTTTAGTCTTATAGACTTACTTCTGCACAAGCATGTATCGTACTAGGTCCTACACCACCATCCACTTCAATATCCAGAGTAGGATAGTGTTGTCTGAGCCATGAAACTTTTTGCATCATTGATTCCATAAATTTCTGTCCACCAAATCCTGGTTCTACTGTCATGACTAATACCATATCTGCCAAATCCACATAATTAACAACTACATCAGCTGGAGTTCCAGGCTTTAGTGCTACACCTACCTGTATGAAAAAAGGAATTCAAGTATACAAAATAAATTGTGTTTCTTTAACGCATACCTTCATACCAGCTTCTCGGACTTTTCTACAAACTGAAGAAACATTTTCTACCGGTTCCACGTGAAACGTGTACAGGTCGACTCGAGCGTCAGCCATCGGCTCGATCCACTATAATTAACAATTGTATACATATGTAAAATAAAAGAATAACTGAATAAGTGCATCGACATTACCTGCTCAGGATTTGAAACCATCATATGCGTTTCGAAAAAAGCATCCTTTATTTTATTTCGTAGACACTTGACGAGAGGATGACCAAAAGTAAGGTTGGGCACGAAATGCCCATCCATAACATCCAAATGAAGATAATCTGCACCGTTGTCCAGGAGTCGCTGTGACTCGACGGAAAGCTCCGAAAGATCAGCATTCAAGATCGAGGGTCCGATTTTGGCAGACAACTTTTTAGCCATTTTCAAGAAACCGCGATATGCTCCGAATTTGAACGTTTAAAGGGTAAAAGTGGAGGACGTTCATTATCGCTACCATTTTTATAGATTCCCTGCTATTTCATGCAGGCAACCAATATTAGAAGCAAAAGTTTCTAGGCCCAATAATTCTCCATGATCGCTACTGTACGCAGGTCATCCTTCATCGATTCTCTGTCCAAATTTGAGCCTTCTTCGCTGGCAACGTAATGTCCAACTCTGATACATTTTCTGCGATTCCCATCTAATTCAACCCGCGTTACCAAATCCTCATTCATTTTGGTAAAAAATGACGTAACTGCATTGCCATATCTTTAGCGTGAAATCAAATTAAAGCTTATTGAATGAAGCGCGTAGCCGTATCCATTGAAAGTGAGAAACTGATAAAATATCGCTGTTATCATTGATTGTAATAAATGCCTCAAAAATTCTTTCAGAATAATCTGCTCTTTTCTGCAATCAAATTCGGCAGAATGATTGTTCAATATTTTCAAGGTCGGAAGTGCAATGACGTTACATGCGACGTCAGTACCGGTAAAAAGTTTGTACCAATAGGACACAGTGGGAGATAAAGTGGGGGTGCCTCTGGCTCGAACGCCTAGGCTCCTGTCCAGACCGCCAAGTGTCTGGCAGGCGTCAAGTTGGAGTACCCGCTTGTTCGTCGTTTATCCACTTTTTGTGATTTGCTTGTGTTTCCAACATCATGAAATACATTTTGGTGACCGGGGGCGTGATCAGCGGAGTCGGCAAGGGTGTTATTGCAAGTTCTTTTGGAACAATACTAAAAAATTGCGGTATTCCTGTGACATCTATCAAGATTGATCCATATATAAATATAGACGCCGGCACATTTTCACCTTATGAACATGGTAATATGTTCTTCGAAATTATTTTATTCTATCGTTGCTCTATTCGTTTCTCCATAAGTCACACATTCTTCGACACGGAAACTTCGATCGACCATGTGGCGTGCTCAGCACTGCTTCAGCCATTCCATGCAGCTCGCGCGCCGTTTCACAATCACGTGATAACCGGGAGAAGCGCTCTCTTGCTCACTTCCGATGAAAACGTGCTACATTCGATTTCTTCTCGTTACCTACACTTTATGCACTTTTCAAAAAGTGCAAATTCTTATTGGATAATATTTTTAAGCAACCGATGAGAACTGGCCGTGTCCGAAAAGTGCAGAATGTGTAGGTAACGAGACAAACCTATTAGGAGCATTTTTCGAAATCGCGTTTTATCGAATCTACTATAAATTGGACAGTAATTTTTAAAAAGGTTGACCCCGAATAATTTTGATTCCCAGTATCCAAACTGCATTATAGGTCCGTATTCATAGTCAGTACTTGAGACGAAGCACAGTCTTAAGATCGTGTTTAAAATGAATAACTGACTATTATATGACTACGGGTCGTATATTGGACATCGTAATTTATAATCAAGGTGCTCGTGTCCAAACAATAAATTCCTTTGCACTTCTAGAACCATTAAGGATATTTTTTTAGTATCACGTAAACTGGTGATAAGGTTCATAGTTTATATACACGTTTTCAATAACTCCGTGTTACCGAACACTTGCAGGTGAGGTTTACGTTTTGGACGATGGAGGCGAGGTTGATCTTGATTTGGGTAATTACGAACGTTTCCTGGACGTTACACTTCATAGAGATAATAATATAACTACTGGGAAAATCTATCAGTCTGTTATTAATAAGGAGAGAAAGGGCGACTATCTTGGAAAGACTGTACAAGGTAATTCTCATTTGGATCAATAGATTCGATTACTTTCTTTTTATATTTTTTAATATAATTTTATTTTATTTTCTTTATATTACGTTCCAGTTGTTCCACATATCACAGATGCGATTCAAGAATGGGTAGATAGAGTTGGTAATGAATCTGTAACTCAAGATGGAAGCAAACCAGTCGTAATTATTTTTTCTTTTTTTTCACAGTGATAAGCACATTTATGAAAATGATTACACATTGTAACTTAAAATTTGTAGGTTTGCATTGTGGAGCTCGGCGGCACCATCGGAGACATCGAAGGCATGCCGTTTGTAGAAGCATTCAGGCAGTTTCAATTTCGTGTAAAAAAGGAAAACTTTTGTTGCGCTCATGTATCTCTGGTGCCACAGGTAAGAATTACTTGCGCTGCATCGTATTTTCCCTCGTATCACTACGGCTCGATTACTATCCACTAAACAAAGTTGACCCTGAATTTGCGCCAGCAGTAGTATAGATTTATTTTTGGCTGACCGGATTACGTAACTTTTATTTACACGCGTATTAAGGCGCTCGTTCGATTTCCACGCAATAGTGATACTCCGACGTTAACTACCGAATCACTTGTAATGCCCAGCACCGAGTCAGTAAGAACGAAGAAATCATAAACCTTTTACAAATTTCAGCCACGCTCAACAGGAGAACCGAAAACAAAACCGACCCAATCGAGCGTTAGGGAATTGCGTGGATTGGGCTTATCACCAGATCTAATAGTGTGTCGATCTGAAAAGCCTATCGGTGATTCGGTTAAAGAAAAAATTTCAAACTTCTGTCACGTCGCTCCTGAGCAGGTAAAATATTTGCTTTTCATCTGATCAGCTGGATAGATCTAAAAGAATCAATAATTGTAGGTTCTTACGATTCATGATTTATCATCGATCTACCGGGTTCCGCTTCTGATGGAAAGTCAAGGAATCATCGAATTTCTTAATGACAGACTTCAGTTAAACATAGCGATGCCAAGACCGCGTCACTTCATGCGCAAATGGAGAGATCTTGCCGAGCGCATCGATCATTTGCGCAAAGAAGTGAATATTGCACTTGTCGGGAAATACACCAAACTAGAAGACTCTTATGCCTCCGTGACTAAAGCGTTGCAGCACGCATCTGTCGAAGTAGGATACAGAGTAAAATTAACGGTAAGTAAAATATACATTTTCACGTAAACAGATTGAATGTATCCACTAAAATTATTAATATTTCGTTCAGTATATCGAAGCAGCAAATTTGGAACAGGCCATGAAACAAGAAAATCCAGTATTATATCATGAAGCTTGGCAACAACTTTGCAAGAGCGAGTGAGTTCTCTCTTTTTTTTTTTATGGAACTCTCCTTTTATTTAGCTGCTAATACGCGTACCGATAGAATAATATGGTAGTAATAATTAATACCATTCCTTATCTTAACAGTGGTGTGATAGTTCCTGGTGGGTTTGGAAAAAGAGGCATCGAGGGTAAGATAGAAGCGTGTAAATGGTGCCGTATGAACGATAAGCCTTTCCTTGGTATTTGTATGGGATTGCAAACGGCTGTTATCGAATTCGGACGTAACGTTTTGGGCTTAGCAGGCGCCAATAGCACAGAAATTGATCAATACATAGATCATCCGATTGTTATTGATATGCCTGAACATAATCCGGGTCAAATGGGTGGAACGATGAGACTGGGCAAAAGATACACTCGTTTCACTGCAGCCAATTCCATAATTAGTAAGCATATTTATCGAGATTACAAGTCACAAGTATGCTTGACATACTCTATGAAACTTCTCTTTATTTACTAGAACAATTATATGGCAATAAAGAGGGTGTCGAAGAGAGGCATCGACATCGGTACGAAGTCAATCCAAAGTACGTTGATGACTTGGAGACAGCGGGTCTGAAATTCGTAGGTAAGAATTATTAAGAAAAAATCGACACTCGAATGCTCGAATTGATTCGCAATGGAGAAAGGAAAGATACATAAATTTATAAATGGCAGGTCACGACGATGAAAAGGTCCGAATGGAAATAATCGAACTCGAAGGACATAGTTACTACGTTGCCACGCAATTTCATCCAGAGTATTTATCAAGACCTTTGAAACCCTCTCCGCCATTCCTGGGTCTCATCTTAGCCAGTGTAGGAAAGTTAAAAAATTATTTAGCTAGGGGTTGCAGACTTTCACCTCGACAACTCAGTGACAACGAGTCGGGTAAGACATATTACTTTTTCCATCGTTAAAATTCTCAAATATTCATAATTTATATTGTATAACATAACAGAACTTTCTTTCAGATGAGGATTATCCAATAGATCCTTTAGTGAAACTACAGATATCGGGTACGTCGAGTAATGGCAGTACGTGTTCAAGTAATTAATTGTTGCATTATTCTGAAATTTGTATACGAGATAAGATTATAATTATGGAACCTAGTTAAAACTATTTCACGTAAACTCAATGTGTCCAGGTGTCGTTACTGTTTGCTCAATAATTTGCGAAGGTGCTCGGTACTTATCATTTTATTACAATCCAATACTTAGTACTGCAGCTGTTTTAGAAAAGATCTGAATGGAGCTTTATATAATCATCGTTAATATCAGATTTAATTTTTAATTTATTGTGTTGATGTTCGATATTTTTATTTTTCATCTCGATTCGCATGTCTCCATTTCGATCCAAGTTTAGGCAAAGTTTATCACTCCTTTAGACGTCATATCTGATAAAGGAGAAAAACACGTGACGAGCGTGCACTTTATTGCTTTACGTGCCGTCAAAATCGTGTGTCGTTAAGCTAGGTTCGTATGCAATGTTAACCTAGCATATGGAAATTGAAGATATTTATACATATATTATTGCAAAATCATACCCTTTTAGACATAAGTGCATTGTAATTTTATAATCATTTAAGTTTAATGAATAGTGTATTGCTATTATTAAATATATACCTTTTGTATTATTTACCATAAGTTGTTCGTTGACATCGCTTTTTTTTCATACCCTTGTACGATATCCACCCGTTTACTCTAAACCCAGCAAAGTTCTTTACTAAGGAGCTTGTACCATTTATAGAAAAGATAAATAAGTAAAATGGAACGAAAATATCAATCGGTATTTTCATGAATGAAACTAAAGAAAGGATCGAGAATGTATTTACTAAAATCATTTATTACAAATACGACAAACTGTACACTGATTCACCCAATTGGTTTCCTACCCGTTAAAAAGTGTTATAAATCCAGTAAACAAAGTTTCATCTGCTAGTGAATATATTGGCTAATCGTGCAACATTGCAAAACTCAAACTTAAATTCGAGCCTTCTACACCGCATTACAGTAATTAAAATGGATTCCCCTAAAAGCCAGGACCCTGTCGAGTCATTTGAAGGCACAATTACTAGGAAGTCATTTGTGTTTTTCAGAAATTAATTCACTTCCCGAATAGAAGTCTAACGATTACGTATATCTTATGCGTTCAATTTTATTGATCTTACTTGTTTTGCAGCGAGTATGCCAGTATAATCACAATTTTTTAATACGGGTGTGGAATGTATAATTATACGATCGTATGATGCGAGGATTGATTGCAAATATTGGTTAATAATATCGAATAATAATTGACGTTAATCACTATAGATGAAAAATAAAATTTCAGTAATAGTGTCAAATGATAACTCATCGTTTTGGAATGTATCAGATTCTGTATACTTTTATTGTGTTTTTGTTTTCAATTTCAATCCACATGGCATTAAATATCGAACCAGAAACATATAATAATGGTAAAAAATAAGAATGCTATTCTCATATCAAAATGGCGTATGTACAAACGCAGGCAAACCAGACGCAGTGTGTCCACCTTGCGTAATTTGTTTCGTTAAGTGTGTCAGTACAATTACACAAATAGCGTTAGACTCTACTTGTTTGGGTATTGTATCGGATCCACCGTAACGTATATTTAAGGAATAAACTAATCTAAGACTCTGCAAAAAAATAAACAGAATAATAAAAGAAATAAAAAATGCTAAATGCACTTTGGACGGTAAACATTACAACTAAGTCAGAGTACATCAAAGAAAAATAAAATTAATTATTTACGGACGATTTTCTTTATCTTCTTTGTACATTAACAGATGTTTCAAACTTTTGCCGATCTTTTTTTTATGTCTTACACGTTGACAAGCTGTTAAAGATAAAGAAACGAAGTTACTAATAATTTGCAAACGAGATTCATATATTAGAGATTAAAAATGATTCGTAAGTAATATCTAGGCGCCTAATACAATTAAGAAAGAAGTAAAATGGTAAAAGCTAATCAATCTCGTGAAGTTTCAGATGATTCGTCTCTTCGATTGGCACTCTATCCTACGTACGATAAATACGCCAATATCAAAATCTAGAAGAGTCGAACCATGCATATTTCATTCTCCGCTGTTACACACGTAGGCTTCTCGATGGCGATTCGTGAATATAGCAAAATGGGGAACAGCGATCGCAATGATATTTGGATCTTCAGTTTTGGAAATGTGATGTCCTCGATCTGTTATTACCAGATTTCAAAAAATCCAACATGTCAGCGTTACATATGACACAATCCTTGCATGGATGAAAATTTTATCCGTATCATATTAGATTTGTAGAATGATGACACACGAGTATCAGGAATTATTTCCAACGTATGACAATCTAGTAGAAGAAACGCTGAGAGATGAGATTGAGGTCGCAGCTGTTATGGAAATCGGAAAGTGGTTCATGTGCCGTTAAGTTACAATCATTTTGCACTCTAGATGAACCATTCTTTTTTCTTTTGAACTTGATGACCCGTAGCCGAGTGCACAACTGCTGAATCAGGGTCCAGTGCGATTTCAGCACCTTTGTCTTCCTGCGTTAAATACTCGCCTTTATGTCTGGACATGTATCGTCCAATGAGGACAGCCATTATGATTAGTGCAATGAGGATAACTGTTAATACGCTTCCTAGAATGGCCGTGTCGGTTTCGTTATAGGCTGCCCTGAGCTTCTCCTCGTCGACCTGAGGCGGCGGTCGAGTCTCAATAATGTTGGGCGGATGCGTGATGGGTTCCACACCACAGAAGTCTTCCGTCAAGGGGTCTCCTAGGACACGAACGTTTTCTGGACCCTTCTCCTGGAAGAGGAGCTTGAGAGGATAGATGTCGTCGAATTCGACCCTGGAGATACAACCGGCGAATCCTTCAGTCATCGACTCGTTCTTCCCGATGTACATGTATTGAATGTTATTGAATTGAGCGTCGGCGGAGGCCTTGATGTTGAAATGAAACTCCATCGGCTCGTAACTGTCGACCTGCATAACCAGCGTGGCGCCGGAATTCTTCCTGCTTATCCGGACATCGTGATACTGTGACAACCCAAAGTGTTTTTTTGGAAAGATAACCTCCTGTCTCTCGAACCCAAAGTCAAAGACGACGCGCAAGTGACCGCTGTTCGAAACCATTATCGTCATATATTCTCCGGATATATTTGAGAACAATCCCAAAAGGAATCCCTTTTGATTCGTCGTAGTGAAACCAACTCGAATCTTCTCAGCTATCGTAGAACGCCAACTGCCCATGAAGTCGTACTTGATCATAGAGCTCTCCTGCATATTGACACCAATTTCTGAAAGAAACCGATCAATTCAGTATCGAAAATCTTAAAACCACCCATAGCTAATCAAATAGACGAAGTTTACCATCAGCGCAGATGGGACCCTTGAATGCCGTCCAACGGCAGTCGCACCAATAACCATCGTATCTCTCGTGGCAGGTGCCATTGTTCAGGCAAGGACTGCTCTCGCATTTGCCAACGCAATCCTGACTGACGCCATAGAGGCCGCGTCTGGCGTGACTTCTCAAGTCTTGGAGTTGTCCATTCAGAAGAAGAGCTCTGATACATCCGACGAAACCATCTCGGTAATCAGTGGTTGCACCCACCACAAAGTCCGAGGTGAGATGCAAGGCACGGACTGGACCTGGAGGTTCTCTAACTTCGTTTTTCAATGCCCCGTCGATGACGATCCTAGCCTCCTTGCGATTCCTCTCGACCGACACCGAGTGCCAGCGATCATTTGCAAGGCTGTAGGAAGTTTGTACCGTCACGGCCAGTGGGCCGCCACCGGCCTGATATTGGAATTGAATTTGGTTTCCGCCATTTATAGAAACTTTTATGTAATCCGTGGGACCTTTGCTATGAATAATCACAGCGTTTTCGGTAGTCGTTTTGAATTCAAAGTAAATATCTCCGCTGTGACCGATGTCAAAAGTTGGCAGATTTATTGTGGCATCGACAATTCTAAAAGTCACCACGTTTTTAAATAAATCTGCAAGAGAAAATAAGAATACGTCAGTTATTAATCAGTAAGAAGGAATCTCAAGTATCGCAAACAATCTACGTATAGAATTACATATAATATATGGCTATGATACAATAGCACTGGCGGTATTCAGCATGAAATCTAGTTTTCAATGAATATCTACTGTTTCTTATACACGTTATTTCTATTTCTCATTGTCTTACCTACGGAAACCCAAGATAACGTGGTTCCTTATAAAGAATGGAACGTTAAATATTTGAAATCGAAAAAAAATGAAATATTTAAAGAAAGGCAATGACAGAGAAAAATAATTTCTTACCATCGCCTTCGCATATCAGTGAGCTCAGTGTGTATCGCCCTTCTTTATCGTCCAGAGGAGTACCCGTATCACCAAACCTTAATTGCTTAACCGGAAGATATTCCTTCTCAGTGATGTCGCCACCATCTTCTAACCACCCTTCGAGGCCAGAGTCGCAATTGCACCATTTTGATGGCTCAGCACAGGTACCAAGGATACCACATTCGCATTTTCGTGAACCGGGCAAGGCACCACCCCAATAATCCATTTTCTGATTGCGTCTGCTCACCCACCAGGAACTAGGTCTAAACATTTCACCCTGAGGAACTGAAGCCACCCAAACCAAATCAGAAACACTGTAAGATAATTTTTAAATGATAAGAAAGACAAATGCATTACCTGGTGTATTAAGGAGCTTGGCGTGTTTGCAAGCGTAATTAATCCTCTGTCTGCAAGTACTGGATCGATTAAGAAGTGCCTCAATCTGATCGAGATCAGCATCGTAATTGATATCCTGAATAAAACTGCCTGGTTCCTCAAAACCATCTACGGGAGTAGGTTGTTCGTTGCTGTGACGCAGTATTGTCAGTACTCGACCATCGGCGTAAAATTCACAAGTCACTGGGAATGGCCGTAATGGTCCACTTCCGTCTACGTCGATCTTTATTTCCGCCTTCTGATTGACCGAATTCATATTTTTATAGGCCTCGCACGAAAGAGGATTCACAGCTGTACAAATAAGAAGACCACGTCAACATAGCCATAACAGTGTCAATATTTATAGCTTGCTGCTACCTACACGTGTGACAAACCGCTCCAGCATATCCAGTATTTCCGCAATCGCAAAAGAATTCATTGGAATTCTGAGTACAGATTCCTGCGTGCTTGCACGGATTGGGATTACAGCGGTCCACCATTTGGCAAGCATCAAACATGATCTCGTTCTTACAGCAATACTCATCGTCCCTCCAATTGGTAGGCAATTTATAATTTCCATCGATACTTATCATTCTCATGCAGCCAACAAACCCGCGAATGCGCGACATGCCGCTGATTGTCCCACCCACTAGATACACTGGTCCAGTGACGATATCGAGGATGCGTTTTGTCCTCATAGCTTGACCATCGACATTCAGTATCAAACTATTTTTCGAAATTGTCAAAATGACTTGATGCCACCTTCCGTCATTGAATTTCTCGTCAAAGTTATCCAGGATAACTTTAGGATTATCATTAGTTTTAATTTCCACCTTCAATTTACCCTCGTCCAGGAACAACTGCGTTCGGTAAGAGTATCTTTAGTGTCTTGATAAATGGAACGATTAGAAAGAAAAAGAAATGGAGCACATGCTGACCTGTACGTATCCTGGGGACGTGAACTCATGGAAGAGGATCAACCCACGATCCTCGTAACTGCGAAAGGCAAGAGAAACGTTCATGGAATACACACCCTCGTAGCCCCTGAGCCTCGCGTAAGACCCAGGAGTTAAAAAGGTCACCGGAACAATCTGAGGTTCTGGACAACCGTAGATAGTGTTGACCTTGTGATATCGAAGATTCTCTCCCGTCATTTCTGTATCTCTTAGCTCGCGAATGAGATTCGTTGAGTTTAGATAGAAATTATCAATGCATCCCGTGAAGTTCTGGTTTACCACCAAACCTTCTTGTTTATTAGGTACACCCCCTATATAAAGCTAAAAAAGCAAAATTTTATATATAAGAAGGAAGATTAAGAATCCTGCATCAGGCACTTCTGTAGTCTATAAAATTATACTTACAGCCCTGTTCAAGTCCAAACGATGAAACTCTCCCTTAATTCTACCCTTAATAAGTACTCTGTCGACGGAAAAGGAAATATCTTTCCTGTTTCTGGATATAAGAACGTCATGCCATATATTGTCATCCAAGAGACTGCCAACGGAGAGGCTGGTCATTACGCCAGAGCCAAGATCGATGTTCAACAGCATCCTATTGTCGCGCAATTGCAAACCAATAAAGTCGCCTTGCGTCCCACGAGAGTACATGAGTACCCCATCTGCGTTATTTGTCTTAAAGCGGAAACTGATAGCATGCCTATCAGTTTCAATAGGCTCCCGCAACAGATCCAAACGAACTAGAGAAAGGCCATTGAAAGAAAGTAGGTTGGACACTGCAATAGAAAGAATAGGATTTAAATAACATTATCTAGTAGTTCCATATATTGAAAATATTTCAACATCGTTGACGATCATGGATGACCGTTCGTTCATCCACTTGTTATTTACCATATTCGCATCCATAGAGCTCAACCCTCAGGGATATCCTGTCTCTCCATCGAGTAGGATTTATTCTGATCCACTGTGCAATAATAGGCACGCCAAATCTGTTCAACTTTATAGTGTCTCCATCGATGTTTCCTTTGAACATCTAAATAACAGCGAGATCGTAATATTTAGTGATTTCAAGGATGATTTCGTGATTACGGACAAAACACGATGAGCTCAGGTACAAAGGGCAAAATAAAAGGTCTCTTCATGCGCGATACGAAAGGTATAGAATTTGTGTTCGCGCAAATAACTCTCCTTGGAGAAACAAGTTTCGTATTTTCCAAGACGAATGAAGGTAAGATAATAAATATAAAGAAAATGTGAAAAATGTTAAAAATGAACTGTTAAACCGTGAATATGCTAAGGTGCAAGTGTGATTTATGTGCAGGAAAAAATATAAATTACGTATATGGAGCAAACAAGGTGTTAGTGTAGCAAGAGTGTTAGTAACAAAAGCACAACTTAAACATAATGGTCCAGATTCGAATGACATAAATTAATAAAATAAATATCTCCTACGTCCTCAGACACAAGTAGGTGAGACAATAAAACTGAAAAACAATTTCGTATTTTTCTTTTACTCTTTTTTCAAGAGCAACGAACATTGAGTAATTACGAGAGAGAGGGCGATCTTCTCAAAGTGTCAGAGAGAGAGAGAGAGAGAGAGAAAGAGAGAGAGAGAGAGAGAGAGAGAGAGAGAGAGAGAGAGAGAGAGAAAAAGAAAGAGACAGATCAGCCCCTGTATACTCTGTCGTAATTCGTAATATGATATTCTCAGTCTCAGTACCTCATCGACACCATCCTGGCTCTCATAACTGGTCCAGGCCTGACCGTCATCCGAAAACTGGATGATATATTCAGTGACATATTCGTTAGTGTGAGCACGACCACGCGTTGCGATGCTGCGTATCTCGGACGTCTCGCTCAGCTCGATTGTCAGGTGTTGATCGTAACTGCTAACTTCCGGTGACCACGCGGATTCCCCTGCAAAGCGCAGCCCCATGTCCGTGTGTCAGAGAAAAAAGAAGACGGAAGCAAAGCAAGATAGAAGCTATTCTAAAGGTCTTTGATTAATCAAAGCAGAGATGGATGATGGGTCTTCCGGATGAAGAGACATCGCACGCTGTGGATATAATACCTCTACTCTTACTGTCAAATTAGTTTTAATCAAGGTACATCGAATCGATGGAAACTCTTTCGGAATCTCTGATTATTGTACACTCTGATGAAGAAAAGTACAGCTCGTGGCTTGGTCTTCTTTTTTCCCAATGTACTCGAATGCATTTTTTATTATTTTTAATTCTAATGCCAATGAGTAGTCCAGAGCCCCGTGCCTATCACACGTACCATTGAGAGGTCCACCTACCTGAAAGTCCTCATCACAGAGTGCTTTTGAACATTGTTAGTCAAGGTATATATAAAATTCCATGATGTCTGGAGGAAATGAGGCAGGCAGTAAGTCTACGTCTAGAGAAAGAGAAAGAATCCGTGCAGATGCATCCTAGTGGTGATGGTTGATGATGTGGACTAGGACGCGTAATAATCCTGAGCACCCTGAACAGTTCCCATTACCAGCGTACAACGTTGTTAACTGACTATGAGAATTTCGTGGAGATGCCTCGGCACGAGACCGGCTTACTTACCTTGACGTTGCCCTCCTCTTGTTTATAGTCGACATAATCAAGGCCATTGGTACCATAGCTGATACCGTACTCCAGGACGAACTCGCTGTGGTGGGGTCGACCCTGAGTCGCTATCTCAGTGATGTTCATTACTTGACCCAGGTCGATTATCAGGTATTGGTCAAAGTCAGAGCTGCTAGCCGTCCATGCGTTTCCGCCTATGCCACAACACACATACGCATGCATGCAACTCAAACTGAACTTAAGGGGGATTCTAAATGTAAGGCCAGTAGGGAAGGCTACCGCGTAGCTCAAGGATAGCGAGAAGATATTCGTAGGATGTGTGGCTGGTATTATTCGGGTATCCCGATATCTTCGTAATTTCTTCTTAAAGCACAGGAAACTTAAAGCCATGAGAATAGACGGGATACCGAGCAGTCTTACAGTAATTCATTGGTTCTGGGTACATTAAAATATCGTCTATTCATGTCGAAGAAGAGGCAAATACAACTTCACCGGAAGAACCAGAGACGTATTTTCAATACAAAAGGAACAAGGGATTATCATACCCAAAGATTATAAAAATCTATAAATAAATTGCTAACTGTGTCTTGCCACCAGAAGGAGACAGTCAATAGGAAATAAAAAGATATGAAATAAGCAAGCGTCTACTCTAGTCTTTAACTCTACTGATAACTGGGAAATCATATTTTTCGGTCACAGGATGACCTTTTATCGGAGTTGAGATTCTACTTTGAATGGAGAATCGAAAACAATTTCTACAATTTGTTTCTTTATAGGACACTGTAAATGTAGGCTAATGCCGTGACAAGATTATGCTAACCTGGTGCCGGCGGTACGGGCTCTTCTCTAACCAATCAATACTTTCAGAGAATAACGTATTCGATATTCTTATTTCAGACTTCCTGCTTCAGCTATGATTCAGCATGGATACATATACGTTATTTAGACTCTAGAGAATACCGACGCGACCAGGTTACCTCACCACCCTGAATAAGGTCTAAACGATTGCAGTCTCATGAATAGCTTCACGGATCCAATGTGCAATTATGTACATGATATTGAAAAGTATAAAATAGCATTTAAATAAAGTATGTATTCAATAATTCAATATATTTACTATAAGATTTATTAACCCACTGACTCTCGTATCATACAACCGTTATAATTTCTATTCGATTTATTTATACGCTTAATAAATAAGAGGTCGTGAAAAAGTAGAATATAGAAAATTAGGACATAGTAGATTAACAGTATCAAGGTTTTTCAGACTTTGCAAAGTATCTGGACGAGTAAGAGGGATCCTTAGGAAAAAGCGGCACAGCGTTCGACATAAGTTCTGCAAAATCTATTTTGCGAAATTTAACGTTTTGCGACTGAGGTCTAGTACCATTTTCCTGCAATGCCACAGCAACGCAGTGATCCGAATCCAGTAACGATTCCTCGAATAACCAATTTTGCTTCAGACCGTCTATATATAATTCTGTATTAGTGATCAGTTCGTACTCGTGCAGATTGGCTTTAGTTTTAAAATTCAATTTTTGCAAATCAACAACGATCCCTACCCCGAGGGCTTTGACGTAACTTTCCTTCAGAGCCCAATGTCGACAGAACATTGCAATCTGTTCTGATTCAGGTGTCCCAACTGGTCCTCTTATCTCTTCCCATTCGGAGGTAGAAAAGTTTCTATTCATTATTCGAAAAAATTCCTTTAACTCTTTGCCTCCTGTATATTCCTCTTTCATAATATCGACCCCTAAGGTAATCTTTTTCATTTCTGCAGCCAGCACCGTGTAATGACCCTGATGGGACACATTGAATGCCACATTCCCAGGAATACCTTCCAGGATGGGTCTGCCCCTCTGATCACGAGTGAACATAATTTTGTCATAAGGAACTTTCGCATACTCATTTATAAATTTTCGCATGAGTAATCTGCCTACGAGGGAGGCTCTGCTGTCCTTTCGAAAAACAAATCTTCCTAATCTTTCTTTTTCATCCAATTGGATGCATGATATAGCATAAGAAAACTCTTCCACAGTTGGGTTCCAGTCAGCCCAATTGAATGCCCATCTAACACCACTCGGAGCAATTTTAGCCATATTTAATATGAGCTTACACATTTATGTCTCTTTCTATGGTCTAATATTTTCATTCTCTGTACTATCGATACACTCTGTGGCATCTACAAGGTGGCCGGTTACTTCCTAGCATCCACCTGAAGCAGATAGATAACTCAGCTTACTTTCAAGTCTCTTAATTCTATCTATAAAATGAGTGATGCTCTCATATGTGACCTCTCAGAAATATATAACGATTGTACGTGAGTCAGTGAGTAATCATTTGACATCTTAAATAGTCATAATCGCGTGTGGGTGTACTACATTGTACATACAAGTATGCTTTCGTTTACGGTTAGATATCTAGAATTTTTTAATCATATGTATAAAAACACATGGAGACAAAATATGAAATTTTTAAACGTGCTAGGAAAGAGAAGAAAACTTGAGGTTCGCGAAAAATTTTGCAAACAGACAGAAAAAGCATACAAACTACGGATACATAGAAATAAATCCCAATCGTATTTACGCGATAGAAGAATCGCTGACAGTTGCCATTCTTATACTGCACCTTTTTAAATATATGCAATCAACTATATATCCAAAGATTATGAGGAATTACGAAATTTACCGTTGAGCCTAGCATTCTTAGGACCTCTTTCAGGCAGAGAAGTTGTGGCCTTCAGCTGGGCTCTGTCAAGCAAAGGTAGGTTGCAACCGTAATCATCTGAAATAACAAAACCATTGTTCGGCATCACACGCATCAAGTCATCGCTTAATGATTACACAATGAGTCAATTTTTCATATTCGTCACATAAGCGCATTACGAATCGAGGGACATGGAATTCAGGGTAGCGTAAGGAGAATCTTATACAATACTTGCAAGTAGCAGGCTCGCGAGAGCCTCATGATAATTTAAAGACTGTAAAGTGCATCCGTTTTATATGGGCTTGGCCAGGTTTCGGCATTCGAATTACTAAACAACATTGAGAATCTTAAAGCATATCGATGCGCTATTCGTCTTGAAACGAAATAAATTCAAAGACACATGTCTAACAACAGTTACTCAAAATCATATTAAAAATCAAGGGAGAGATAAGAAATTGTCAAGGAACGTAGGAATATTCCCGTTATTCTCCAGACTGTCAGTTATGATGCGCCATGTTGCTTGAGTGGGCTTGGTCGGAACTCGGAAGAGTCACGCTCGAAAAATGCCATCGCACCGCCAATAATATTTGATGACGTAAAGAATCGTTGCAGACTCACATGCTCTAGTTAAAGGGGCTCCTGCCACCGCGAACAGAAGGATTAAATATTTCAAAGTCATCATGGTAACATTGCCCTGATAAAATCTTGGTTACACCCTATAGAAGACGAGTTTTCTCTCTCACTGGACTGCAGTTACATTCACTGACCGTCGCTCACTACGCAAGGAGCGTACTGACACATATCACTGAATGAAAGACGCTTCACTCGTAACAATATTGTGTGCGACGCCTTTAATATCGACTGAAGTCGACGCGAATCGACCGCTCGATTAGAATCGATACTCGCTGTCGGATTCTCGAAGTCGAAGCGCTCTCTGGCGTTTAGCCCAAAGAACGGTAGATGGTAATAGCGTCGTCGAGACATTATTCGCTGTAGAAAGATCGGCAAGGTAGACACCGTCAGGACGGCCTATGTATAACTAACTGACTTTGGCTACTACTCGCTGCCGTTGGCTGTGATTTGAAAATCTTCTGTCTACGGTGATGCAAAAATACAGTCACCAATGGATGTACCTTGTCCTTTGTCCAGTTATATCTTGGTGGAACGAGTATCTTCATCCAGACCTACTGTAGACTGTGAGTAACCTTGACAACTCGTTCTAAGTAGACTAAGCCATACTTCGTCTCTATGACGGAAAATGTATCGAATTAATTATTCCCTTTTTTCTTGCAATTCATTAATTGACAATGCGCAATATTGGATTCTGCATATCTATACGCATCAGGCAGTGCGTATTAATTAAACACTGCTTACGACAGACAGTAATTACCGACAGTACATAGTTTCTCGACAAAAACATTCATTAGAACCTCAATTACTGGTATTATTCGAGACGTAGAAATTATGCGTTATTGAAGATTCTAGAACGACACTGTTACTATACGGCTTTGTATCGTCGATATAGCGAGTTGTTCCACTTTGGAAATATCCGTTTCTCTGCTATTCTCATATTTTTAAAATGTACTTTAATACTTTTTCTCTTCTACCTCTCGTAACTTACTGTCTTTTGTTTATAATTGTCCAACTTTTCGGAATATCTTTTTCATGTAAATCTCTTTAGGACAATTCATTGTTATCCGATTATATTATTATTATATATTCTGCTACGACTACTTACGAAGGAAGATGCAAACAATAATTAGGCCAAGGGGTCTTTGATGACGTTGGATTTGTCAAAAGTTTATACGAGTATAGCCGTTTACATTACCATCGATTAATAAATATTTCCTCTCTGTCGGACATACATACAGATTTCTACAAAGATGCAAGATTAACCTTATAGCAGTATCTTCCATACGATGACATATTTGATCAAACATTCGTATCCCCCAAAATCCAAGGATATAGTTACGTATCTTCTCTAATTTTATGTCTTGCAAAAGATATGACAGATACTATCTCTCGTGTGTTATGTGCATGGAAGGGAACTTCCTCATAAGACATTAAGTCTTTCTACCACGAGATTGAGAATAATTTTTTCGTATTCATCTCTTTGCCATTATTATGACCTGCGTCTCACGTAGCGACGCGTAAAAGAGCTCACGCATGAAAACGCATATAAGACTGGTATAACCGCTCGAGCATAAACAAAGTGATGAGCGAGCCTTGTATGTTACATTCAAAGACAGAAATGGACGTGACCTGTCTGCCCTTTGCATCATTATCAGTTCACCGATTGCCTCCGTGGAATCAACATTCCGTTATTGTTTATACGGACTATATTTAACTACATTTTCCGCATGGGTCAGATGATAAAACGAGCAGAAAGTACAAATCTTAGTTACTAAGCTATCAGGTCGGCGCACGATTAATTATGTACGTATGATTTTCTACGTACAGTCGTGCCGTGAAGTTGAGGGGCCATTTTCTTATGAGCTAAACGTAAGTCCCCTCAAACTGGAATCGATGCCGCGGCCCGACTATAGAACTGGGGGAGATACGTTATAACGAGTCTGTACGGTGAATATCCGGTTGGCGTCGTTCAGCTGATTTCTTTATTTTACTTATCTTTTTTTTTCAGTTCAATGATTATTACCACAGAGGCTCGTCGCGCAAATGACTTTTATGCTGCTGATATTAGGCTCTTTTTAAATATGCAAAAGTGTGTACGGCACACTGCTACGACTTGATGCTCAACGAAAGACTCACAAATAAACAAGTCAACGTCGCAACCGTCATGCAATCACTGATGGTGGCTTGTTTCATGTATATATACACATATGTATATACACATATATATTTTTTTGCATGACGTCTCGTGCTTTCTTTCTGCCGCTATTTGCGTCATTGTACCTGTTTAATAAACACGTTATTAAATGAGCAGCCACCTGTAGCAATGAGATGCTGCGCGGGCATGTATACCATTGCTATTCGAGGAGATGATCATTTATCATTTCTAAAGATGCCGCAAAAGTTAGGAGAAAAAACAGCCAGTAGAAGATCGCTGATCGCAAACTGCGCGCGGCGGTGGCGCTGCATGCGAGCTTGGACGGCGATCTTATGCTGCCTGTTTTTCTGCGACATTTCATAATGTGTGACGTAAATTGACGACCATATTGTTTATTTCATCGAAATATCAATTATTAACCATTTTCGCAATGAACTTTGACTATTTGTCTCCAAGTTGTTGGGACGATCAATCCATCAGCCTTGGTTTATTTTTGATTCATTATGATTCGAGTGTTGTGGCTAACAAATTTTTCCTGACATCGTGTTTCTTAATTAAATTTAAATAATTATCCAGCATTACTCTCGTTATCTATGCTCGATAGGCGATATCGAATTTTCATGAGATCGACTCGGATTAATGGCTAATTTGCATTGCAATAGATTTGCATCTCCTCGGGTGTGAATACATTTAGCGTTTCAATTAAAATTTCGCTTAATCAAATGGCGTATAATGGCAAAATAATGCGGCGACATTTGTCGTCTTGATGTAAAAATCGCAAGTGTCCATGATGAATAAGACGGTGCAAACCGACATCACGTGTCGAGGATCGTGCAAATGACGATGATCAATGACCATCATTACATTCAGAGACTGTCAATTACAAATTGTATAGAAAAATATGTTCCTGCTATCCCAGTAGCGTACTGACTAACGTAGTATTTACGAATTGAAACTTTAACAAAAAGTTCCTTTGCGAATCATTATACGTATACAGTAAGGAAGCAAATTAGGATAGATAATATTACCAGCGTCATTGGATTTAAAGATTCAATCTTGCTCCATTGTATAATAAATTGTGTAAATCGAGGAATGTGTTACTGGAATAATTAAAGTAAGATGCCTGACGCACGAAATAGATAATAAATATCCATTAAAAAAAAAAGTTTACCGGTACTAAATTTAGGTAGCGAGGAGCTTTGAATCTTGAATACATAAAATATGTGAAGCGTCATGCTCCTCGTGCAGCTGCGCTGTGCTTCACGGAGCGATTAAGCTGGGTGGAAGGTAAGAGCGAAATGATGCTGAGAATAAATGTAAAACCGGTCAGGGAATTCCCGCGGCCGATGTAGGTATGAGCCTGCCGGCGTCCGTATAAGTATCCTTACGTGTCTCGCGTGCTTCTTTTGCTGCTCGTGTCATTTTCACGGCACGCGTGGTGTCGCTCGGTACTGCTTACATTAGCGTCTTGCCGTGGAAACTTGATATTCCCGTTTCCGAGACGAACGAGCATTTTATATCGCATCGTCGGCCGTTTCGTGTCTATGGGAGAAGCTCTGCGGAATATTATAGAATCAAAGGTACCGCTCGGCAGACTATAGGAGAAAATTCGTTAGGATTCCGATAAAAGTATTCTCTTAAGAAATGTTCGGATCTCCATGCAGTCCACTCTCTAATCTCTACACTGGGCTATTTCTGCGAGGTTATTTCAAGGTGGACTAGCTGCTGTGGGATCTCTCTCCTTTCGCTCGGAATCCAATGGCCGTGGTCAGGGCCCACAGACCTTGTTACTACGGGCCTGTAGAAATTTTTCAAATTTTTCTTACCCCATGCCATGAGGCTCCCCTTCGTTTTGAGTACGTTAACAATAATATTTAGCCAATCGATATCTGAATCTCGATATACCTATGCACCGTGATAAGATAACGCATTCCTTGGTGCAACGTCATGGGTCAATCGTCATTATTTCTCTACAGGTCAAAATGTGCGAGTAGCTGTACCGGTATGTATAATATACATGTATGTATACATTGTATATACGTCACGTGGAACTTTCTCATAGGTTCAAAGAGTACGTAGTCGATGTATCGACATCGCGTGACACTCGGCAGACCTTCGCCGGTGGTCTCTCTGGCCACTCGGTGAGGTTCGCTCTCATTCTCTACACAACCCATTAAACCAATAAACGCTTAAAAGGGTCAAATAGGAAGACAATGCATTGACTAATGTCACGGCGTTACGAAGTTGCGCCATTTTGCTTTGTTCAGCTGCTCCCAAAATACATCAAAGCATAACTCTATACGAACTGCGTAACGGCATTCGAATATTAAACACTCAACTAAAATCCAAACGCTGCTCGACCGATTTCAGAAGCACGATTCCTGCCACGCAAGTTCAAGGCTCGTACTATAAATAAATACAGTGTGGTCTGACTTATGAAAAAATCTCTTATCAGTCTTATTTATTATATAATGCATCTGTCGTAATACGACTCGACTTTCATAGATTCAAGGCCGTAACGTCAAAACAGACTGCCGTATGACATAAACGTCATAAACCAATCGTAAGAATTCTCACGTAGGTGTCCTCACGATCTGGATAAGCAAACGCCAATTAAATCTTTATTCACTTGGATATTTTGACTGGAACATTCCGGACGGAAATTTTTAAACCACAGTTCACTCTCTCGTCGTTTTCGATGCGTGAGGTCAGTAACTCATTAAATGCGGGATAAAGCTAAAATTTACCCATAGGACGAGCTACGTGTGAAATTAGTTTTTTTTTATGGCAATGGCGAGTGACGCCTCGCGTCGTCATTCGATAAACACGATGAATCTCCATAGCAGACGCATCACAACTGCGTAACTAATATTTCCCACTAATAATTTTACAAATGACTGTTTCATTCTAATATTTACCCAATTTTCAGACTACGTTTCCCATATGGATTTAACGCCATCGTCACAGCATACATTACCAATCGTCGTCATCGTCATCGTCACCAATACTTGACAATCCACATCTTAGAGCTTAATCTTCATTATGGAATTGCTCTATGAACGATAGGACAATCGTGTCGATTAATATTTAAATTTTGTACTGCATGCCGAAGTTGTCCTTTGAACTAGAGATAATTGGCGTGTGGATCGAATTCAAATATTGACTAGAAGAGCCACTCGACTCTGTATATATTTCGAATTGAAAATCGGGGAATTGCCAAAGATAGCTGAAGAGTTTCTTAAAGGAAGAATGAGCGAAATTAATGTACCAGCCCATAGTTACTATAGAAAATGGAATGTCCGAAGATCGGACGTGTATTCGCGATTTACCACGGAAATGTACTATGGACGAGCGGAGTGGTTATGCGAATGTGGATTCTCGATGTGTCATTAGAGAAATATCTTGGTGTAAAAACGTGTTAAATTATTCAAGCAAACGTTTGTCTTTATAGATAATTCGGGGAATTCCTTCGAAAATCATTTACGTATATCTGTTTACTGAATATCGTTAGTGTTCACCTGCAATTAGTTGGACCTTTGACGTCACGGACCATCCCCCAGGCTGACGTTCTTTACGATAACTGCAAGTCACGAAAGTATGTCGTGCCTCTTTATCTCTCAAAGAACCAAGTACACACACTTTCTCTCTTTCTCCCTTTTTCTTTTCCTTTTTTCTTCACCTATATCTACTGCACAGTGGAGTAGAAGTTCATAATAAAGCAGCTAGAATGTTCTTTCTAGACGCATGGGAGACAAATAAGATGTTCGATATATTCATTGGAATCAAAGGGCCGAGGAGAAACCTGTTCTCCTGGTTCGCGGAGCTCGTAACTTTTGAAGTATCTGCGGGCGCTTTTTTTGCAAGAAATAAGAAGCGCTGACGTTGATTTTTCAGTTCCAGGTAAGTTACATGAAACGTGCGTGCGAGATAGTTCAACAGTTCATTCGCGTCACTGCAACGTGAACTGATTGCAGCAGCAAAGATGGCAATTAGCGAATCGTTGCACCTGTATAATCTAAATCTCTGTCGTGCCTCGCAGGTAAACTTTACGCGCGTTACGTTGGTATGCGACGACGTCAGCAGAAGGTCACGAGGAGGCGCGCGCACGGCTATAAGAGGCGGCAGCGCGACTCGAGTCGGCATTCGAGAGATACTGCTCGTACGGTGAACGTCGTAGATCGTTCAGCTAGACACAAGCTACACGTTGCGAGGAGTCAGTGTGAGAAACGTAATAGTCTCAAAGAGAGCATCGGATATTCCGTTTGAGGCTAAGCGCAGACAAGTGAGTTCAGTGAGAAAAGTGATTGATCAGTGAAGATCTTGAACAGGAAGGAACGCAAGGATATTTTTGAGGAAATACAAGGTGCAAAAGTACCAAAACTCAAACTCAAAATGTACACCAATCCGTTCAACCGCAAACACAGCACGATCCGCCAGGTGCTGGATCGATTTCTGGATCCCAGCAAGAAGCCGATCAGAAGGTCCGAGAGTGTCAGCAGCTCTGGCAGCAACAGCTCTAATGGCAGCGGCTCCTTCGGCGGTTCATCGCCGACCCAGAGCCGTCGTGGGATTCTGCAGTGGGGCAGGAAATGAGGGAAGAGTCCTCAAGGAAGAGCTTTCTTGCTTTGAAACGTAGGCCAAGCTGGTAGAAAAACTCGTGAAGAAGATCGCCCCAGTCATCTGGAGGCAGCATCGAGACTGTTGAAATCGTTAAGGAGCCATACTTACTTTCGACGTTTCACATCCACATCTCATGAAGACTTCAAGTAGAATGAAAGACGTGTGGGAAAGCAGATTTAAGACACTCATCCTCATCCTGGTAATTATGGGTGATATCGTCTTGGAAGAGAGGAGGACGCACTCCAGCATAGTCTAGGAGATGGAGAAACCGTTGGAGCTCCAGTTGGAACGATGGAGAATGGAGAACGAAGAAATCCTGAATCTTGAAAGTGACTTGAGCAGCCATTGACACGCGCAGCGATAGTTCTTGCCAGCGGGAGCTTCCCTTTTAGTTATTTTTTTTTTTAAATTATATACTTCACTCATTCGTATGCTTGTCTCATCTTGCGGCGGAAGTATCCATTGCACGATTTGCTATTAGCGTGGCTTCCACGCACGATCACCCAGTCTGTTTATAACATCGGTCAATCCCACGTTAATTAAGTTGTTCGTTATTGCGCCATTGTCATTATCCATTAAGGAGGAGAACCAAACACTACGCCTACTTTCGTCGCGGATCGCGACGATTATTAGACGCTATAAAAATGCCACGTATAGACATAAAAACCCTAAGAAAACTCGTTACGGGTCGCACATTGTGGACGCATAGAAGCGATCTTAATAGGAGATAGACTAATCAGGGTTCATAAATGCGATTCAGACGGATTCGCCAGTATTTAGATATAAGTTGCTAGTCAAGAATCAGTATTAGTCGTTTAATCGTTATAATTAGGTGTTAATCGTTGTCACGATATCGCCACTATAACCAGGAATAATTTCTTGTTCTTATTTCCTACTTTATCGATTATCATAATAAATCTATTTATTCACCGATGTCAATGATGTTTTTTCAACTGTAGTTTTTCCTTTCCCACAATCTGTCCTATCTAATTAATATTCTTCTTATCTGAAATTCTACACTACCACACATGGTGTAGCTTCATATGCTTAGTTGGCTAAATATAACTTATATAAATATCCAGAAACATGTGCAAACTGCAAACGAAACGAAGAATTCGATAAAAGAGTTCAAAGTACTGGAATTTAATTGGATACAAATTTATTCAGAGTATACCTATAATTTAGTAGATGATAAGGTTATCGATTTCTTCATCCTCATAATTCCTAGCGTGCAGATAAAAAGATGGGAGTGGGAGAGTATATATGAGATATACGTCTTCTTCTGAGAATGAATATATTAGAAATATCAGAAGACATATTGACTGAGGGCATGACCTCCGTCTCCAGCATAAATTCGCGAAATATTTAGTCAAAATAACTCTTTATCAAGAATCGCTGCTGTTCGGTTGTCCGAAGTTGATACTATTTCAGTTGTCTTCTCCATTGTCCCTTCCGTCGTTGCCATGAAAACTCAACTCACGTGCTAGGGCTGATTCTGATTTACTTATTGCTAAATGTCTCACGCTTCTACTGCGACTCCTCCCACTGTGTTGAATCGGTCACTCGACGTTGTTAAACGAGTCTTAAACGATGAAGAAACCGGAGGCTATTTGAAGTCGAGCTAATACATGTTTTCCGGGAAATATTAATGTCCATAATTTCGTTCTGAACAGGCGACGAATTCTTGGATCTTTTTTGCTGATTATTAGCAGTGGTTGCATTAAATGCGTATGAACTTAATTTTATGGGCTCGATGTAAAAATTCATACGACTCATGGTCAGTCACGGAAATGCCTACCTAAACTTCCTTTCGGATTTCTTCGCTTTCTGTCAACTATCGTGGCCATGAGAAAAGATTCTCGGCAAAACCCAGGGGATTCCGTGGATATATTTACCGAAAGAGTATATTGGATTTACGAAGAATCAGTTTTCGTCCTTAGGGAAGTCTAGCGGTGTCTTTTACGTTGGGAAAAATGGCCGATAATCAGATTTGATACGAATACTTAAGTTAGCTGGGTTTTCTTATTTAGCGAAAGAGAACTAACCGTACGCAGCGTTATGTGATCGATATACTAGACTGACGTCTTATCACCTGACCGTCCAATAATAGAACACGGGGTGGCCTTATTAATGGCGTGTTACGAAAATCACATTTTAAGCTTGCTCTGGTGGCACGAGTGAAACCTACTTTGAATTTTTTACACGTCCCGTTGATGAGATATTCTTTCTATTATTAGCTAGCACCTTCCTGACAATAAACACATTAGGCACAATTAATATTCGTGAACAATAACTAGTCCTTCGCGATGGGTATTCACCTACGGTAGTCGAGTGGTTGGCATCGCGACGTTTCCTTTTAGGTAAGCCTAGGTGTGCTATTTTTAACTCATTCGCGAACGAAAGTCGCATTCCAAATAGCTCAAGTTTGTGGTTGCAATTTAAAATGGTAAATTTCAGCCGGGGAGTACCCTGCAGCGGGCCATCTTATTATGACTTTCAGACTAAATGAGTCCCCTCTTTTCATCCTATATAGCGTTACGTTTACCTTTATGCTAATTGAATCGAAAGATCTTTGCATTTTCACGTTTCTTTTATTGGAAATAAATATTTTATCAGCTTAGCGTTATTAACATTTATTTATTCAACAGCAATTAAGAACGGCCGTTTCGATTACACTAATTACAGTAATCTTGATTGAGGATATTAAATATACATGTTTAGGTTAATAAGAACTGTCTCAACAAAGTGCCACTTGTTCTAACGTTACGTAAATGCACAATTTTTATGCGAAGTTTTTCATTTGTATCTTATATCAAATGCGTAATAGTTTCTGAGGTACAAAAAAAAATGTGAGAATCTTTTGGAGGTTGACCCAATGTAAAAGACCTGAGTGTCTAGCAAGGAGCCACCAAAGTGATTTTTGGAAATGAATGTCTAGACTAGTTCAGAATTGTCCAGAGTTGTCCCCATTAACGCTTCAGTGTCGATCGATCACGCCGTGAGGCATTATATTAATTTATTAGCATTTTATCGAAGCAACGAATATTGGGAAAACGTGAATTTTTTCTTCGCCATTTCTTTTAACGAACCAAAAATCTAGATCACGTGATTACAGAAATTCACGACGACGCGATCTAGATTTTTCACCAAATTATACACAGATGTTTTGTTTCGTCTCTACCAATAATGAACATTTTTAAATCTTTTCACTCGGTTACAAGGACTTTGAGATTCTTATCTAGAACACGCATTTCGCAGTGATCGAGAATCTGTTATATAAATGGATGCTGGAGAGAACCTCAGGTAAATGGAAAATTACCATGTCACTATGAGCAATGGAAGGAAAAGAAAAGGGAGGAAATGAGAATGACCACTCAAGTAAGTTTTTCTGTTTCAGAATGCCGGATAAACGACGAAAGAGAGTCATTAAGAAAAAGTCACAGTGAGATAAGAGATATCGTAGATTGTCTCTCAAGGTTTCTTCCATTGTTACTTATCAAAACGGAAGAAACCTGAGAATCAGGCGACTCTGCGTCGCCATGGGATATTTCTGAGTTATCTTCTCAACTGTGAGTTCCAATCTCTTGGACCTAAATTAAATCATAAGATTTCACCCAACTCAAGATGATAATACTCCATGGACGGTATCTTCGTATCCCTGGAAAGTGGGAAAACAAGGCGATTTATTTCTTCACAACAGGCTCTTAATTGGTTATTAAAAAACATTTATGCTCGACTGGTTTTTTGGATCATTTTTCGATTAACAAATAGTTAATCAATGTTTGACGTTTTGTATAAAAAAATAGAGCAACACCGAAGAATAAACGACTTGGTCAGAAGCAAAAACAATTCCATTCCAAGGAGCAATTATCTTCTATCAGAGTAATAAGGCCCTGGTCGTACGAGCATTCCTTTTTATTAAACTCTTCTTAGAGTCAAGAGTCGCACTGAATTGACCGCAGAGGGACACGTGTTTCTATTCTTAACGAGTCCCTGAAATTGATGGACAGAACCTGGATAAATGAAATAAAAAAACAGCAACTCACCCTTATCTTAAAGGGAAGGACAATGTAACGGATCGCAACTATATAAGAAGAATATAAAAAGAATAACGAGGAATCTTATAGGCAACGCTGGGGTTTTCCCCTCGGACACTTGTCTTTATTTCCTAGAAGAAACAACTACCAGTGCAGCGCTGAGATTACATTATGTAAAATCTGCCAACTTACGATCCTCACGTTCTTCATTATCGCTAGAAGTTCTCAGCCATCGAATATCCGTTTCTGAAACGCCGCCTGACCTCAACACGATGGTCATTAATGTTGATTGAAGCAAGACGCTCATGGTGAACTGGTAATCTATCCAGATCAGACTTCTCGTTTCTGTCTCTTATATCCTCAGAACTTTCCTCAAGGTAAGATTGTCAAGTGTCTCCACCTTCTCTGCCGTGTCTTAACCTTCGCTTTGTCTGTTACAGCCCCACCCGATCCCCGAGGGTCGCTCGGGAGGATCCTCGTGGGATGTAAACACGGAAACACTTCCTGAGTGGGAACTTATATCTCTATAGAATAAGGATAACTGGATAGGAATATAAGTCGTTTATATAGAAAGGAACGCCTGTTGACTTTGAATCATCTGGTAGTTCAGTGGGGGCTGTCACGCCGGATTACAGGAAGTACTCAGGCAGTCAGGCATATGCCATGGAAGATATATTTATGTTCCATTTAGGAATCGACGACCTTTACAGGTATATTGCCATTAAGACAGTAGGCAAATAAATGGAGATTGGGTTCAGTGGACAAGCGACCGATCGTTTCGCAATGCCATAGCCTTGTCCGTCTGACAGTTGGGGCTGTCAATCACGTGGATTTACCCAGTTAAGATCTCCCTTTTCTTCTTTCTTTATTTTAACTCACTTCGGTATTCCTTATTCCACCGGGAAGACCGAGCCTCAGAATTATTTATTGGCTTTTTAAAGATGCCTTAGGGATTGTCTGTTTATAAGGTTCGTACATGAGAGTTCATTGAATCGTTGAACTTGAATGAGCGAACGATGAGAAATATGTCTATCCTACAATTTATTTAATATTATTATGATATTGTCACTAGCCCTGAGTTTATCGTCCTTCGAGTAACAAAAGCCTCAGGCAGTAACTACCTGGGTAGTCGAAATTCTAATGTAACATTAGATTGACTTTTTTCCTTGTTGTTTCTCGTTCTAAATGGTGCTGTACATACAGTTTACACCAAATTATCTGATACCCTGCAGTATCCGAAGCGATAAAAAATTTCTATGAAAATAGTTTACTGGCTTCTAGCGTGGGACCTGATTGAGGTTAACGTTATCTGGGTACAATTCCATCCTGATTTCCGGTTTCGCGAAAATTCCTTGTGTTGACGTTGGTAAAGATGTATGGAATGCTTTTACTGGGGCACAGAACCCTTTCTAGGATTTTTGGTAGTCCACTATCAGTCTTGTTCCCAACTGGCTCCAGCATATTGTTCCAAAGAAGATTTGCGCCTGAAAATTGAAGGAGAATAGCGATGAAAGAAACAAATGAAATTCAACTTCCGTAACAATTTTTAAGCCCTTCACACACAAAATAACGTAAGGAAATAAGACGTAAGCGTAGGCCGTAATCAATAAGCACCATTACACACCAGACGCGTAAGCTGTAAGTTACGGTCAATCACACTGCGGTGTTTTTTTGTTTTTGTTTTCACACATCTCGCGACTCATCTCGCGTTAAATAACAACTGATTTTGTTTATAAGCGAGAAGATCCCGCGGTTATGGCCATGGCAGCCTTCCCAATTCAGCAAAAACTTATTGCATCATGCGATGTTAGTTCAACCTGCTCAACCGTGCTCGCCTGTCAATATGCAATCCCGCCTACACGGCTGTCTGCCGGTATTTCAGAATATAGTGCAGCGTTTGTCGGTAAAATGAGAACTTACCCAAGGCGTGTCCTTTTTGACTAAAGTGAAAACAGTCGTACGTAACCAGCGTGGGATCTAAGGGCGGAGCTGTCGATGGATCTGAATATGGTGCATTGAACAGTTTTGTGAAGGGCTGCAATACTACGGCAAAATCAGGTGTGGTATCGTACCTGAAATGCATGCTGATGTAAAAAAAAAAACAAATTTAATTTGTCAGGTTTAATGAAGGTTTATTTATTTACCTTCCAGATGACACCAAAGACTCAGCAGCCTGCTGGTACATTCGGGACATCGTGGAAGCTTTGAAGTCAGGTTTGCTTCCTTTGTGCATGCAGGCGCAGTAGAGTGGATGCAGAATATTGCACATTGTACTATGAGGCACTCTGACGGAAACTGTGACATCTATAAAAGGAGAAATCTCATTAGAATTTCTTGTCCCGTTAATCGTTGTGGGTCTCGAGATTACCGATAGCTGGAATGAGGTTGACTAATGTGCGCGGGAGGGCAGCCCTCAGATAATCCAAGGCTCTTCGCAAATGAAGAGCATGTCGAAGTGGTGAGAAATTTTCTGGACTGTAACATTGGGCCGAGCAGATGTCATTTGCTCCGAAGAGAATGGTTATTAACTGAAAATTATAATTGATCAGTGATATTTATTTAACAGATGCGCTTCGTTATACCAACCTTCCAGTGCTTCTTTACATCTATCCTTGGATCGTTTCGAATTCTTCGAACTAGGATTCGCGCCTGCTGAAGAGCATCTTCCGTGGCTGCCACAGGGAACGCTATATTTAGTCTTGCCTTGGAGGATATAAATTCTCCGGTTCCGGTCGAGTAACCGGTCAGATTAGGGTTGAATTCCTGCCGAACGATACGAGGGAATTGATTGAGACTGTATTTTAATATTCAAAGCAGCAATGCAGAGTGACGAGTACCTTAATAAAATTTGGAAGCGTCAAAAATCTGCGCCAATCAGCTTGACCTCCTACGCACCAGCTGACTCCTCGAGCTTCGATGAAGGTTCCGATTGCAAATTCCTCCAGGGCGCCACTGGCAGCCACTAAGGAGTCCCCCAGACCCCCGACGACGTCGATATCACCAGGTCGGAGTTTATGTACGTTGTTCGGTGGAACAGCAGACCTGAAATAGAACTCTTGTGAAGTACGTAGTAAGTAAAGCAAGTTACAGAAAATATTTACCTGCCAAGATTAATGTCGCATGGGAATGGCACCTGGTCTGGAATGACAGGTTGTCTGCGTACGTTGTCTCCTACATTTGGGTATATAACACCAGTTTCATCAACGTCGTTCTGCAAGAGAATATTAAAAATGTTATAGAACCCTAATTTTTATTTTGTAAGACCTCAAAGTGTCTTTTTTTTATATTTAGGCTCCAAGAGCTTCGCTAGAACTTCCTGCGACGATTGCCTTGACACGCGTTTCATTTTTCTCTTACGAACGAGGAAGGAGAGTCACTCGATTAATTCTTGACACGTTCAAAACTTTTGCTTTCTTCCATTTGCATCCTGAGTCGTTCATTTGCGTTTGCAACTATTAACCACCACACGACTTCACCCACAATAATATTAAGTAGGTCCTCGTCTGCTACTTCTAAGCTACAGCGTACCTCGGAATATGATGACGAAAATATTATTCAATATAATTATCAAAAAAAAAAAGTTCAATCAATCTTACGTTAGGCCGAGTCGTTTCTCAAGACTTCACGTAAGGATCCCGCCAATAGCATTTTTATAGGTTAACTACTTCGAATCTAACTCGGATAAAATTCCTCGTAAATTAAGGGCACCCGCACAATCTTTAATACTCCTAGTATAATTCGAATGGCCTTCGATCTCGACTTTCGTAATTGACAATCGTGGGCCAAACTTGGCCGCAAAAATCTACATAGCTACTCTCACTCTACCGTATTACAATATTTATGAATACGCCCTGATCGCGTGACAGAAAGAAATTTCGGGCTTTGTTTAAGAACTTGGCATAGTTACTCAAAAACTCTTCTACTCTTACTCTAGGGACTTACTCTTGCCGATTGGAAGATATTTCGTATAATATCCATGAAGGATGCTGCTTGAACCATGGATGGCAGTATTAGAAATCCTATCAGGAACAACCTGCTAATTCCAGCGTTCTGCATTTCCATGGAGGATCTGCCGCTGTCATACATGCTGACGCTTTCTTCCGTACGTGTTTTCGAGTTCTTCTGCGGTTTTCTTTTTTTTTCTTTTATAAAGTTTCCAAGAAATTTTGTAATCTCTTCGACTTCCTCAGGCCGTCCTTATCTCATTTTCTGTTAAAACCATGCAGATGTTTCTCTTTAACTTTCGTTAAAAAATTTAACGAGAGCTAATACGTCGGAGAATCTTGACGTCTTATTTACACAACAGAGAGTTCCGTTAACTTGTGTCGTGGAAAATTCATAAAAATTCAAATACGACTTCCTCTCGAAGTCCGTCATGCCATCTTTAAAATATCGACGGATCATTTGTATACGGTATTGTCCTTTTTCTTGCAACTTTCTAAATCACTCTTATGTTGCATTTCTAGGTACTGACTTTTACCATGTATGTTGCACAATCTCAAATAACAGTCAAAATCCAAGTCCCAGTAATAAAGAACGCGTATTAAAACGTTACGCAATCTTGCAATCATATTATATGATCAGAGCGAAATCAGATGTCCGTTGCAAGCAAGGCCCAAACACAAGAGTCAAAATAATAAGATTAAACAGTAATATTATCGTTTCCCGCTCCAGAAAGGTAATTTTAGAAAATTTCAAAAATATTGAACAGCTTCCTTTCCCTTGAAATAAATTTTAATCCTCTATACTTACTTCTTTCAGATTACACACCGTGTACCAAACATGCTTCACCACGTGACACAGAAAAAGTAAATGATCACAATTTGAAATGACTGCAAGCGTGTCAACCCCTCGTGTATTTCTTATCACGATAAAGGAGAGTATTTGAAAGTCGTCCCAGTGTCAAAAACGAAACGTAAAGCCAAAGAGCAAGGTAGTCTTGGCAGGAGAATACACCGTACATGAATGAAGCTCGATGGAAGAACGCCTCGCGTAAATTTCTCGTTGGCCCCCACCTTTTTGTCACCGTTGACACGAGGATCGTTCGTATGCTTGTTCGGGCTTATGCTTGTACGTGAGTAAGAGTAGAACTTACATCTATATGACCCGGTTGAGTACAAGAGTTCTTCTCTGTCTCTATTATGTATTAAGACTTTTTTTTATCGTGTTTCATTAAAATGTGTAGCCAGAATGCAAATTCAGAAATGGCGCAATAAGATTCAGCCTAAAAAATTGTCTCGATGAAGTAAGTCGAAAGATTCCCGAATGTCAGGTTTTCATATTTTTTTCGCATGCTTTTCAATGTTTTATATAACGTCATACAAATATATAAAGAAACAGGTTATTTAACACGATAACTCGTTAACGCAGGATATCAATTGATTTCGAACGGGATTATTTATTTCTTCGAAAAGTATTTATTCTGGCAATTGAGTTTTACATGTATAATTAATAGGGGTGCATATGAAATTAGCGTTTGAGCAATCTTTGCATTACTTTCATTACTTTCCAAAATTGATAAATTCGGTTCCGGGCAAGTGGAACTTGGGAAATTCTGTCGTCATTAATAAATTATATTATGGAACGTAGATGCTTCGAGGAATCGTGTCACGAAGAATTTATATAACGTAAATGTAACACTAGTTGGTACAAAGAAAGATTCTTACTCTGTGATTAATTTATTAACCTACGTAAATGCACGATTAAATCCGCGAACACGTTCATAGGTTAAACGCGGGTTGCATCCATGACACGCTCTTACTTTCACTCATACATGTCCGCGTACCTTTTTCAGTGTCTGCTGAAGTAAGCGAAACCAATATATTTTTCGGTGGATATTTTGATTGTTTTTTTAATTAATGATAACAATGAGGGTACTATACGAGAAATAACAGCAAATTATATTCCCATTTTGATGTAATCTCTTATTTTGTAATAGAGATAGAAATCTCCTGCGAATTGAGGATTTAATTAATTCGCCATTTTTTTTGTAAAGTTCTTTTCTTTTTGGCGAAGAACTAATTTCATTGTTTCTAAATCACATACCCTTCGTTTTCCCTAGTCTTAGTCGAAAATCGTTTTTCCTTATGACATAACACGCTTACTGCAGTTACTTTTACTTGGACTTTCGTTAACTAATATCTGTGACGTATTACTATACTGATCAAGCTTATGAGCTATCAGTTAATTTACCCTTAAGACCATTCTCTCGAAGCAAGATAATATGCGATTCTTCCTCATCTTCGATTTTTCATTTATGTGCCACAATTTTCCCACGTTGCGATATAGGGTCTCTTTACTGTAGGACACAAAAATCTTTTAAACGGCTCATCCCAGCTTAGACTCTTCTCCTGCGGACGTTCCAGAAGA
This sequence comes from Trachelus tabidus, assembly GCA_030142655.1. NCBI lineage: Eukaryota > Metazoa > Arthropoda > Insecta > Hymenoptera > Cephidae > Trachelus > Trachelus tabidus. The sequence continues at coordinate 192,583 of JARQTI010000423.1, read as the reverse complement.
TTATTCCATACGGCGTTTGCCACTGAAATCAATAATCCCGGAAGGAAAGTATCGGTACATTATGTGCGATACTAGAACTTTGTTGTTGAAGCAGAAACGAGAAAAATTCATGCTTCCTGATGACATCTTGACACGAGAGAAGAAGACGAGAGTCCATAATATTAATCCTCACGCAGTAAGGTAATTATCCACTCGTTGCTCTTACTCGATATACCCACTTGTCTATAATCTCGTATTCTCTGTTACAGGCTGATAAAGATTATTATTACCTGGCTGACTGCTCGTTCTTACTCGACCATTATGTTACGCGTTATGCACACGTTTTACATAACAATCAAAGAAAGATATGTCACTGGTTAAAGGTCTCGGACGGATGTAGACGAAAGCTTACCTCTGGCGTTCCCTTTTTGACTTATGTGGAAACAGTCGGTAGACAGGAAAGTCCAGTCCGTCGAACCATCAGAATTCATTGGAATGCTAATGTTGGTTGTAAATGGCTGCGTTACCACGGTAAAGTCATCCTTCTGAAATTCTGACATCCTGGATATTTCTTCCTCCAAGTTTTGCCATCTTTCGACAAAATAATGCATTCGATTAGTTTATCGTTGCTGGTGTTAGATGCTTCATATTAATTCCAAGTTTACCGACTGTTCCATTATATAGTAGAATTCTGATCTTTGTTTTCGCCATTTCAGTCCGAACATGCAGGAGCATTCTACGTCGTTGGTGAGATCGCATGGAAATGGTCTTGCTGTAAGATTCACAAGGATTTTCATGCTTGGCGATAAAATTATAGACACCAGAGTTCTTGGAAGATTATCCCGGAGAATCCTTAATACTTGGACCAAGTCTTCTCTGTGATTCTTTAATATGGACCAGGGTGAAGAGATCCAGCACATTTCAGAGCAAAAGTCATTCGGTCCGATCATCAAGCTGATTAGCTGTAAACAGTATTAATTAATTTTACTAATTTTTAATTGGCGTTTTGTCCTACCTTCCAATCCTTTTCGATGTTCACTCTTGGATCACTTTTCATTCTTTTCACTAAAATTTCTGCCATGTAAGGAGTATCCTTCGACATTGCTCCGGTCTCGGCTACGTTGAACTGAGAAGCTTTGTGAATGGTGTAAGAATCTGATAGGGCGTATCCGATTAATTTGGGATTAAATTCCTGAGGAACAATTATTATTATTATTCTCTTATCATATTTCCAGATCGTATAGCTGTGTACAAGAAATCGACGTACTTTGATAATGTTGGGCAAGGTCAGGAAATCTCTCCAAGTACCCTGACCACCACCGATTGCGGAAACGCCTCTGTTCTCGACAAAGATGTGAAACAGGTTTGACGCCAGAGCGCCAAATCCTGCCGTCAACGAATCGCCCATCGCTGCGATCACGTTGATGTCTCCAGGTCTGAGTTTGTGCACCGATGTCGGAATCACTGGAGACCTGCCCACTAGTAGATTTCAATTGCAGGAGTTAAACAAAGTCACGCGTGTGAAGAAAGAAATTATCCATCTGTATGATTACCGGAAACATCGCATGGAAAAGGATCGTCGTTCGATATCCGTTCTTGAACACGTTTTTGTCTCCGAGCAATTTCCAAGAACGGTCCACCCTCTTCGCCGGATTTTCCTACGTTAAACAAGTGCTCAAACTTCTAAAATTCCAAATCATTGAATAATGCACCTACCCACGAAATTCAATGCCCATTGTCGCAGACTACGAAATAGCCGAATGTTCTCTGGAGAATCCAGGGCCGTTCTTTGGGGGTATCCAAGCACCGATACGAGAATGATGAGGAAAACAAAGTAAACAAACAGAAGAGAATTCTTCTTTCCCGAATAGCAAATCGCACCGCACTGCGATTTCTTGTGATCGCGTCGAATGCACTGGAGTTGCATGGCGACCCGTAAGATAAAACCGAACGAATGGTCTCGTGGAGAGAAGATCGAAGAAAGACGCTGGACAGATTCGCAGTTTGAAGAATATTCACCTTGAATGTACCACCGCCACTCCGAGACTCACGAGGGTCATTGTCGCTAGAAGAAATTGCGTATTATAACTAAAATTCTAAATATAGCGAAAAAAGAACAACCAAAAGGGGGATGCGATATAATCTTAAGAAAAATGCTATATTTTTCCTGAAGGAAACCGGTTTCCTTGGATACCAAACGTCATAACTCATAAGGTTTTCACGAATGCAAGTGATTGCATTCATGAAAAAAGTAGCTCGTCACATTGAGTTTCTTTATTTATATTGCCATAATATATCAGAGCAACAAACTTACCTTCGTGATCAATAAAGCCAGACGTATCGATCTGCCAATAATCCTGCCACGATCGACGTAATGATTGAACTGTGCATTTATTCTTCTTTCTGTTCTTCGGGACACCTTATGAGCAAAAGATCCGAGACCAAAGAGGCGGGAGTGTTTTATTAAAATTCCACATGTGGTCTCCAAGATCTCACATGGAATAGAAATGTCTTCCAAGAATTTTATTCCCATACCAATCTTCGCCGTTGCGTTTTCCTAAGATAACGCATCCTGAACGATGACGTTGCGCACCATTCAAGAAAAAAAAATCCATGACAACGTTTCTCCATTCGATTTATTCAAATAGGAAGCACGCACTCTTGGCGGCAGCCGATGACTGCTGATGACGGCCGCGGAGCTTAGCCACTTAGATTCCGTATTGCATGTCAACGTAATTGTAATGGGCCAATAAATCCCAATGAATTACACTATTGGCATCCAAATAACAAATGCGTCCACCATGCGTTCCGCGTGTAAATCAAAGGAATATATAATACTCTCGAAATTGATTCCACTTGTGATAAATATTGATGAGAGAATTTCCAACTATAGGACACACAATTTGTGTGTACTGGTCATGTAGGTAACCGGGTATAAAATTCTATTATCTATATCGAATCCTGATTCAACGAAATTCTTGTGCGTCGTTAAGAAATAGACATTTTTTCAATCTCATGAATATAAAAATTCTTCTGTAAATATATCTTTGTTGTGTACAGACGATAAATACTGAAGAAGATGCACTTTGAAAATCGCATAATATAGTTCGTTTATATGCACCGCACATGCACTGTGCGATCCGGAATAAGGGGTTGCTTTACAGGAATTCTAATATATTACATGATTCTAGTATTAATCATTGATCCTACTCTGATTGTATCGTGTGCATCATTTACATCGATGCTGCACTTTGTTCTCGTTTCAGATTTTGCTGGTACATCGAGCAGCGCAAATGAAGCGTGACCTTATCAGGGATCCGCAAACCTTGGGCTCAATAACTCGACCACCTTCTTTGCCATATAATCTGGTAATCACTGTTGACCAGACAACTTTTTTCCGAATCCTTTAGCATTGAGACTGGCATCTTGTCTGAAACAATCATCCACAACCTTTGGCAGCTAAATGCTTTCTTAGAAATTTGAAAAGTTTTGGTATGTAGGTCATTATAATCGCTGTTCTTATCTTATCTGAAACAAAACACAATTTCAGGTTAGCTGCAAGAAGATGACGATTTTATATTCAGTTCAAGTCATAGAACTGTTAGAGTATCCTGAAATGATATTGATGAACGAGGTGACCTGCGCAGATCTTCGTACTTGGAAGAGAGTACTTCGAGTTCCATTTCCTTTCACTGGCACTTTGGGAAACGCGACTATTTTGTATCATCATCATAAATTAACGGTTGAGTGACTAACTTAAGGGCACTCATGCTACTTTTTTCGTAAGTGAAGACGAATTTACCCATTTGTTAACGCATTATGTAAGCTAATTGGACAAATATTGATGTTACAGGTGATATTTTATCATATTGACGTATCAACATTGAGTCATTTCCATAAGGAAAATTTCTATAAGCCAAGTCCATTTCAGTTTGAAGCGAAACACGAGACGAGAATTGTATTAATATGTACCTGTGGAAATTTAACAGTAACTTACTACGACAGATAACTCCACTTCAATTTTGTGCAACAACTGTGTTATTTTATGGAGCGATTCCAGCGTCCAACAAGAAATGCTTTAAATTATTAAATCTAGTCATCGGGACTACTGCTTTGTCTTTATATTCCATCGCTTTCTGGTTAGCCCAAACGAGCATTCAGTATAGTGATTTCAAAGCTGTTGTTAGAATATTGTATGTCTATGAAGTAGGTTTTGTCACACTATCTATATATTTTCGATTTATTCCAAACCGTAAGAAAATCCTACGCTGCACACGAGATGTTGAATATCTGTCCACTCTAAGTCATTTTAAAGGAAATTGGCTCTCTGTGGGGGGTAGACTTGGCTTGCTTTTAGCGCAATACCTTTATATCAGGTACAGATAGATTTTGTGGAAAAGCTCCATTCGTTCGGTGCATTTTAATAATGATATTGTCACTTTGCAGCCTTTTACTTAATTCGGCCACGCTGAAAGTTGTTGTAAAAATAATAATGTATTGTATTATCGACGGACTTGGATTGTTGCTCAGTGAAGTTTATATTCAAATTATCTTTCTCTTACGTCACGAGTACGACAGAATAAAGGCAGACCTAGGCGAATGGATTGAATGGCATAACAAAAATCCAGAATTAGGTAAAATTCTTCAGAACGATATGAATGTTTATAAAGGAAAAAAAATTGCTCATTGTAAATATTTTAGCAAGTGAATATCGCCTACTACAAATTCAACGTCGTCATGGGATTCTGTGTCACTTGGCTAACAATATCGATAAGATATACTCCCTGGAGATATTCTTATATGTCACGCAAAATATAACATTTATTCTAATGATTATTATAGCTCCAAGTAATTTTGCGAAAATAAGGGAAGAGTTCACAGTTACGAATATTATTTTCTACGTACATAAACCCTTTGATATTATTTATCCATGTTTGATGACTGAACTATTAAGGCGCACGGTAGGATACTTATGATATGATACAAAGATAATACAAACATTACTTTCAAGATTTTGTGTTTCAGATGATTGAGAATGAGAAGGTCATTTACAAGATACGCTTGGACCAGTGTAATCCGGAAATTTTTAATACGGTACGAATAACTGAAATGACTATAGTTACGTGACCCATCCATGCTAAGATAAATCGCAAGTAATTACTCATCAAGAAATATTATTTTTAATAGCTCACTCTCATTTCGTTACAACTAAAGTACCGCAAACCGCGTTTCGATTGCGGTGGTTTCGTCAAAATGGATATACGTTTCGTGGTGTCCGTAAGTTCAACCCGGTATGAAGCAGGCTTGGCTGTGTAACATGTAACTTGACATTAAAATATGTTTCAGATTATGAAAGTGCTGATTTCATATACTGCTACTTTGGTGCAACTCAGAAAGAATCAGTAACTTGCTGAAAACAGGCATTCGTTTCGCATAATTTAGAGCAAAACTCAATGTTATGTGGTCTGACAGAAATTCTACATCTAAGGGCATATTCCGTAATCGAGCCACGGTTGCGGTTATTAAACTTCAGCGAATTGCATCGATTGATTTGGACTACTGACAAAAATCAATCGATGTCGTTGGCTGAAATTTAATAACCACAGCTCTGGTTCAATTATGGAATATACCCTAAGCACAATCTGGTAGATAAAGTAGAAAATTATTGTTACCTACAGAAAAAAGAAACAACACCGCCAGATGTCGCTAGTGTCACGGAAAGGAGCATTGCTTTGTTACAGAATTTTGTATGTAAAGTTGCCAATCGCCAGGCGTTTTAACGTCCTTACAATTTCCCTATCTTGCAATATCACTTCAACAGCAGTTTGTTGGATTTCGTGCAATGCGTAATAATTATTCCCTTCCTGTTAGTAATACCTAATAAATTACAAGTTCATGTACGTAAATGAAGACCACATCGTTATTCCTTCAAACGAAGAAAGCATTTGCTCCCAAGGGTCATGAGGATTTCTAGTGTGGGAAATGGTCCCTCGTCTATTTCAGGCAGTCAGGTCTCTCGTGTATATCGATCCTGGTGAAATCTTTTGGCGAGTCGAATGCACCAGGAGGCATCGACCGTATACAACAGTACTATATGCCTTCTTATCGTCCTGTGCAACATATAGCTTACAAAGGTGTGAGTGTATTTACTGTAGAACTACTTTGACAAAGGGAGCGCTACGAGTAGGGGTGACAAGGCGCACGAAGGGAAAACGGGATGGTCACGTTGACGGAGATGGCGGGGATTCCCAGGGTCAAGGTTGAAACGAACGCTTGACGGAACTACACGCTCCAGTATAGTCTAAGCGAGAACTTGCTTCGTAACATTAGGTCAAGGGTCAGCGAACTTTTCATTTTCCTTTCAAATTTATCACTAGACAAATTTAAGACATTCCTTTGCCAATATCACGAATTACTTGTAGTAGGATATAGAGAAGAATAATTGGCAAAATTGTCAAATGTGTAGCGGCAGGTTTAGCACGTGAGTAGTAAAAATGGCAATGGAGGTATGACGATCAGGAGTCTTAAAAAATGATGCATTATCCATTGAAGAATATTCTTTTATATAGGTCGAACAATAGCAACGAAAAATGGAGGAAGGTCAGTGGGAAGAACAAGATAACTGGCCTGCTGCGACCCCTTGCTTCTACGAATAAGGTTCATTTGAATTCGAACAGTCATCTTCTTCGAGCATGTCACGAAACAAGAGCAAGATCTATTTTGAGCCATAAGTATATAGTTTCTGTAGTAACTTTCAAAGTCATTGCAGATTGCCATGATACGCTAATATCAAGTATTTCATGATGTGACGCCAATAAAATTGGGCAATTCCACGTGGACAACGATACGTCAAATTCCTGGAAAACGGATCTTAGTTGCGCAATTACAAGAGATAAATAGCAGCGTCAAGCTCTATGCGAATTCGATAGAATGGCATGAAAAATTTATTGATTTCAAGAGGTGAACGAGTGCACGGAGAACTTACAATTCAACACGATGAACTCGGGATAATTCTAATAAAACATGCAAGTCCGTATACCTAGTATAATAATAATGCCTAATCACGATAGATACTATACGAGATGATGTCGCTTGTTTATAGATGTCCAAGACACAATTCGGAATCTTATGCAATTGGAAAAATCCATCAGAAAATGAAAGTCTTGAGAAACGGCTCCAGTGAATGGACACCCGTCCTAAAAATCACTATATATAATTATAATTTATGTGAATGACGTTTCATTTGCAAGAGAAACGTCACGTCACAATTCCAATAATTCTATAAATTTGTAAGATACATTCTCATCGAAACTTTTGATACGCTTGCTAACTGTTATCTCTGGTCCATCGTTATTGTGTCAAGTTTCGTAATTCTCATCCATAACTTTTACTGGAAGTTTATCATTTGAAGTCTATCATTCAGTGCTGAGGTTATCGTCGTTACGCTACCGTGGATATGGCTCTTGAACATGATGAATTTTTCAGAAGATTTGTACGTACAGTAGATTCCCCTATAACGCGAATTCTTACTTCATAAATTCCTATAACGTGCCAAATAATAAAAGACAGGAATTAATGGATTTGACAATTAAATCCATACAACCCAATTTCATCTCGCGTTATAAGGAAGTCTACTGTGATGCAAATTCGTCAGCCGATGGGGACTCATGTCAAAATCAAGATAAAATGAATAATGACAATGAATCAGCAATCAATGGAAACAGCAGAAACCAGTAACCGTGCAGTGAGCAATAACTGTTACTGAAATTAAAATGAATTAGCTGACACGCCTTCTCGGAGTGATCCTAATGACTCTGCTCATCGACTATGGCCAATGTCAGAGTGACGTTCTACTCGACATAGATAAAATCTCCAGTGCATAAAATTTCAATATCAAGCGCCAAAATCCTTCTGATATTTCATATTACCTCATATCTGATAAAGGCACGGCAATGAATGAGTAGCCAATGAAACATCCAACCTAGCGGGAATTCCGGGTAGTATATTATACATGTTATTTTGAAGCCATCGATCGAAATAAAGAGACATGCGCGTACGTCCTAATTTATGTGTTATCACATTTTGTTCTGTAAAAGTTATAATTATTGTAAGGTCAACGTTGATATTGCGCCACTTGTTATTGCTCAACAATAAAATTTCTTCCAACTCTTTGGCATTATCATCCTTTTTTTGGATTCTTCTCGTTTGCGCTTTGATCTTCTGTTTTTTACATTTTATTTCTGAGAATCCGTAAGATTCCTGTCTTATTTAAAAGTGCTAATAAAGTATTGATGACCTTTTGAAGTTGAATCCGTCAAAAGAAGTCTGTTTCTGCTGTCCCATTGTGGGCGTACAGGTATATGTTAAAAAAAAGAGTTCATCCCGACTTATCGTAATCTATGTAAATTGTAAACATATTCTGACAAGACACTTTTACGTTTGCTCTATCGACTCAGATGTTTCATCATACAAACTCGAGGAAAATGGCAAGGCATACGATATATAATACTGCTGTCGATTGGCAACTTATACTCAGTGTGAATTCAGCAGCATCGCGGCAACGTATCGCGTGACGTAAAGGAGCAGACAGATTGAAATAACAGATAAAAAATCCGTGCTTGACTGACTACTTGCTAAGAATATAAGATAACAAGAAGTTGAGACCTAACGGAAGTTCCTGGAACGATTGGTTGCTAATCGTCCAGTAAGTGAAATTATTAGTCATTTGTAGAATAAATCTATGACAGCCTATTGTGAAATTCGATGACTGCGTCTTTTTCGGAATGATGGCTAACGAATTATTATTTTCGACGATTAATGTTTCATACTTTCTCGAAGCCAATTCCATCATTGTTCAGCAAAGTTAATAATTCGAGGGAATACATGTAGGGTACAGAATACATCGGGGTGCCAAGTTGACGATATTTTCTTTTCTTCTTTTTCAGAAGTGAATCCACAATTGGGGAGCCAGGAAAAGTTCTACCATTTGAATTTTACGGTGAACCTCGTTTCCGTAGCAACGAGCGATCACGTGATCCGAAAGGAGCCGAGCGCGAAACTGTGAAGACCGAGGTTATAAATAGAGGGCGCCGGCTAGCGGGGAGCCTCTTTTACTTCCTCCACGTTCTGCGGTGCATTTGCTCGTCTAACGTTGTGCTGTGTGTTGCGGTCGTGTAGTGCTCGCTCGCGCGAAGCCAATAACATAGAAAGAGTAAAGAATACCTGCTGTTCCGCGACTACTGCTAGGCATAACGCAAGCAAATAGAACGAGTCAGAGACAGCCGTGTCAAGAACCTTTGAGGAAGAAATCGGAAACGAGAAGAAGGAAAATGCCGGAGACCGCGCATCATATGAACGGATACGCGAACGGGCACACGGCGCCCGAGCTGCAGCAGGGAACGAGTTTCCTCTTCACCTCGGAATCCGTAGGCGAGGGACATCCAGGTAACTTTTTATAAACGGACGGCCTTACTATGATATCGTTTTCTTCCAGTTTCTCATCTCATAACTTGTCCCTCGAAGCGCCGCGTGCCACCATGAAGAAGGAAGCCGCGTGCGCACTTCGCTCGGAACTTACATCGAAACCAGACGGCTGTGCGATTTTATAACGTGATTCCTCGCATACAACATCTTTCTCGCGCGCTCTCTCTCTGTCTCTCTCTCTTTTTCTTTCTCTCTCACGATCACGGATCTAGCTGTTTTGCCCTTTTAATGAAAACCCTGGAAACGAGCCAAAGAAAGAACTGTTGAGAAGCTTAAATTCCACACGGGCCAACATGGCCCGATTAGTCGCCATGTGCTCAGCACTCGTGGAGTTTCCTCCTTTCTCACGATTATAGAATCATGATAATAAAGTCTTTGTGCCATGCTCACATCATGGATTTTATTAGGTGCTATTGTCCACTGAATCAAATGTTGATTATACTATCCTTAAATAATATTAATATTAACCAGTACTGCATGCACAGTTGCCGATATTAATGTCCATATAACTGATTATTTCTCATCACGAAGCATATAGATTTCTGGATCCTTTAATTTCGCGTATACACATGTTGCAATTTGTTCATTTTTATATTTCTAAAATATCTCAATTCGGTTACTATATGCACCCACTTGCAGAATATTGATGATCGATGACTCGTTTGACGATTGTTTATTCAAGTTTTTTTAAATCTTATTACAGACAAGATGTGTGATCAAATAAGCGATGCTATCCTGGATGCTCATTTACAGCAAGATCCCAATGCCAAAGTTGCCTGCGGTAAATGTTACAGTTACCTTGCTAACTTTCTTACACACAACGATACATCCGTACCATGCTCTCTATTTATAAGCTAGCCAATGCAACCTTGAACTACTTTTTTTGAGCCCATGCCTGATTTTACCAGATCTCATCCTGTATCAAGTTTCAAAATGCTGAAGAATAAAAGCCATTAATATTGGTTTAGATGGTCATAAAATTGTATCAAATTGTACCTTTAATCAGTAATATAGTGTTATACTTTATAATGCATTTTACGGAGTATCATGTGCTTTAAGTAACTAATTCCCCGAGTATAATAATTTACCATCAAATTTATATCTGTAATACAGAAACTGTGACGAAAACTGGCATGGTCCTACTCTGTGGCGAAATCACATCGAAGGCTGTGGTTGATTATCAGAAAATTGTTCGAGACACAGTAAAGCACATTGGTTATGACGACTCTTCGAAAGGTAGGAATTTTATGAATTACAATTTAATATCAAACATCTTAGACTTTTTAATAATATTTTTATGCCCTTTTATCAATGAGTGTGCTTGTTCATATATAAAACATTATAGTATTTTTCTCTTACTTATCTAATTAAGGATAAAACAAGTATTGACTGCATTAATATATGTAACTTACCATTTGATAATGCACCAGAAAGCAATACAATATTCTCTATTGTTTTGAAATTGTGAAAGCAAATTACGAGTAGGAGCGATGCAATCGAACTATGACATTTTTTAAATTTATTAACATGACTCATTGACATTTTTGTTGAATCAATAAATGAAAACTTGAATTCCGATGACCAATTGAAGCCAAGTTTAAAAAAAAAAGTCATGGTTCGATCGCAGCAGGCCGTAAAGTTTTAAAATTTGTCCGTTCGTTTCTGTGACGGTCGGTGAAGCGATCGCTCCGTACAATTGTGTAACCGTGTAACATGAGCATATAATGGTGGTGGCAGGATTCGATTGGCGCACGTTGAACCTTTTGGTTGCGCTCGAACAGCAATCTCCAAATATCGCTGGTGGAGTCCATGTGAACAGGGAAGACATGGATGTGGGTGCAGGTGATCAGGTACATAACCTACTCTCAGCCCGTGCCGCAGAGCAGTCAATTAATATGATAAACCGTCGATCATTCCCCGATCTTTGCTTTCTTGATAATTACCCTTGCAGGTGTTACGTATGCGTGTGTCGCGAACTGTTATAAGAATTTTTGACTTGTTGACCCGTTAAAGATATATTTGATAATGAGACAAACGACCGCGGGGAGCTCGAGACACATTACGTTGCCTCGTCTATGCATTGCTTATCATTGTCTTATACTCTAAGTGCATTAGATAAAATTTATTGCGTAGGTAACGTTATCACAACTGAAATAAAATTTCCTCTTGTGGCTGACATGTCCTTGACACTGATATCCGTGATATAGGATGCACCTAGCAGGTCGACGAATTTGTCGAACATGTCCACTAATGCATTCTCTTAATCGTGTTTCTTTGATCGATCGCCTGGATGAAGAATACCCACTCCTGTGGAGTTATGTGGGAAGATAAAAAATTATTGAATAAATTAAACAACCGTTGCCGTAGAAACAATTGATATTAAATCAATCCTGAAAATTGGATCATGGGAACCCGATCATATTGCCGATGAAAGAATTACGAAAAAGCTTTTCAAGTTGCTTGAGTTACGTAAGACAACTTCGTGCTCCCCGAGCTTATTTTGAAAACCTAGTGAACAGGATGGATATTGGTTCTCCTTCTTTCTCATCCTGCACCGTCGACCAACACGGAAGCAGATATCCCTCCTGCTTCCATAACAATTCAAAATAGATTTGACCATAAGAGTGACTTAGGGCATTGTGGGGTTGGGGGGAGGGGGTCGTCCTGCATCGAGCCATCATTTTAGACGATCTTATCGAATGCCTCTAGTGAAGCTAGGATCTGTGATCTGATCCAAGATGAAAGTCTGCGCGACTAAACGTCACGAGGCCATCGAGATCTCTATTGCCTTCGTTTTATTACCGGCCTCAGTCTTTTTGAAAGACGCGTTAGCGAGTTCTTGTAGCTGACGTCCACAATTTCCTGCAGGTTTTGACTACAAGCTCTGCAATGTCCTGCTGGCTCTTGATACCCAATCATCGAATATCGCAGCTGGCGTTCATGAGAACCGCAGCGACGAGGAGGTTGGCGCTGGCGATCAGGTCAATTGGCAATATCATCTCATCCCTCTTTGTCTTTATCTTTATCTATCTCTTTGTAGTTCTCTTTTTCTCTTAGCTGTGTTTATTCTCACTGTTTCTTGTTCTGCTTATGGAACTGGATTTCTCTGTTACGCCTAGATAATGATTCTTGACTTCTTTTTTTTTTTGTAACTAATCCAGCTGAGAACGCGTCTATAGTCATTATTTATGTAAATAGCCTTTTGCCAATAGATCACTTGTATTAAATCTTGCACAGTCCACTCGCACTTCAGTCTTAGATACGAAGTCCTTTTGGTTTCGGTCGAATCCAATCCCAAAAAAAAATCCTTTAACATGTAAAAGCTAAACTTCTTTATTACCGTAACTGTAAGTGGTGGATGGTTTTTTGACGTAGAGATGGTGTGGTAGCTACAATCGCCCTCGCTGTTGTGATCTACTCCGTTTTATCACTTTCGGCTTGTGTAAAGATTATCATAATGTACGTTTTCTAATTATTAATTTTCCACTAGAAATTAAACTCTCCGTAGTTCCAACGTAATGTATTTTCATTTTCCGATATTCTTATCTGCATGCCAGTTTTTCTTTAATAGTTCGCTATCGTTCTGCGTTTTCACACCAGCACCTTCTTTGGCATGGAACTTGAAGCATTTGTATGCCTACGAGAAAAAGATAAAATGTCTTATTCCCTTCAGAACGTTCGATAATTATTTAAATATTCAAGTTCTATTCCCGAGCTGTATCCCGTCTCAAATAAATGCCTTTTCGCTGCTCTACTCTGCTCTGTTAGGCACCTTTATTTTTATGCATGCCTCGTAGTGTCTCTTTATGTTTGATTTAGCTTGTGAAAGATATCTTTGTAATCTCCATCAACGATAAGATCGGTCTAGATCTTATTCCATACGATCGCATGTGTTTCATGCTCTCTTCCTTTAAAAGGATGCTCTACAATTTAACGATCGTCGCGATCTTCCTAAATTATAATTTTGACGAAGAGAGCACGAGTACACGGCGATCGTTCAAAATTAATTTAACAATCAGATTGAATGTTATTTATGATGGAAACAGGGCTTGATGTTCGGTTACGCCACCGATGAAACTGAAGAATGCATGCCGCTGACCGTCGTTCTGGCGCACAGGCTGAACCAGAAGATCGCTGAACTCAGACGAAGCGGTGAACTTTGGTGGGCTCGGCCGGATTCTAAGACTCAGGTACGTCATTGTTGATTTTTAAAGAATATTTGAAAAATGATCTCCACAGATATTACATAAAGAAGCCACGGAAGCGTTCAATGATGTTCTATTAATGTATTTGCTACTCTTGAGTGCCATGATGATAACACATTTCTGAGGCGACTTCTTTGGCTACTTCAGATCTTTCCTTGATTACTGTGGACGGCAACGATATCAATGGTTTACGAATTACGTCATACGGATCTTTGTAAATCCATAGGTTACCTGCGAGTACATAATGGACCATGGAGCTTGTGTGCCTGTCAGAGTACACACAGTGGTCGTGTCCCTGCAGCACAGCGAGAAGGTCACCCTGGAGGATCTGCGGAAGGCTGTCATGGAGAAAGTCATCAAGGAAGTCATTCCTGCAAAATATCTGGATGAGAGAACGATCTTCCACGTGAATCCTTGCGGGCTGTTCATTATCGGTGGACCACAGGTGAACTATGAAAAAAATTAATAATAAATCTGCTCGGTTATGGTTCGTCCTTCGATTCATGGCAATCTTCATTTCCTTGTTTTTCATATTTTCTTAATTGTTTTTATTGAACACAGTCGGGATAATAACACGTAAGAATTTCACCATCTCACTTGAACTGTGTTCAGAAATGATCATGTAATACGAACGCATTATCGTTCATCGGCATTAAGACTTCAAAACATAACTGAGATCGTGGACTGACGACATTGCCAAGATCAGAGAGCGCATGTCACTTGTTAGCTCTTCAATCTTATCGATCCCGTTGTGTCCCTCCCAAGGAGGCGAGAGCACCATTTGTTGTTGGCCTTTTCATTTTCCCCTAGACATGATAAATTTCTTTACTTTTTCTTTCTCGTCGATGATAACTCAGTCACGTGATTAACTCCATCGCTACCGAAGAAACGGATCGTGGAAGTAGGAGAACGAGAGGATAAACTTATAATTATTCGCCATGGATTAACCAAGGAAAACAGTAAACTTTTAACTTGGCAAATGTGCTTGAAAATCCCCGCGATATCGCGTTCACGTGATTATTCCAATAAGTCAGCTGCAAATGCATTTCTTGCTATTCTGTTTCAGAGCGATGCTGGACTCACGGGTCGTAAGATTATCGTCGATACGTACGGAGGTTGGGGAGCTCATGGTGGTGGCGCTTTTTCCGGCAAAGATTTCACTAAGGTTGATAGATCTGCTGCTTATGCTGCAAGATGGGTCGCTAAATCGTTGGTGAAGGCTGACCTTTGCAGACGCTGCCTTGTCCAGGTAAAGATTACTTTCAATATTGGTCTATCAGACCTTTCTATGTAATGTAATGAAATTGGCGACGAGGGAATGAAACAGAGTAGGTTAGCTCAAGAGAGTTTACAGTACGATGCAAAGAGATAGTATAACAAAATATGATTGAATGGCACATCTGAATTCCGTTTCAGGTTTCATACGCTATCGGTGTTGCTGAACCACTATCCATCACGGTCTTCGATTACGGGACATCAAAACTTTCCCAGAATGAGTTGCTGGAGATCGTGCGCAAGAACTTCGACCTACGCCCTGGAAAAATTGTCAAGTACGTATAAAATGATAGTGGTAAGATGTTGTAATGCGAAGCTCCTGTGAAAAAGTCTGCGCAGATAATGAATTGTTGAACGCTTGTTGCAGAGAGTTGAAGTTACGCAATCCAATGTACCAACAGACTAGCACATATGGTCATTTCGGTCGCGATGGCTTCACTTGGGAACAGCCCAAGTCTCTGATTCTCGATTGATGAGAGGATCATCTATAAACCACTTGTCACTTCTTAATTTAAAAACCTTTCGACTCTCTAAGTAACCGTGTATCTCGTAACTTCTTCCCGGAATATTCCCAAACCTCCGCGCTGTAAACCAACAGACGACTAACCGACCTGAACGACCAGGAAAAAGATCGCCCAGTCGCGTCGCCATTCGTCCTTGATTGCCTGAGGCAGACTCTTGGATGTCAGTGGCCGATAGAAGAACAGGAAGTGAGAGATTCCAAGAGAAGGAGGTTTCCATTGCTCGTCCTTGCGGATACGGAACAGTTAGTACAAATTAGCACGATCTCCATGCAAGTTCAGCGGAAGTGATGGAGTTACGAGTATCTGAAGGATTACGCAAAGGGGAAGCGGATGTGGCAATCGTGTCGGCAGCGGATTGGTGGGAACCTCGGAGTTACGGTTCGATGGGCAACGATGGTCGAGGAAAATAGAAAATAAAAGAATGCACGGAGCTTTATTATGAGGTCCCTCGAAATCCTATCTTCAAAGTACCGCCCGAATAAGTAACTAAGTCTGTATATATTATATGTATCGGCAGTGAAATGTCTCGTTGTGTAGCGCGTAAATACGAGTAATGGTTATAGGAGTGACGCAGGAACAGTGTCGTGAAAAGGAATAATGCCACAAGGATGCTTGAATTTCTTGGCTTCGTCCTTTTCGTCGTTTTAGTCATCGTCATAATCATCATCATCATCATCATCATCATCATCGGCACGTTCCTGTCGTTGCCCCCTTAGCGATACTTTAACTAAAGACATCTATCTCGTATAGAACCTTAGCCATTTTAGTAGCCATAATTGTTCGGGAAAGTTCATATCGAGAAGAGGAGGAGGAGGAGGAGGAGGAGGAGAAAGAAGAGGAAGAGGAAAAATACGCCCAAATGCAAATCGAACTTTATCTTTATTATTATATACACTTAAAGATGCACGGTTCATGAGTATCACGACACGTATAACAATTCATTCGCGAGCGATTCGTTACCAGTAAAATTTAGTCGATCGAGCCGTCAACGCACGTGCCATTGCGTTTTCTCTTAAACTCTACATCGGGAAATAAATTAGAATGAGGAATTACAAATGTGAAACCATCCTCTGAAAGAACAGAACGAATTTAACCAGAATGAAGACGAAAGGAAGGGGAAAAAAAGAAACGTAAGACCGCCTGAAAAGCGTATTCTTCGTAAACCAACACGTCGAATTAATTGGGGGTCTGAGTCTCTGGTCGCAATTAAAACTGCCCGAGCAAGTGTTAGACACAGTGCACGAATATGACTTATCCTAATTATTTAATTTAAAAACAGAAGATTGCGATCAGAGCGCTGCTACGGTTAACTTTCTGCGCGATCCAGATCAGCCAGTTTAGGTTGAAGAAGCGAAAGTATCACGTGGACGAGGGACAGTCTCCTGAGAAATTTTCAAGGCAAATGGAAAACAGGAAACACTCAAGGAGTACGAAAGGAATGATACAATGTGAAATAATCCTTGATAAACATGCAATACGCATGCGAAATATCAATTAGAACAGTTTGCTAGTAATGCGGAGATCAACCACAGATCGCACGTGCGACGGAGCTCGAATTATGCAAAATGAAGTAATCTTTTTTTTTGTAATTGTGTTACACAAAAATAGAGTTTATCATTGTTAAGCGTCTTGGAGGAAACCCTATTTAGTCGAATTATACCGAACCTCTATTATCGAACCAAGGAAACTTTACCCTTGAATGAGAGGACGATAATATGAATAATTATGTAAAAATGCACAAGACCATCGTATATAGGAGGTATAATAAAAGAAAAAGATTTTTTTTAAGAAAAAACTACAGTTTCCGTTATTTCATAAATACGCAATTCAAACCGCTCAGCTTCGCTGCTTCGTGACATTCTCTCATACTCGATATCTATTTTTATTGTTAGCAACAGCTTCATTGAATGTACGGCGAACTAAGAGATTCCAGATCGTGACATGACTTATTGTTTTCATGCGTTAAACGTGGCAAAAGAATTTGGCAAACTCCACGTAACGAAGTACAACTTCTAAACTCGATCTGTTGAAATATAGCATGCATCTGTATTGACTGTTTTCGCAACTCACTGTTATCAAAGTACTCGCGTTAATCGCATATCTCATCCGTATATTATATTCTTAAAAAATGGTTAATTATATCAAGAGGAAACTGGCAAACGGAATGAGCCTTGGTAGGTCCGGATATTTCAGTTGGACAGAAAGAAAATAAACAGAGTTGCTTACACAATAATAGTTTTATTATTACAATTACGCGTTTCTACAGACAAGTACACGTTTTTGCATTTGAATGACATAAAAATTACCACGGTTATACTAAATATACATATTGCCTATGCAGCAGGGAAATTTCCGGCTTACATTCTTTCCTCATATAACTTTCTTCAGTATATTTTTTTTCTTTCGGAAATTTTTCAGCTGAGTAGCTTAAAAACTCTCATATTTATAGATATATACACGATAAATCAATGACGGTACGTGATACCTGAATCTTCTGTTCAGCGCAGTCATCGGTCCCATTGCATGAAAATACGGAAAGCAAAATAGTACGAAAAGAAGGATTAATTGTATGGTGCTAATTAATAGTTGAGTTCACAAACATTTCAGTGATGACCGATTAAGAAAGTCTCCGCGAATAAAAATGCTTTTATTGTATCCGACGTTACCGTAAAGTTAACATAATCGCGAGCGCTTAAAAATAAATTTATTTTGGTCCTGGGACCGAGTTGTATTTTCCTTTAAGGAATCAGGAAGATAGCTAAAGTCACGCAGTCACAGAATTCATTTGGATTCTTCTTTTCTCTATTAAACTGAACAAACGATCC
Source organism: Trachelus tabidus (assembly GCA_030142655.1). NCBI lineage: Eukaryota > Metazoa > Arthropoda > Insecta > Hymenoptera > Cephidae > Trachelus > Trachelus tabidus. The sequence continues at coordinate 174,292 of JARQTI010000423.1, read as the reverse complement.
TGTCACGCACAATGACTTTAGCGATCTTATCAGTCCGTCAAATATATTCAAGTAACCCCATCTAGAAATCTAGCAATCTCCTAAAAAATAAAGAATTCTTAACGAAAGTAAGAAAAAACGTTTGTCAGAGTCCTCGAGTTACCGAATGTTAGAGATACTCTATGTGTGCAGAGAACCCTCGTGCAAATGTTGTATAGATAACGCGATTCTCAGCGTATAATAAACTGATGAACATGATTCATCGGCCGTTGACTCATTTGATATTATTAGATTACAATTACTTCAGGCCTTCAGTTCGTAATCAATTTCTTGGGCGCGTGAATGCGACTGTGCCTGAGGAGTGAGCTCTTATCCGTGAATGATTTTTCGCACTCGACACACTTGTAAGTTCTGCCCGTGTGCGTGACCAAGTGTCTGCTCAGACCGGAAGCGTGGCAGAAAGCTTTCGGACAGAGCTGACAGTGATGCAGCTGAATATCGTTTGGATTTAATTTCTGATGGCGACGCATGTGTACTTTGAGGGCCTCGCGTTGTGTAAAACTCTTCTCGCAGTGCTGACACTGGAACGGTTTCTGGCCAGAGTGCGTCATCAAATGACGCAGCAGAATTTCCTTTTGGGCGAAGGCGCGATGACATATGTTACAGCCAAAGGGCTTTTCACCTGTTGACAGATTTCACAATTTCTTTGTATTATGCGCTGAAACCTCAGAATGATTTGCAATAATAATTTTAAGGATTATATAATCGGGATATTCTCAAGTAGAAAAACTTATATAAAAATATAAGTACCTGTGTGCGTTCTCTCGTGTCTTATTAAAGCTGACCGAGTGGGAAACCATTTCTCACAAGCCTGACACGTGAATCCTCTTTGAGTCGAGTGCACAGACTGATGACTCTTCAGCATTATTCTTCGTGTAAATGCTTTGGGGCACTTGTCGCACTGAAATACTTTCAGTTCCTCGCTGCCAGCTTTAACCATAAATAGAATCATGATTTTACAAAGTGGCTTAACAAGGCAGAACAGTATGCACGAATGATAGTATATGCTATGTTATTATTCACATACTCATCGTTTGATGCATCGGTTGAAGCTTCAGAGACTCGCCCTGGCCAGAACTGTTGCTTGTCAACTCCATCATATAGACATTCTTGTGATCCGCATTAGCAATTGCACGTTGCACTTCTTCAGCTTCGTCTTCTGATTCATGTTCTTGTTTTATACGCGTAGTGCGTATGGTGCAGCGTGCCTTTGCTGTTCTTTCTTCTGCAGGTATCAGGGTAATGTTCTCAGGGCCTTCGGACATGGTCTCATCCATTTCAGGATTCTCTGATGCCATTCCTAGGGATAAATAATGATGAACTTAAAAGCGAGTCCAAGTAATATTGAAGAAAGAAGAAAATCATCTGAATATGTTGCGACTCTTCTTAAGTAAATATGAAATTGAATCGTACCAAGGATATATCCTCCAACGAGTTCTTCTTCGGTAACTTGGATAGGATCTCCATCAGCCTGGCCACTGTCACCCTTACTCGATACCAAATCAGCCAAAAGTTGTTTTACTTGTTTTGATTTCCCGCTACCGGAAGCATCTTTAGAGTCCTGTTCAGCTCCCTCTTCACGTTCTTCCTCCTCTTCGCGTCCAGTAAGTTGCTGAATCAATTTCATATGTTTCCTGAGTTTTGTATCAGCTGCTTCACATTTCTTCTTGAACTGATACGATTTTTCCAGTTGATATTTACACGGGTGACAAATCATGTTGGGAAGTCCATCCTCTTCGTAAACCTGAATGTAGTAATTATAGTAAAGCTTTGAACTAATTCCATTGTCCCTTATCTGATAAATGATAAATTAGCAGTAAATATGGGCATATATAACACCTTTGAGATGGCATTATTTATTCTCCAGCAGCATTCCGTCTAAATGATTAATAAAAATAAATGAAGCCTAACAGGTATATGATTCTCGAAACGACTGCAATTCATGTGAATAAAAATTGGCGCGACTACCGAACTCTTGAATGTGAGGGATTTAAGAAGATTGTACAGGAGCAATCGCTAGTGGAGGTCGCAGTAGGCTAACGAAATGAGCGAGTGGGTGACTATCAGGATTTCCTTCCTTCCTTTCCTTATGGCTGCCTCCTCCAATGAGGGGAGATACTATCGGGACTTCGCAGTAGGAGGGACACAAGTACATATAGCGAAATTAAGCATTACAGGCAAATGTATCTAGCATTACAGATCTCTATAAATCCATAGGGTAAACGTTTGAGCAAGCCGCGAGTACAGTCTAGATCCCTGCAATAAGCGATGAGGAAAGGTGGCGTAACGCAGAACGTGTAAAGTCGATAACTCGGTAAAGACGGTAGTTGCTTTGCGCAGTGTGTCCTGTGTTTCCTGTGTACGTTCATGCGCACGTACACGCTCTTCGTGCAGGTACACGTACGCAGATTCGCAGACGGCAGAAAAATAAGGACAATCAAGCGTAGAGAGATAAACTAGATTCCTATTTTTCAATGAAGGCTACCCCGGCGGTCCGTGGGAGTTGAGAACAAGCAGCGAAGAAGACGACGAAGATGCCAAGTGGGCACAGAATAGATGCCAGGACATACCTCGAGATGAACACAGGCCATAATTCGCAGAGGCAGGGGCACGGCGTCGTCGTCGAAAATCGGCACCATCTCTTCCTCCTTGGCCAAGCACAGTCGGCACAGCTCGTTCACATGAATAATGACGTTGCTCGGGCTGTCGCCCTTCTTTCTACTGTACGTTTTCATTGTTTTGAGGGCGACAGGTACCACGAGAATCACGAAATCTCAAAACACAAGTTGTAATTTCAAGCTTTCCGATGGAAAACAGTGAGCGTCCCACGGCTCGGTCACACACAACGGGATCTATAATGGCGGCGGCGGCGGCGGTGGCGGCGGCGGCGACGACGGCGGTGGCGGCTACTATGGCGAGGCGCTGTGCTACGAGGGCATTATGGCAGCGTCGGGACAAAACCGGCAAGAGCCAACTATCCAACCGTCCCAAACCAAAGGAAGCAGAACCAGTCAGCCAAGCTGTGCAACGGAGAGCACGAAACTGGCTTCGAGCAAGAGACGCTACGTCGGCGACTGTCGCGCCGCCACCGGCGTAGTCGATAAAAGCGGGAACTATTATTGATTTTCCATTCTTCCCAACGGCGGGAAACGATTTCGCTTGTTATTGGCGTCTTGTAGCGTCCTGCCAGTGGTGCGCTCTTATCGTGACCGCCGTCGGATTTTCGGTTTCTCCAAATAAACTCTTTCGATTCGAGACACCGTTCACCGGCAGTGTATTCCACCCTTCCGACGTTGACAATGAGAAGATAAGAAAGACCCAGCCGGATGCCACGAAACAGGACGCTAATCCGCAGTAACGCACAGAGCGTCACGACACTACGTACTTGTCTCGACTGCTGTTTCCCTCGTTTTCGTTTACGTTAGAGCAGCGCAATATCGACGGGTGAAAATTCGAGACCGACCACGGAATCGATGACGTGTAGGAACGTACGTGTCTGTCCTCTCCGCTTTAATCTTCGCGATTAACTTTAATATGATATTGCTGCTGCGACATAGCCTCTATAGCCTCTTGTGCCTTTTTTTTTCGGAACGTTCCACAAAGTATATTTCAGACATTATTGATTGTGGAAACTATTTACTGCGAGAACAGAGTAGATATGTTAATTTTAAGTAAAGAACAAGAGATCAAAAATAAAAGGTGAATTTAGCAGTTCTGAACACATGTTTTGCGAAGATGCTTAAGAACATTTTCACGATCGTCAAAAATAACCAAGAATCCTGATAATAGAACCACCTCTGCCACCGAAGCGGCTTCGTTAGGTGGACGCGGTTATTTTTGAACACGTCAAAAAAAAGGCACGGCGGGAATCTGATATTCGCAATTCAATCTTGTAATCGCAATCATGATTCCAACAAAGTCTTCGAGATAAGCGAATTGTTCTACATATCGCTATAAAAATATACATATACATGAAATCTATCTATTACTGTCCGCCCACTGGGATAGATTATTTATTTTGGATCGGTTTACGTTACCGCTTGTTATACTCTTGCTCATCCGTGTTGCGCATTTTGCGATACTAACCGGTCGTAAGTTCCTGGCGAAATGTCACCTGGCAGAGCCATCAATTACGCCAATGTTCATATCTATTTGACAACCCCACAAGAATCCACCTTCTAAGTTAACAGAACCTTTTGCATTACAAACAATTTGCCAGGCAAGAGAAAGACACGGCATTCATCAAAATTCCTCGAATCGATCCCAGGCCGTGTTTAGATTTTCAAAATTTTTCTCGTTCCCGATGTTTCAACAGGTCAACGAGAAGGAGGATTGGTGAGATAGAATTTTACGCAAGAAACGCGAGTGGGACGTCGACCAATGAATTTTTAGAAAACTTGAGGAAACAAGACTTTTGCTTTGCCAGAAGATACGCGTGATGGCGACGGAGGTGGTAGCGGGCTCAGGGGGGGCCGAAAATAACTTGCACGCGAAGTGGAGAAGTGTAGAAGTATATATGCGACAAGGGGAACGAAGTGGCGTGAAGGAGGGGTCGGGAAGAGGCTAGAGAGGCAGGAAGATGAGGAGAAGGGTCCAGACGTTTCTTCGACGTTCGCTTTTGAGTTTAGTGTCTTCCATCTTCGTGAGAACGCGAGCTCTACGCTAGGTGCGTTAAGGTAGGTGCTCGCCTTACCTTGTCCACCATTAAATAAAATAAAGGGTTTGAAGGTTCTGCGAGAGGGGAGGGGTCCAGGGTCCGATGTGAAACCAGCTTTGACAACCCGGAGACTATGCAGGTCTCTTCTACGTGACCAGGGAGGGACATCGCGCTCAATTACACTCAAGTGTCACACGCGTCATGCGCTAACCCGGAATTTTCCTTGTTCACTCTTTTGCAACGTCTCATCCCATCGCTCCACTATATTTGCCTCTCTTTCATCTTATCTCAACGAGTCTCTTTAACGAGTACCTTTGCGTTTTTTACAACGTACCCTTGTTTTACGCCTATAATATTATATCCTCGGAAGCTTTACGACCTTGCGAATAGAAGAGAGAACAAGGGACAATTATCTTCGGATAGAAAAAATTTAATGACTATTTTATTATTTACAAAGAAATTTTTTGCCACTGAAAATAATCAGGCATTGCCTATCACGTTGCGGTTGTATGGTAGAAACATAGGCAGTGGGTAGAGGTTCTCGATGAACCGGAAATCAATCGGTCTGGTTCCGTGTTGGAATTCTCGGTCTGGACCCCCGCGACACGTAATCCGAGCGCTGGTTCACCAACACGATGGAAGATCTACGGAAGGAGAGATATACAGGGAAGCGAAGATTTTGCGCGAGATGTAGATATATTCGGAGGAATTTCGTAGCAAAAATAACCATGGTGGGGCCACTCGTGGCTACTCAACAGGGACGCATCTTCCACGATATCCTCGATTATCACTACTGTCGCAAGTCGAAAACTTCTACCTGCGTCCAATTCGCAACGAGCCACTCTAATTAAATCTACGCCAGTCGTTAGCCCACTTTTCTTATTGCTTTTCTTTCTTTTTTTTTTTTTATTCGAGGAGAATTCGATAAATCCCACACAGCTGCACTTTTGGAGGGATCGCTATCTGGAGGATGCCCTGCACGTAAGTGGAAGTAGTACTTGCCGAGACTATTTTTGGCATTGCAATTTCACAGGATGATTCGTCGCAAGATATGGAGATCCAAGTGTATCGCGTTCGATATAGAAGAATTCTGTATTTCTGTAAACAGTTGATAAAGGCGGAGAATCATCGAAATCATTAAAAACTTGACTCGTTACCTTCATACTCATTACTAGATTCGATTGTCGATAATAAACGGCACAAAGTGCGTTCTGAGATTCCATCGAGTTCCTGTCTCGCGCTTCGTCGGGGTATTGACCGACCGATCAGCATTGAATTCACGAGCGAAGCCGGTAAAGTCGTTAACCTCCAAAAGGGCGGATTACGTAACCGTTAACGTCGAATGATAAACGTTAATTTAGTTATTTAAAAAAAGTACATGGATGTCATTGAACTTGGATGGAGATACGCCTCCGTGCATGTACTTGTTTGCTGAGATGGTCAGAGCCACAAGATATTCGAGGATTTATCGTTGGACCGCGTCTTCTATTTTTCTCACTGTTATTTTTCTACTCGGTGGTCTCGCGCCTCTGTTTTCCTGGCACAGATTCCAGAATACTCCGGTCGACTCATCCGCCGACTTCTTCGAGTATCCAAACATTCCGAAGTGATGCTTTCAGAGTTTTCGTACTTGATGACTTTCACGTGACGCCGCTTAAAATCGTCAGCCTCCACTCGCCCTCTAATACTTGACACCGTCACGTTAAACTCTCTTCCGTACAAAGTGAAGTGTCAATGAGCTCCGAGTGTATAATAATCGATGGATCATTGATTGCAGTTGTCGAAGGAAAGAAGCAGCAGTAAACGAAGAGAGAGGAGAAAATGTCGGGCCAGGGGCCAAAGTTCGTAAACAAGCAATTCAATTCGCCGATCAATCTCTACTCGAAGCAATCGATCCAGGAGACGCTGGATCGGCAGACCCAGGTTCTCGCCAACGGTGCAGTCGGGTAAGATTTTACTTGAGTGGAATATCCTTGGCGTGTCTCTTGTGCATTCGTGCGCGTTCGACATGTAAAATAAGAGAGAGCAAAGGTAAGCAAATAAACAGGAAGTTGTCGGACGTGATGATATCCTGGTTACGTATTCGCCAGAAGAACCACCTTGCGGAAGGCGAAGGAGACGGCATGGCTCGACTGGCTTCCCACGTGTCAGTGACAATGAGTACTATTGGCGTTTCGATTGACAGACAACACGGATGATTCACTGGTCCGTGCGGTTTCTCGAGCATCATTGGCAATTCGTTATTTTCAGAGGCATGAATCACTCGGGTTAGAGATAAACGGCTGGCTGCGCGTTGCGCAAAGCTGCTGTACTTGACTTAGTTTCTCAGCCGATGGCAGTCAGTGCTACCGACTTACCTTCGAGAGAACTGACGAAGAATAGCCAGTCGCGGTAGTCGTGTCCGTGTGCGTGTCCTTAATTTATTTTCCGCTTTAAACTCGATATACCCGCTTTCCGCGTAATGGCGGCCATTTCTGGAAATAAGAGGTAATTCTTTATTTCTAATTGAAGCAGTCGCTATGGCGCAAAGTTGCAAACTCGTTAGTGTCAACAGCGATCACGCATCTCTTTCGCGCTTTCTTACAGAATCGACTTCAATCAGTTGGCCAAACCGTCGAATTTGCAGAACAGCGCGGTTCTGCGTATGCTCGAGGAGGAGGAGGCCAGACAACGTGGTGGACAAGGCAGTAAGTCATCGCTAAATAATTACGAGGAAGCTTTGATTTTTATTTGCACGTCGAATCATGAGCTTTTGGACCTCGTGTCTGTTGTCTCGTGAGAAATTGGCAGGATATCCGAGCTGCGCCGGACTCGTAGAGACTTTACGATGCTGCGGTGTTAACGTGGTGTCTATATCGGCTAATGATCCTGGTCCAGGTGGATCTGTAGAGATAAGAGGAGAGATAAAACTTGAAAAGATAATACGATAGTAATGAGATTTAACGTAGCGGAAAGCGAGAAGCTGACTAACCGGCACTTAGCTGCGAATTAATGAAGCCTGACGCTTTGCTGCTCTTTAAATTCTGCTTTGGTCCCTTCGCTTCGGGCATCCCGAAGGTTCGCCGGAAGTCCAGCTCATCCTGAACACAGTGGAAGTTCGTCGTTTGTTGAGGCCGCGAAGTCGCCTTCGCGAGTGCTGGCCCCCCTTCTGCCCCCCCGACGGACGTTATTGTCGCCTACTTTTGCACCCGGCCCCAGGTAACCCACCCACGACGATGGCTCATTGTCGGTGGACTCCGTTACCGGCGTCACTGCCATCATAATAGCTGTCATCATCGTCATTGTGGCGTCTTTGAAAAAAAATTCCTCCCCCGGTGGAACCCACGATGAAGTTCTCCTCCCTCCATGACTCCCTAGACGCCCCTTCCACGGGCCTGAAAAAAGCTGTATGAGCTCTGACCAAATTGGCCGCGTTATAATGAAAGGGTAACGTGGACAGGTGGAAACCAGTGGACCTCATGGGTAGTAGTTGGCTGACGTTGAATCGACCGCCTTTTGCCAAAACCTCGGTACGTTGCAATTCCACATTAGACTTTTTCACGTAGAGACAACGTTCAGAAAGTTTTACGTGCAACTTTCGTAATTCGTGCGCGTTCGAGCGCAAGGGACTCGTAGACAAATATCCAGGTATCCAGTTTCACGTGACCGACGTCTACCTTTCCATGACGTGACCGTGACGGTAGGACATTCCATACTCTACGCGACGATAGGCACTCGGGTGTGACGGCCTCGAAATTTCGAAATTCCGGCGTAATATAAAAATTTGGACTAAAGATACACGCAAGGACGGGACCCGCGCAATATCTTTCTGATCCGTGGGAATAATTTTCAAATATAAACTTGGCTCCCGAGGCTTTTCGTTCTATCGTCACATAATCCAACAGAACTTCGGCTTGTAGTCGTTGGCCCAAGAACTCTCGTATCCTCGGGGACATAAGGCACATAAGGCTGCTGCTAGAGTCGGTCGTGTGCGCCGTGACGCAACTTGCGTTGCTCTTTCAATTAACACACGCGATCCGTACACCTCTCGCATTTTGATTCAGCTACGGGAGCCGACTGCGTCGCGATCGTCGAATTAAAGGTGAACACGATATCGAAATCAACTTGGAGGATTCCAAGATTTTAGATTTTGGCACCAACTTAGTAATCTTTGTCGGCTGTTCCGAAAACTTGATACTCCTGAAACAAGTACGTTGGTGTTTGTTACTAGTGGAAAGAGTAAAATTAACGACGGTGCGGAATCATTTAAAAATAATGTTTAATTGAACAATACCTCGTTGCTGTGCTGTAATATTACTGAGTGGATATAAATAAACTATCGTGACTCAGATTTTCTTGTGACGCACGCGCATATGCACACGGCACTGACCCGTTATTCCAAAATACAAAGGTTTTGCGCGGCGAAGGTACCATCCAAAATTTGCCTGCTTCTTTCTCTTGTAGTTCCCAAGCAAAATATAGTTGGATCCGAAATCGATTAGTCGAGACAAAGGCTGCTTTTGCTCGGCTTGGCTTCCATTCCTAAAAGCACAATCGGTCATTGTCATCAACATCTTCGTTCTCATCTTCATTGGTGAACTGCTCGAATATCCGATCGCATTGTACCTGAATTGACCAAAGCGGTGCTTGCAGGTCTGAAGAGAGTCGCGTGGCCACCGCCACCCGAGGATCAGGATTTCATCTACGTGGAGCAGAGTCCTGTCCAGGCTAAGGTAATCTAAGAATAAGTTAATAGACTTTCGGTGGCTCTCGCACGTTGGCACGTTAGCTATCGACTTGTACCAAGTCATTAGATCGTTGACCATTATCAATCGAGTCCTTGGTTCACTACACAATGGGGATGGAGGTGCGAGCTACCGGGCCTAGCGAGCACAAAATTATACCGTCTTGTCCATGAGAGTTAATGTAAGCGCAAAAGACAATATTGCCGTTTTCCTTTCGTAAGACTCGTGGAACTGGCGAGTTCGCCTCGTACCAGAGCAGTCCCTCGTCAGGTCCGTCGCCCCAGCCACCCTCGTTGAGCCAGGCTCCACAACCCCAGGCACATCAGACACTCGTGCCATCCTCTCCGTCGCCCGTGAGTCCCGGTGGGACGCTTCGACAGCCGTCACACTTTCAGCAGGCTGCCCCAGTCAAGGGTTGGGCCCCAGTCACACCGCCGGCATCATCCCCTTTACCCCAACAAACTCAGCAGCCACCTTCCTGGAGATCTCAGCAACATCAGTCTCAACCATCGACTCCTCAGCAACAGATTCAGGCCCCGTGGAGAGAGCCCCAGCATCAGGTCCAGGTACGTCAGTGAAATATGTCACCAAGCTGACATCATGAATGTAGAGTGACGTCCAATGGAGCAGCTCGATTCTCCACGTTGGTTTGCCCCGTGAAGAGCGTGCAGTCAACTGGTCAACTTTGTAAAGACCTCAGTCTTTGGTCGGGGCCTTTATGTAATTTTCTTCATTAACGTTTTCCCACTATAAGACGATTTTCTTTTATGAATTGCAGCAGCCACAGCAAAAGGAGCAAGCGTCTCGTATTCCTCCTCAGCAGGCACAGAGCCAACCGGTTCAAGTGTATCCCTCGGCAAGCCCGGCACCAGTTTTCGAGCCACCGCCATCAACCATCACTCTCAGACCGCAGCCACCAATTTCTCAGGTACGTCGGATCTTAAATTTAGAATGAGAAAAAGGATTAATCAAAGCGGTTACGTGTCTTTCAGGTACCGGCACCAGTATATCAGGCACAACCAGCAGCTACGAAGGCACCAGTCAGTGGCAACATGAGGGGAGACATGAAATGGCCGCCTGCGTCTGTGAAAGCTCAGACGGAGGCAGAGAACAGGGCCCGTATGGAACTTGCGAAAGGCCCCGCCGTCAGGCCCCGCCGAGTCAACAAGGATTACACCGGGTTCTTCTCTCAGCATGCCCTGAACAGCACGTACCCTGGTTACCGGGCCCCACCCGGAACTCAATACTTCACCCCTGCTTATCAGCACTAGCGAAAAGATCCTCGCTTACCAAAAACCTCCGGCGGAGAATCCCTCCGGGTAAGATCCCAGAGGGTGCTAGTGAAGAGACGTCGACAGCTTCGTCAACCTTCCCTTCTCTGGCATCCTCCACGAGACGTCTGGATGTTACTCCGTCCTCGCTGAACGAATGCACCTTGAACAGCGAGGGTTCATCGCTTTGGACTCCTCTTGACTATCCCTCGGGAATCGTAAGCCGTGCAGGGACTTCGGGGCACCTGTCCCCGCTCCCGCTTTCTTGACTTCCGGTTCCTGCTCGCAGCTGCCCCACGTTACAACCTCTTCCGTTCGCCGGAAAGCGATCCTTCCAGGAGTTCTTGAAACGTGCGAGGGAAGTCATGTTGAGTCCTATCGACATCCGTCACCTCATTCATTACGAACGTCTCCCGTGATAACAAAACTTCTATTTTTCGTTTATTTTTCTCTTTTAGAGTTTTACTTGTCCCACCCAACTATTATCCCTCTTAAATATATGGTAGTATGCTTGATTCGCGCGACACGATTACCACTAACGCTTTTCTACCCAATTTTAAACTTGGACCCGTGACCTGGACCAGTCCGGTCAGTCAGTCCGACCAGCACCTCAGTGCGCATTGTCGATTTCACAGCATCGTATATTTAGACGCCATCTTCGCCGATACACCGATCTTCACCCGGTTTTGAAAATTTCTGTATCGTAAGACTTGCGCGTTGTAACGAAACGACCTAGCTGTCGGATCTCGGATGATTCGACATCAAGGAAGATCATGCAAACAGGAACATAATTCCTGAATCGCGTACGGACGACTAAAACGACGAGATTCGAATGTAGAGTCTGAGGAGGGTTTATGCCAATCGACCCTTGTAGTTCTCTTTCTCTTTGCATAAAACGTTATGAAACGAAGATGGGTATATTTTTTGTTGTTGTTGTATGTGATGCAACCACGAATGTCAGAGTTGTTAAGACTAACGGCAACTTCTTAACGATGTAATATATTAACGTGTATAAAGAAATAAACGATCCTTACACACAAGTCGGCCTTTCTATGAAATTCACAAAATTTTCGCGTCACAACGTACAGAACTATATGCGCTTTATTTGTTTCCTTCCATCATCAGTGATGGTACAAGAGGGTATATATATGTATAATATATATATATACATGCATATGTGAGTTGTGTATAACTATATATATATAACAATGTATAGAATATGTCATACGAATCGCCTCCCATTAAGCATTAGTATCATAAACAATCCTGTCAAGAGCAGTTATAATTAAACTTGTTTCCCTGCCCTACCATCCCCATTCCTTATGAGGTATCCCGTAGTAAAAAAAAAGAAAAGAAATTTTGCTCACATGACTATTAATAAATAATTAAATGCTTGTAAGGCTTTGTAGTCCCCAGGTAGATATTTTCAAGCGGACATACCGTATTTAAATATAATGTAAAAAAATAATAAATATCCTTTTTTTTGTAAACTAATTGATACTCCAAGGCAATTTACATGCCGCTGAATGGACATGGACTAGATAATCCGAGTGTCAAGCTAATTTTCTCGTTCAGCTAATAGTAAAAAGAGATCCAGATTAATGTCAAAATATCTTTTATACTTCGTCTTGAATTTATGTTCACACGATTTAAAAAAAATGTAAGATTTCCAACTGTTTCTGTTGATCTGTTAAAAATTGGAACCGAACAAATTAGATGCGTATTGGTTCATTATCGTAGGTTTACTTTCGTCGTGGCTAATTAAATGCAATTTTGGATTGCTACTGAATTGATGTTTCTGTGATTCTAAGCTATGTCTTTACAGGGAACAATTTAAGATTCCATAATGAATTAAACCAAGGAAAATCCTTGGGTTTGCTGAATAGCCTGAAGAAGCTTGTATCGTAATTTTTCGCGAGTCTGATAACGGGGCAAATCTAACAAATTAAAGCAAGTATGAGCAACCGGTAGAAACCGTTCGTCGGACATTGGTTGTATAGTTATCTAAAAAGAGAATTTCATTGTTAGCCATATAAATGGAATATAATTATGTAGAATCATAGAAAGTTACCTTGATAGCCTTCATGCCTTGAATTGGTATCCGATCGCTGCCTGTTAAAAAGAGAAGAAATTTCTTTTTTTCTTCAAGAGAAAGTTCATGAAAGATCTGCCAGAACATAATAATCGTAGGATCATCCTTTGTGTATCCCTCTTTGTACGAGGCATTTTTTTCAAGCTCCTCCCAGTCATAATTTTCATTTCCAATAACCACAGCCATCAGTTCATGACTGTGGAATAATTCGAGTACTCGGCCGCCACACACTTTGTGAAAACCTTTATGGAAGGCCTGAAAATGGCTCTCCACCGATTTATTGAGAATGTAATCAACGTAAAGATCCACAAATTGTTTCCTACGAAGGCGAAAAGTAAATAAAAAAAACATCACGTGAAAAATGTAGCAGGACTGAAGAAGAATACAAAAAGAGCGGAATACTCTCTACGTACTTATTCTCCAGCGTAACTGGAGTTTTACTACCATCCGGTATGAGCTCGTATATTTTTTGTTCGCCAAAGGCTTCCCTGGTCACTTCAAAATACAAGCAAAAAACATCTTCAATATCAGGCTCGTTATAATCCAGAACATCCTGTAGACTCCTACAGAGGAATTGAGTAAATTCACGCGAAACTTAATCTATTAATATGCATATAAATCATACTTGGCAAGCGTCGGCGACATGTCTTTGATATCCGAAAGGCCAACTGCTTCATGGAGTAGTTTTTTATACAGGGCTAACGGAAACGGTAGATTGATGATGATAAAATTATAAATCACCAAACCACAAAGAAGACCGATTAGGAAGTACATGACTTCGCTCTCCAGGGAATCCGGTGAAAACCAAATAGTTCTAGTCTCCTCGTACTGTTTGAACATTCCGTATTTAGGATCGAGAATTTCTTTGAGTAAAAGCATAAAGAATTCTTTTCTGACACCACCAGCATCTTCGGCCTCCTCTCCGTGAAACTTTACCTATAAGAATTGACCAGCTTGTAATCGTTATGTTCTTTGCAGTGACGAATACATTAGTTTCTTAAACTTGCCTTGAGAGGTTTCTTGAGTTCGCTCGAATCGTACTGCGAGAGTTCTCTCAAAGTATCGTCCACTAAATTCTCCCTAGAGACATTAAGCATGACAAACTGATTGTGTTGCCGTGCATTAACGTTGTTAGCTGGAAACGGTGCGAGCAGCATGTGTGTAATAGCTCTGCTGGCAGCCTCGTTCATTGCTGATTGCATCTGAATAGCCTGATCTGTTTCAAGCAATATAGTCTTAGCTTGAGCGTCGAACAAAAACGGATAATTGCAGAAGAATATTTTGTGATACTGAAAAGAACGTGGGAACATTCGATAAACAATGAAAGGAGTCGAAATGGCGAGACTGATAAGTTACTAATGAATACCGAAAATGGATCTTCTTCGGTTAACCACTTAACGTAATCCATTCTAACATCTATAAATTCTGAGAGTTCCGGCAAGTGGAAGGAGGCATAAGGAACTCTAAGACCATCGTCCGTAGTGTGATTCAGCTTGTTCAGTAGCCTAAGGAGATCGAGGGCGAGCTGTAGTGTCATATCCCAGACGACGGTCTATCGGAAGAAGAAGAAGAAACACCACACGAAACGTTACTTACAAATGAAAGGAATTCGTTTCTTTTTTAGTGTCTTCGGGAGCATCCGATTATATATTACCTTATTTTCTTTAACGTTTGGCTGCCTAATGAAGTGAAGTACAACAATTTTAAAGGAGCGTACTAGCCTTTCGAAATAATGGGATGGGGCTTTACTCCACCACATGCCCACGACCTTAAGAGCTTCCGGTTTTAGGCCTAAGACCGCTTTGGAAAATGGTTTGTGTATTACATTGCTATTAGAAGGATCTGAGAAACCATGGTAGAGAGGTAGTATCAGGTATACCCGTAAAGATTCAACATCCGGTGGCGAAGGCATCAACGAGGGTATAAGCCCCTCTGTTAGACAAATAAAAATCTGGAAACCGTTCAAATATCTTCATTGAGGATTACAGGAATGGAATTTTGACATCGAACAATTTAGCAGCTTACCAATTCTTTGATTGTATTATTCTCCAATTCTGAAATTATCCCAAAGAGCCTAGTCGCCTGATCTATATCTACGCCGTGATGTTTACTCGAACAGCAATAGTGGGCGTCATTTGACAGTAAAAAGGAGCCATTTATACAAGCCTGACTTCTGAATACAGTTTCGAGATATCTATTACAGAGAATTGCACAATTTGCTTATCAAAAGTAGCTCGCCCGCACAGAACGGTATAAAAGCATCGAAGATACGAGGCTTAACCATTGCAAGCTATGGTACCGGAAATAATACATCAACTACAGAGACCTACGTACTAACTTTCGTACTCACGTCAGAAGGTCGTGATCTACTGGCGAATTCTGGGGCACTCTCTGGCACGCTGTCAGTTGTTCTTCCGTCACGATTAGAATTTGAGTTGAAGGTAAAAGTATCCTGCAATCGTCGGGCGGTATGTTGTCCTGCGTGTGAATGGCATTATCAGACCTTGACTAGATTAGAAAAGGTGCTGCTGTTGGAATAGTTTAAATAAGACCTGCCTTTCTTTGGGTCACAGTAGCGAAGCAATGATCTCCGCCACTGAAAACGCGTTTCACTACACAATCTACAGAGTACGGGCTAATTGTTGAGCCAATTTTTATCAAGGATTGATCAGCAGGTGCAACCCAGGGACCAAGAACGACTTGGGGAGTAGTCACGCTTCGTGCTACTCGAGTGCCCAATTGTCCAGCGCCGCCCAGCCCCCAAGCGTACACTTTACCCCGCGATGGTACCACGGCAAGAGTGTGTCTTCGACCACAAGAAACCTTTACAGATCAATTACACTGTTACATGACGCAGGCACTTGCCAAAGCTTCTTAATACCGAGTAAAATAAGATTTCATATACAACGTACCTGTGTAACTACACTGCCCATAAGTTCCATTACTTTACGAGGTAGTATGTCATTACTATTGTTTCCATGACCTAATTGTCCGTACATCCCGGCTCCGCAAGTGAACACACCGCCATCCTGAGGAATAAACGTTCCAGTTTATGGAATTCTTACGATACATAATGGACATTCGTGGAGAATTTTGACGAATGACTGAGGTTTACCATAGTCATGAACACGGTGAAATCTTCGCCACAGGCTACGTAACGGACCTTGGCATTTCTTAATGTCCGTAATTGACAAGGAACAGTTCTCTCGTCCGTGTCATTCAAGCCCAACTGACCAAACGTATTTCTACCCCAACCAAAGACAGCGCCTAGTAATACCGAACATTTGTGTAATGCATAAGTAAGTATTAGTTGGTGAAACAGTTCGTGTTTATGTGTTTTGACTATTGTTAGGTTTCTCGTACCTGATTTGGTCACAGCTATACTGTGATAACCACCACAAGCGATAAATGCAATTGGTATCACTTTTAGACTTGCTATAAGTTTGGGTTTGACTTCCTTTTTAGTTTCAGGCCCAAAACCAAGTTGCCCTTCGCTATTTGAACCCCAAGCATACAGTTCACCATTGTTGGTTAACGCTAGAGTGTGCTTAAGACCACAGGCTATTTGAATCACCACATTAGTCCCTAATGTTTTTACCATCCGAGGAATTCGTTCACTAAGGGTGTGTGTATTGAGACCTATATCGAAAGCACATTAAGAAAATGCTAAAATTATTTGTAATCGATAGATCATCACAAAAATTATTTGATCTTACCTAATTGCCCGTCGGAATTTAAACCCCAGCTGAATACCTGACCCCATTCGTTCACTACTAACGTGTGACTAGCTCCGCATGCTACACGTTTGAAAACAAATGCATCCAGACCCGGTATTAATTCTGTAGAAAAAATATTATTACGCAGTTCATTGCAACTGGAAAATATACCTGTTCTGGGATTTATTTAAGTTAATCATTATAATACTCACGGAGCCTTTTTCTTGATTTTTCATGACCAAGTTGCCCATAATCATTATTTCCACAAGAGTATACCTGACCATCATTTGTTATGACAACAGTATGGTTTTCACCACAAGCGACTGGAAAGTTCAAGTACTTTTAAATTTGATGCATGAAAATTCATCAGATGCAAATTACTTGAAAACTCACTCTGTTCAACCTGTGTGGCCTTATGAAAATCGACCTCTCTAGGTAAAAGGATATTTTCAGCTTCAATACCTCCTAGACCAAGCTCTCCGTGTACAGTACTTCCCCAACAAAACATGTTTTTATCATTTATAAATGTAGATTTATCAACTGCTTTGCAAATTTGATCCCCAAGACGACGCTTCTTTGACCAGCTTGCCTGCATCATACAATGATAGACATTGAGATAATTAGACTCAACTATTATTTTATTTAAAAAGTCATATAAACAATGATGCATGTGTATTATACTGATAAGATTGAATGCTAATGCAGTTGCATCTTTGATAAATGGAAAGAAAAGTACAAGTGATGACTCAATTAAATTCTCCATTCGAATAATAATATAGTACTATTTTTTGTAGGAAGACTATAAACATTGGATCATTCAAGAGTGATACACCATTACTAACCATGGTACTTCATGGAGTTCACAGTCAATAACATAAGATATCAAGTTATATACCACGCCAGGTTATGCTACTTTAAAAAAAAAATCTGTAGGTTACTCTAAACATAATGCCTTCATAGTTGCTCCAGTGTACTAATTTCGACAAAATGTTACATTCTATTTGCTAGAAAACTAATGGCGTAACTGAAATGTACAAGAACGTATCTGCATAAGACGTTCATGACATATTTATTACGCATATTTCGACAAATACTAAAATTTCACGAAAAAAAAAAAAAAAAGAAGAAAGCAATGATCAGAAAGAAATTTGTTAAAAAGCATACATGTTCTCTAAAACGAAGGAAACCCACGTAACTCCATAAGTGCAAAAGAATTTGTGAAATTGTGAGACAATCTTGACTAAATTATCGAAATACCGTTGGGAAAGTGAAACGAAGGAGAATGAGAATGCGTTATAATTCAGAAAATGTTGATCTTTAAAAGTGCTTAAAATTTTTGTTTATTGACGATTTTTAAGTGGCACGAAGGGTGATTGATACATATGCAATAATAATTAGATTATGTTACGTAGCTAAGATTTGGTTAGGTATATGATTCTAGCAAATTCTAGCAATCACTGGATAGAAGACAAGTGGAAGGACAAACAAGTAAGCAAGAAGTACATATTTCAATACGCAGTTTACAAGGCTCTTGTGGTTCGATTTACCATTCGGCAAGGATCCATCGCCTCCTGGCATCTATATCACTTCCAGAGCTTTATTATTTTTACTCACATTTCCTATTTTTCACATATAGATCACACTTGCGCAATTAAAAAGACTTTCCCCAAGTGAAAACACTATTTCCGTTGTAACCACTACGGTTGGCTCCTGCTGGTTCTAGTAGCCGAATACTTGACTTTAGCCGCTCGTGCCTCTTGAGAAAGCTGCCACTTCCTCAGGGCCATCTTTCTAGAGTCTTCGATTCCTCATTATATGTATTTTTACCGCAGCACATTTATTCATTACGTACAATGGTCCCTCATTCTTAGTTTGTGCAGTCAAAAAAAATCTTTATTCATACATATTCTTATTAAAATGTTCCCGCCACTAGCATCATTCCGCTATAATGGCCAATCCACAGTGAACGCCGGAAGACAATAAGTTCCACCTAACGAAGAGCAGAAGAGTCACTCTAGATGAATTTCGTTGATTCATGATTTTGCCCCACCCCATCCGAAGAACGACGGGCGGCCGGGCGGCGGCCATATTATCAGTGAGGTGTCAGTATTTGCTCAACGTGACGGGATTTTTGGGTGTGGATTGCACGGTTCCCAGTTGTCCCAGTCCCGGGTACAGTGTAAGTGCCAGTGTCGTTTGACTATCGTGAATGTGTGGCACACGTGCCGGAGGATCTACATTCTAGCGACAAGAAAGTAAGTCTAAAGTAATCGCGGAATCAATCTTAAACGTTTCGTTCGGGCGGTTCCGATGCCGAAGGGTTTATACTTGAACCTAGAAAAACTCATTCGTTGGTATTCTGTCAGCACGATCCTTCGTCACTTTAAAGTTTTGGTCAAAGTGATCAATCTGCCTGTAGATCAGTTCCCTCTCACAAATGTGTCATAGGTTACCTCCGGTTTTATTCCAGAAGCATACCCGTTGCAATGCCTCCGGGCAGTTTTTATTCATGGTCCCATTCTACTATCTTTTAAAATCACTTACAGTCTGTGTCTCTTAAATGAATTCCACGCAGAGTTAATGCTCATAGAAAGAAATTCGATCATTTGGTACTTGTCAACCGGCACTTTGGTCCAATTGATTTGTGGCACGCAAAACCCATATGTATGGACTTCACAGTAGATTTGGTAGAACAAAATTTCCGTTATTCCGTAAGGCCCCTACGTTCGAACGGTTCTCGTTTCTATGGGACGATCAGTTTCTTTCTAACGGGCAACTCGATTCGCCATATGCCTCTGTCGATTTTTGAAATTTGTCTCAATAATTCAACTTTTGAGGTCGTTGATTTTGTGAGTCTCTAATGGTAAGTTACGAGTATACAAATACATAACGTAAATACGAGTACTGACTTAACTCTGATCAACGTGAAATTCATCCATCCATCGCCATAAGCCTGACTGTCAGTTATATCGTAGATATCACTTTGAATATCATCATCGAAATCTACGAAGTATAGACTTATCTTCATCCAGTATTGTAAATCTTGCGTGTCAGAAAGTAGAAAAGCAGCTTCTAACGGTATAACTGTGTATTCACCGTCAAGAGACACGAGAAGGAATAAGTCGACAAAAAATAGGATTACCATCGTCCTCAAGAAACTGAAAAAACATTGATGATAAAGGGCCAAACGTTTTGTCCGAGTCTGATACGTAATTCACCGATATGGCAGTTGTAACGGCCGGTGCCAGTTTCGTGACCTTGAAAGGGAGTAGCTGAACAGTTAAGAGTATGTTATAAGCAGTTTTGAACTTGGGCACAGTCGGGGAACGGGACGGAACGGGGAGCAGAGGTGTCCGATTGAAAGTCTACTGAATATGCCGAGAACTCATAAAAATTCGATATCGCGAACGACCTAGACTATGCAATTAGATTCAAGAGAAAGAGTGAAGACGTGTATTACATAGTGCATCCGTACTCGGTTCAATGAACGCGGTCCTAGATAAAGGAGAATGCTAGACGACCATGCGAGTATGTGCGACTATGCGACTATGCGACTGCGGGCACTCCTCGGTTGATGGGTCGCTGGATGTCGGTCATACGGATTTGCATTATAACCTGTCTCTGCTCTTCACATGGAAGTTCCCAGTTGCACGTACGGGTCACGCGACACACACGAAAGAGTGGCGCGTCCTCTCCTTTTTTTCCATGATTCTGATTATTCCGGTTTGCGAGCTGCTTTTCAATTCCTAGGAATCATCAATTCCCCGAGTAACCAATATTTAGAATTCATTGAATAGAGTAAGAAGGTTTGTAGATTCGTATAAAAGTTATACGGATACCATTTGGTACCGGCAAAAATTAAATCCGATGCTTCATTGTATCGGGTTTGACACTCTGTAGCAATAAAATTCTACGAAGACGTTGAGTGTCTCTGAAGCGATTCACTAGCACCCCTATTTGCAATTCGGTCGATAAAGGCCGCAAGGTGCTGAAACATTTGCGTCTTTGACAATGTATCCTCCTGCTCCTCCACCTCCTTCTCCTGGCGTAAAACGGCAATAGTTACACACGATGCTTATATTTGTTGCAGGCTGACAGTTTCACTGCCTAGACCGAACAGACGCAGACGCCAAGATGCCGAAGTCGGTAAGTAGAAAGATACAAGTGTCCCACTTTTACATTTTTCTGGCATAACACAGAGCAAAACTAATGTGTCAACTAGTAGTGGAGTTTTTCATATTTATTGTCAATAATCTCTCGAGATAAGGCAGCGACAGCGGCATGCTTCATGTTGCCGATTTAACTTACCAAGAGATAAGATAGCCAGGTAGATACATTGAAATCCGGATCAGGGCTGAAATAGGAATTAGTCGCGAATGACTCGCGAGACCTTAACGATCTGTGGTTGCTCCTAGAGGCATCAAGAGGGTTCTTTCGCAACTAAAAAATTAGAGTGCAGCGCCGCGTCCCTTTCCGTGGGAACTACCCTCCGGACGATTGGACGCTTCACAGGGGAGAGTACAATATTTCATCGTAGATTTTTCGGAGGGTCCTTTCAATTCGTGACACCCAGTATTCTTCAGAGCCGTTGTCGATTGGCTGTAGGCCCGTGGACCGGCCCGTTCACGTTATCCCTTCCGCACCGTAGTCAACCGTAGTGCAGTCTGTCTCCCTCTTGACGTCGTTTTGCCAAGTTGGAGGAACCGAGAACGAGCCAACAAGGTAGAAGAGCAAGAACGCAGACTGCGGCTTCCGGCTGGCGGTGGGGTGAAGAAAAGGAAAAGAAAAAAGAACGGACGCCGGTTGCGCCGTGCACTTGCCCCTTTGGCCCATTGTTCGTCTCGAGCTCGACCGGCAAGCTGCGTCGTTTCGAGTTTTCCGTTACACGTCGCGGTGTTTTCAAGTGACTACGAGACTCGGGAAGGAACTACGGCGTCAGTTTATTAAATAATTCCGAAAGAGAATCGCGAGTGCTGACGCTTTGTAATATTCGGTAAAAGTAATCGGGTGAGAGGTTAGTGTGATTGTTGCGCGTTCGGCTCGATTCTATATTCGCCATGGTGGCTGGTGCGAAGATGGTAAGAATATAAAGTGCATAGGAGAGTGCATTTTTCTGTTTTTCAAATTATTCACGAGAGCATTAAATATTCCTGACCAGTGAATTCACGTTGCTGAGCGTCTTTAAAATTTACGTCGTGATCCATTGTCTCGACGCCGTTATCCCTTGGCGTCCCTACGCCACGTACCGGGTGTCGTGCTACGAAATGACTTGTTTCTCTTTCTGTTCTCGATGAAGATGAACGTGCGGGTGACGACGATGGACGCGGAGCTGGAGTTCGCGATCCAGCAGACGACTACCGGCAAGCAACTGTTTGATCAGGTCGTCAAGACGATCGGTCTCAGGGAAGTCTGGTTCTTTGGACTCCAGTACACGGACAACAAGGGTGACCTGACCTGGATCAAACTCTACAAGAAGGTAGGACGGCTGCTTCCTCTGTAAATCCTTGTCACAAGAGACAATCACTCTTCATAGCATAACCCCTAACGTCCTGTTGCTACTGCTTGCTACGAAAATATTTACTCGTACGAATTTCCAGAATTCGAGCCCGTACGTGATAAGCTTAATGTAATTACTATTGGGCTTATGCATATCGCCGATCGACCAAAAGTATCCTCGCTTGGGTCCCACGAGAGAACGTTCAATTCTGGGCCTTATGTCACGTCGATATAAACGGCAGGGTGACTGAAACAGACAGTGATGTCATCTCCTACGCGTGGGATATTCGTTCTCGTCGTTTGTGTGTAAACTTCCTTCACTGCACTGTGAATACCGCCTTAAGACTAGTCATTATCGATTCGTCAGCTAAGAAGAATTCGAAATGGCTCGTGCAGTTACTGCACGAAGTAAGTTTAACAGTTTTTTCTTATCCAACCGATTTTCAAAATCGCGATTCCATTTTTATCCGTCGTTCCGATCCAATGCAGTACGTGACTTCGCTTGGACACAGTTATTCCTTCTGAGGATACGGCTTTCACCTCCGATTGCGAGTCGGACTTGAGACGCGCCTTCACCTTGACACAGTCAAAGACGACTAACAACACTTTGTACGCGTATAACTCCTTGGTAACTGGGAACCCACGATACGTTTTTATATTTGTCCTCTGTATACTTTGATAAGGATAACGATTTTTCTGACACTCTGAACGCCCACCAGGATTCACTTCCGCTCTTTCAGTATTTGCCTTCCCGTTTCTAATGCCTGAAGTGTCAAGGGTCCCGCGTTTCATGAGAATTCGGAAACAGGTGGTCGACAGGTGGTCCGACTTGGAATTTCGGTTACGCGGTTAAACGTTCCCCACCAAGGAAATACATCTTTGTCAAATTTTTAAAGTCTCAGAACGTGAAACGAATCGTGTGGAATTTGTTGCAAAATATTAATATTCCATATAAAAACGCCTATAGTCATTCGATTCCTATACTATTCTATAGTCATTACCTTTTATTGCTACCCAATCAATATATAACAGGTATATCGTACCAGAAGTAATCCGTCATTATCGAGCGGTCATATAAGTAAAAGTATATATGCGTCAACCTGCTGCTCGCTCGTCATCAATCTAAATAATACTCCTAATTACGTATTTTACCTAGAATCGCCAAATATCCTTGAACGTTAATTGCCGCTCTGTATATAATTGCATAGAAGCTGCCAATCGATAAAAATCATCGTAGAAATCCCAGCAGAGAATCAATGCTAAAGGATTTAATAAAAATAAAAAAATTGTAAAATAAAATTTAGCACCTGTCGCTACCGTATATTGGCATAGTGTCGTAGATAAATCCAAATGAAATTAATGAACCTAAGCAATGCATGCGAACGAATTGGACGCAGCCGGAGAGCGCGATAACGAGAGTGGTGAAGAAGGAGGTGAAAAAGAAAGTTCGCAAGTTACGAGGTTGCTCGGACTCGGACACGGACGACGACGAATTCGAGGACGACCTGGTAAGAAAGAATCGTTAATGTACGTAGAGGCTCGTTCGGTGGGACCTGGTGCACCTTCTTTCCCTAGAAATATTGAGACTAGGGGAAAAAGGGATGAAGAACCGGAAGAGCTCGAAGCAAAAGTGCAGGAATAAGCAGACGAGACGAAATTCAGGATCGTCCTGACGAGAGGTTGGGTTCGTCGCTCCTTGCCGATTCGCAGCTGAACGAGAGGAGAGTGGCTGCTGTGCCCTATGGAAATCGCGACTGGTTTCGCTCTATGCAAATGCGCCTTTACGCCAACGCTGATTTTCCTCTGACCTCCCCCTCTATTACATTTTTCGAAAACTCTTAATTATCGTTGCTTTTGATACGTCTGCCTTGACGCTAGCCGATCCGGTTACTAATATTCGCTCCGTTCGGAAGGAACGACTCGTCAGCTTCGCGCGACTGCTCGTGGAAAATTGAAATGCAGATCAGGACGACGCATTGACGTCGAGGATGAGGTTGACGACGAGCAAGAGCGGTGCCTCCGATACGAAGACGCCTACTCGGATGATCTGACACGGCGTCGTCTCCGTAATGACTGAATGGAATAGCGAGTGTTTGCGCCAGAGTCTGCATTGTCTGGGAACGCTGCTCGTTTAAATGATCGAAACGGGTGTTGCGTCACGAAGAGTCAAATTAAAAGTGTACGTATGAGTCAGCGTCGTCGGCAGTGACTCTCCGGCAGGATCGCCGGAGCATCTTCTTACAGCTGGAGCGATAAGCACGCTGGGCAGATGCTGGAATTAATTCGGACTGCAGCCCGAGTGTGCTGCTGCTGGCGTAGTGCGTGGAAAGAGAAGGTGCCGCCAGCACGTGAATATGGCGTCACGATTTGTCCCTGGTGGTTTATCAGGGATTTACAATTGAGACGCTATCGCCGCGTTTAAACAGCTACTCGTTAAATAGCTCGGTAGGCCTATTGTTTGGCCGAACTCTGCGCGCTGCCGTTCGACCTGCTTCGACTCGAGGGAAATACCAAGGAGAGCGAAGAGAGCCAGGAGAGTCAGGAGAGTCCTGCCGGGCTCTGAATACTTACTGTCAATGCCAATGAATAATGAATCTACGGAAGAGGTCGCAGCTGACATCGATTCGAGGACTGTGGACCTTACGTAACGTGTATCGCCCAACTGGCACACTGTACTCTCGACTTTTCGCTCTTCCGTAATTCGCAGGTTCGCATGACGTACTTACGCCAATTCTACTCACCGTATTCCTCCTGTGCACGTCACGGCTCCGACCTACCTGCGCCTGCTCGCAGATGCCTGCATACCTCAGCAGCAGCAGCAGCTCGCTGCCTTGCTGCTACCTGCTGCGAAGATTTCAAGGCTGCGGCATGTTATCTTCTGTGAGCATGACTTCACAGTATTCATGTTACGATTCTTCAGCTATAAAACGTGCTGGTCACATCGGCTCAGTGTGATAATCGTGTTATCGATTGATCATTAATACTTTCTATCGTATGTGTAGATTGCCACGTGGAGGCAGGATGAGCACGTAGAATTTTTTGACAATTCTTACCCGAGGAATTTCATGCTCGACGAGGACTTTTGTTCGTCACCCACGAGGATCGCGTGCTCCAAGGCCATCGCGTGCCGCTCGACGAGGAAGATTGCGACCAAGCGGAAAAGCTGATGTTTCGTTAGAAAAACCGCAGGTTCACCGGTATTGCTCAAGAGCTCAAGATTTATTTCTTCAATTTTTAAATGGATGTCGCAGTCGAGACGCGCAGGGAACCATAGGAAGAGGAATAGCATCCATTGGACGAAGTTATAATTGAGAAACTTCGAGCCAACTGGTCTCACGTAATCATCCAAGATTATCTTACAGAGGTACGGATATTCTGGGAATTTCAAACGGAAACCGACCCGGCGGTGACATCGCCGCCCAAACGGAACTGTTTGCTTTTTCGAGTCTTCGGCTTCGTCGACTCCTCCCATACGTTCGACGCCGCCCGAAGATGCAGGAGAGAGAAGAGACAGCAGGAGTACGATAGACTGGGCCGAATCGATCAATTGGAGATTTGGCTGGTCGCCCAAAGCGAAACCCGTACTTCCGGAGATTCTACGAGGACAAAGCCGGAGTTTCGTTTCGAATTTATTTAATCGATATTCGAACTCCCGTCGATGAGACGCGCCGATAAATATGTTAGCGTCTAGTTCAGCCGCCATTATTCCGAAAGAAGGACGTTGCTCGAGCGATACTAATTTTCTGATTTCGATATCATTTACATACGGCGATAGAATTATCGGAGCGAGGCACGATGTATGTTGAGCGCCATGTTGAGATAGACCAGGCGTTCGGATCGTATCGAAACGGTTACGTCAGTGATGGTTATATATTTGATTACAATAATATATGTATAGGTAGAATTATTTTGCGATAGGACGAATCGCTAATTAATCATTAACCTATAAAAGTCTGTTAAAAAAGTTTTAAAATTATAACGTTTACGTGAACTATACTAAAAATGTTGGAAAAATGTCTTGTCGTTGAAATATCTTTGATTGCGCAGCTGTTACACTACTCGGAACAGAGTTAGTTGAAATTCCATACGGGTAACCTTAAGTCATTTCCACGACAAGTCTCCTGTCATTAACGCTGTTACTTTATATCGTACTTAAACTTTATCGTATTTCCATTCTTTGAACGCATGCCCACCGCAATACTAACAACTGGAAGAGTGGACTTTCGTTCTTGTCTAGGGTAAGCCATACGATAAATTTGACAATAACATTTTCATGCATGTCCAAACGTACTTATTGTTAAATGTAGGCCGATTTAGAGAATTCGTATCAGTCCACGAATAACGCATACCGGAATTCCATTTATGATTAATTACGTCGAACAAGCATAAACGTAAAACGAGTTGAGCGTGAGTTCATTAAATTTATCATGATACAATAAAAATGGTAATTAATGAAATCACTTTTCTGTATATGTCAGATAAAAAATTATCCAGTTGTTGCACGGTGCGATAAGACGATTTTAAGTGGTCTGGTTCGAAGTTCTGGAATGACGCTTGCTCCATTCAATTTTATAAAGAGTCAGTCAAAACAGGACGCATGGCGGTATCCTCTGTGGTTAACTTTAGAATGCCTTTGATTCATATAATTGACTCGTTCAAAAAAAAAAAAAAAAAAAAAAAAATTTTGAAATGTAGCTAAAAAAGTTTTCATCCAGTATCTCCCTCTTTTCCGTTAGTTTTGTTTTACCTACGAGACACGGTGTCAATCCTTAGTAGTCCCAGTAGCGTGACCATTGGTCAATGTACTTGTGAATTCCGTGACTATCGACTGATAAGATCTTCCTATGAAATCTTATCACTAATCTGTCAATTTGTCCTTGGATCGAACCAAGATCGATTCGCGAAAGCGTAATGGTTATGAAAAAGAACGAGTGATACTGAAACGATGGCGAATAATTTTGCAGGTGGGTTTGTTCAACCATCGAAAAATTTGGCACGTAAGAGATTACCGAGTTTTACTAATTCGAGTTTCTGTGTTGAACGTTTTCGACTTTTCTTTTTCTCACGTTTATTGTCTTTCGTCTCTCTATCTTTTGGGGAGACTGTAGAAACGAAATGGAGTGCTTTGTCGCTACGCAAGAAGCGTCGTTCGTAACCTACAGACGCATTCATTCAAATTGCACATTGACACTCGATTTTTTCACTTTTTTTTTCTAAAAAAAATATGGCTTTGCCTCTTTCAGTATTTTTCATCTGTCCAGATTTCACGGCGAAAATGGCACGAAACACTCGGTCGTATCTTCACTGTTCATATTCACGTTCCTTGTCTCCGCTATAAGAAAGACTTGTGTAACATTACTGATTGCCGATTGCACAATCGAATGCGAACTATCAATAATTATGAAAATTGATGTCACTAGCATTGAACCACCAGAGCACCCTGGTCAAGGTGACCATGTCGGAGAGTCTCTGGCGGGTGACATCCGAGAGGAGAGCTAAGGAAACTTGGCGGCCATTCAGAACACGAAAATAGCAGTGCTATTTCTCTCTGTTTCTCTCTCTCGCAATGATCGTTCTGACAATTGGTAATAAAATAGTCGAAAAGGAATGAGATATTTTATATCCTGTGTTAATATGTATATATATATTGATTTAAAGATGAGAATTAATCTGGAAGCTGTGTGCTCCTCCAGGCCTCTCCGATGTGTCACCTGATCGCCCTCTATTATTACTTAACGAGTCTCACCTTTCCGCTCTTTTTTCCTTTTTAATCAACCAGCATGATATGGTTTTGCATGTCCTTGTAATCAAACTTAAACAACCGGAAGAGCGAGTAACCATTTTTTGTTTTAAACGATTTCGTTTCGTAGCCTTTTTATTAATTGCCAAATAACACATTGTGCACGTAGCGAAGTTTACCTTTGGCTCATGTTTTTAGGTGATGAACCAGGAGGTCAAGAAAGAGAATCCATTGCAGTTCAAGTTCCGTGCCAAATTCTATCCCGAGGACGTATCCGAGGAGCTTATCCAGGATATCACTCTTCGCCTTTTTTATCTCCAGGTACGTGAAGCCTTCCCGTATCTACCAGATTTTCAAAATAATCAGATCATCTCTTAAGATCTTGATCTCGTCAGCGAGCGTCATCATAAGTCATTTGTCATTCGCGCATATCAGTTGACCAGGAAATTTCACCTCGTGAAGGAGATCTACCTTTCGTATCTCGTTCTTACTCCTCATGACCCAGTCCTATCCCCTCCCCCCCCCCCCCCTCCTTTCGAATTACGTAAGTTAGAAAATTCTGATGTATCACGGCGGAATTAGAGGAGTGCACTACCGCTGCGATTATTATTGCACGGCATCGTAGCGATTGTCCTTGGAAATAAAGTCCACAAATAATTCATTGATATCTTGAGCGTTATCGCGGTTCACTGAGAAGGCAGGCTTCCTTTGAATGCTTGCGATAAACTTTCTGGAAACTTAGTAATACCTACGACCTCCGTTAGTTAACGCTTTATCGATTTCTATAGTTGCTCTGACTCCGCCCAGAGTCTTTAAGAAATAATATTACGATATCCGATGGTTTTGTTCAGGTGAAAAATGCCATCCTCACTGATGAAATCTACTGCCCACCGGAGACGTCGGTTCTTCTTGCGTCCTATGCCGTTCAGGCTCGACACGGTGACTTCCAGAAGGGAACTCATACAGCTGGGTTCTTGGCAAACGATCGTCTTTTGCCTCAACGTGTTATGGATCAACACAAGATGAGCAAGGAGGAATGGGAGGGCTCCATTACCACCTGGTGGCAGGAACATCGTGGTATGCTCCGCGAAGATGCCATGATGGAGTATCTTAAAATCGCTCAAGTATGCTGATTTACCATTTTATTTGATTTACTCGATGTGACCAAGTTCGCTATACTGATAGAATGTCATCTTATAGGATTTGGAAATGTATGGCGTGAACTACTTTGAGATCCGTAACAAAAAGGGTACTGAACTGTGGCTTGGCGTTGACGCCCTCGGCCTCAATATCTACGAGAAGGACGACAAACTCACGCCAAAGATTGGCTTTCCCTGGTCCGAGATCAGGAACATTAGCTTCAACGATAGAAAATTCATAATCAAGCCAATCGATAAGAAGGCACCGGACTTTGTCTTCTTTGCACCCAGGGTCAAGATCAACAAGAGAATCTTGGCTCTTTGCATGGGTAATCATGAGCTCTACATGCGTAGACGCAAACCAGATACCATCGACGTTCAGCAGATGAAGGTTAAAATAATTACATATGAACGTGTAATATTTATTAAGAAAATCAAATCCCATGCCTATGATGCTTACTTATGTATTTGCTACTCTTGAGTGTCATGATGTTAACCCTTAACTGAGGCTGCTGGACTAACCCACTTTAGAGAATAAAATCCTAAACCATCGGCATGAGTTACACGTGTTTCCTGGGTTTTATTAGGCTCAAGCACGAGAAGAGAAGATCGCCAAGCAGCAACAGAGAGAAAAGCTGCAGCTCGAGATCGCTGCGCGAGAACGAGCCGAGAAGAAGCAGCAAGAATATGAGGAGAGATTGAGGAGTATGGCAGAGGAAATGGAGAGGCGGCAGGCTGAGCTGAACGAAGCTCAGGAGATGATTCGTCGTCTGGAGGAACAACTGAGACAGTTGCAGGCGGCCAAGGAGGAGCTTGAGGATCGTCAAAAGGTTCGTCATCTTTCTGTCGAAGATCAATGAAAATCTCGTAGCTAATTTTATTTGATAACATTGAACTACCGTATATTAGGAATTGACCGCCATGATGGAGAAATTGGAACGCTCTCACGAGATGGAGGCCGCTGAGCGCGCCAAATTAGAACAAGAGATCAGGGACAAGCAAGAGGAGGTACTGCGTATCCAGACCGAGGTCGAGGTCAAGGATGCAGAAGCCAGAAGATTGCAGGAGGAGGTTGAAGCAGCCAGGTAAATATTAGCAAATCATTTTTTTGTCCACTCGCAATCTAATTGAGCGATCACGTTGTGCCTTCGATCATTGCAGGCTGAGGCAGGAGGAAGCCGACAGAGCCTTCCAAGCAAGCACGACTCCTCAACATCATCATGTGGAGGAGAACGAGGAGGAAGGCGAAGAGGAAGGTGAGGACGAAACTCCTCACGGCGATGTCACGAAGGAACTTGTGACCGACGAGTCTATTATTGATCCTGTCGAAGAACGACGTACCCTGGCAGAGAGAAACGAGCGTCTCCATGATCAACTCAAGGTAAATATTCTCATGGTAAAGAGTTTCACTTTGGACGAATTTCTCAAGAAGGAAAATACTTAACGTTTGCATTGATCGTTTGTGTGCAGGCCCTGAAGCAGGACCTCGCTCAATCTCGAGACGAGACAAAGGAGACGGTGATGGACAAAATTCACAGAGAAAACGTTCGCCAGGGTCGTGACAAATACAAGACCCTACGTGAAATTCGCAAAGGCAACACCAAGCGTCGTGTCGATCAGTTCGAGAACATGTAAATTATCCCCCGATCCTATGCACGATCACTAATCCTACTTTAAAAATGAACCCTTGTCCTTCACAATCATCGTCCGTACTGCAGGAGTGCAGTAAAAGCGCCGCCATAGCCATAGATGGGAGCAATGGACTGCGCGATCGATCATCTAGCGTACCACGCTAATATAAAACGAACCAGGTCCATTCACTGACAATTCAATTCTCGAAGAAGTTTCCATAGCGTCATCAATTTTTATTCTCGATGAAACTTTTATACTTACCTGCCGCGGTGTGCCTCTTCGCCTCTCCACAGCGATTGGCTCAGTTCGAAACTCGTGCTTACAGTTGTTCCTCCTTACACTTCGCGGTACGTTTTACTTGCTCGGAAGGTTCCTGAGGATCCTGCTGTCGTGATCTATCGCGTTTGACCTACAGGACAGGTCAGCGCCGTCTTATGTATTAACGTACCGTTTTAGAATTCGAGAATCTAATCGGTACGTGCGTCACACCGGAGTGCCAGTATTCTTGTTAAAAAAAAACACAATGGTAGGCGAATCGAAAAATATTGCAATTGGACGTAAAATATATGCAGTAATGGCGTCACCAAGTTTCGCTTAGTTGATCGAAGAAATGAAAGAAAGAAACTTAGGACCAAAAGATGAAAGGATGTCTGTTAAATTTTTCAGTGGTCGCTCGGTCACTTTCAATCTGCATCCTTAATGAGTATTCAGTACCTTTACAACACTCCCTGTCCTTTCCTCAGTTTATGTTTCCTTATATTTTCCTTTCGGTTTTTTTTTAATTTTAAACACTACTCGTGTTTGTCGACGAGTGGTCATCGTTAACGCCGGTTTGCCGCTTATATCGTAATTTCAAAAACTTTGCTGCACTTTCCCTCCATTGTCGTTTCCATTATCTCGTCCTACTATCTCTCCGTTACTGTTACGGCGTTCGCAAAGCGATCCATTTTGCTCTCTTTTTTCTCATTCGTATCAAAGACCATCTGTATGCAGATTGAATGTAATACCTCGTTGACAAAATTACCTGTCATTTGGATCAGGTAAAGTCAGAGTGAAAAAAGGAGTGAATACTGTAAAAAACAAAAAAAAAGAATACGGGCGCGTGTGTATGGTGAAAGAGAAAGAGAGAAGATGCTGCAGTGGCAAACCGGCGTAAAGCACGATGCACTCGTTAAACTAAGTGATGCACATTTATTGGATATAAAAAAGAAAGTTTCTAAACTTTACATTATCCTCCTTATTTTTTTTCCCGAAACGCGAACTACTTGTAAGCTGTATTTTAAATCATAGTGCGCTCGGATTATGATTACTGATTAGCGTTTTTATAATGAACACTCGTGGCCTTTATCGATCTAACAAAGTACTAAATACTAATATACGATAATACGATAAACAAATGTCATAGCGAACACGTACCGAGGTGTTATTTTAAATTCGTGGCATTTTTAGTACCTATGAAGGTAAAAACTGGCCGTGCCAAGGGCAGAGTTGCCCTTTTCGAAAAGCGTTGCACGTTAGTTTATCACGGTTGCGTAAGATCGTATCGATGCCAGATTGATATAATGGCTGAAAGCGTATAAGATCAGGCGCGAGAAGAGAGAGAGAGAGAGAGAGAGAGAGAGAGAGAGAGAGAGAGAGAGAGAGAGGAGCGTGAAAGTGCGTGAGTGATAAAGGGATGAATGAAGGTGAGTGTGTGTGCTTGAGAGAAAGAGAGAAAAATATAGTGTGGCGGCTTGGTACGCCTTGTAATTTTTAGAGCAGTTTATTTAAGGAAGTAAAACAAAATAATAAAAGAAAAGCGAAAGATAAAAACTAACGCAACTTAAGATAATCTCTGAATGCTGCCAATTTTTAACCATAGTTGCGAGGGAAACGCAAAACGGTTTAACACGGTATGGGATGATCTTCGCATCAATTTATTGTCAAGGAAGG
Organism: Trachelus tabidus; assembly: GCA_030142655.1. Lineage (NCBI taxonomy): Eukaryota > Metazoa > Arthropoda > Insecta > Hymenoptera > Cephidae > Trachelus > Trachelus tabidus. The sequence continues at coordinate 141,854 of JARQTI010000423.1, read as the reverse complement.
AAAGGATAAAGCGAGGAGAATTCAATTAATCGATCACTCGTATTAATATTTTTTCTCTTTATTGTCACTACTCTATACAGTGCTATTGCTATTACCACCACCACCACCACCACCACCACCAACACACGACATTCACTACAAACTCCACCACCTACTACCACTACACGTTACTATTGCAAAACAAGGAATAACGATAGATATTTTTTGATTATATTTAATATTAATATTTACAAATTCGTAGCGTTATTATTATATATTATTAATATTAATATTTACAGTTTAGTAGCGTTATTATTACTATCGAGATAATATTAAAAAAAAATGAACTAAAGCAAAAGCATTTTATAATTATCTATTACTACTCGTAAGATTTGAGCAATGACACGCGTCAAGTAGAACGAGTTAATTCTTAGAGTACAAGTCGTCGCGCGGATAAAACTACGTTGTGACTCAAGGTAAAAGAGAGAATTTCGATTTTTGTTTCCTTTTTTTTCGTCTTCTCAAACAACGTCTCAAAATGCTGTTACGAAGGAAAATATCGGAGACTGCGGTATCGTTGAGACATTCCAAGAGAGAGAGATTCGACGCGCGCGATCGGCCGTTGGAAACAATCAGATTTAAAAAAAAAAAGTCAGGGAAAATATATTGAAGAGCGAAAAGCACCCAGGACAACAATCGGGCTCATCCGTAGGAAAGAAAAGATAAAGAAAAAGATAATATTGGAGAATGAGACATACTTTATCACAGTCAATAGCAATAGAGACGAACACTTGATTATTTATAATTAATTCGTCCACACACGCCTTATAACGTTAATAACAAGAAAGAAAGGATGACGTCCGATAAATCGCAATGGCCGCCAAGTTGTTTGAAAAAGTTTAAATATTCCCACTCGATTATGCTTCTAGTTTCTCTGGTAATCTAGTTATTCCTTAACTAGGTCAATGCACATGCATATCTAGCCGAAAATTGTTATCGACCCCCTCGTAATGCGATTTGTAAATATGTAAATGAAAGTTTGTTCTTTTTTCCTACGAATTTGCTGAGATTCGGACGCCACTGACGGCTGATCATGGTGGCTCCATGAGACAGAAAGGAAATATCGGGGAGAGACATTTAAATGATCAGAGGGTTCGTTTGATAGGATCCGACCGATTCGCGTTCGAGGGTTACACGGTGCTAAATCATTTTTTGTTTCTTTCAGGAAATCCCTACGACAAAGTATGGAAGAGAAAGAGAGTTTTTTGTGTATGTATGCGAGTAGTGTATGTTTGCGTGAAATCGAGGAAGAATATTTTTATGGTTCAATAGCCGAGATATTCCGAGGCTGACTTTTTTTTCTTTTCTACTTGTTTCGTACTTGGCAAAGGTCTATAGCAGTATTATTGCGTTCGAAGGTCTAAATACACGTAACACGTGAAAAATGATTTGAAAAAAGTACACGCAACATGGAGAGACACGTTATGCAACCGCCGAGCATGGAGATGCATAGATATTATATATTAAAAATTGTTGGTGCGAGGATATATATGAAAATTACTTGTACTTTCCTGAGGAAGCTAGAGATTGTTTAAATAAAAATCATATCTTACGATTGGGTAACAATCATTATACCTCATCTTTCCTAGGTTCACCTTAAGGAGAAACAACTTTGTTGTTTAATTACTTGAGATCTTAAGAAACTTTTTACTTTCCAGATTGGCTGCATTGATGGAGCTTGGAGTCTCGCGTTCTCTTACTAAAATGGCTTAGTGGACTTTCTACGATCTTCAAAGTGATTCGAGTTACAAGACAAGTTGAAGTTGACACTGGATACTGGATGCAATTTGAATCTGGCGCTTTGTCACGTGATGCTGATTGTATGTATGACGTCGCCGGGAAACACCTGTCATGCGACAGTGGCGCCAACTGCAGGTCACACCTGTTTCTTGTTCAGATGAAAAAGTAATGAAAAGTGTGAAGACGCACAAGGGACAACCAACAGAGACCGAAAAAAAATGTCTACGGATCGTCGGTGGCATATCCAAGAGGATGGCACCTTTGTCGTTGACAGCTCAGGCGAAGATGAACACGACAGGTAGTGATAGTCTTTCTTGCTGATCTTTGCTTAGTTTTTGTAAGGCTGAATCCGGATTCTGAAAATAGAAACCGGCGAGAATCGTCTTCCTAGGATACGTAAGAGACACCCTTGTTTACATAGCGCGTGACTGAGCTCCTTCTTTCTTCTGATTGTTTGACAGTTGGAACGAAGCCGGCCTCTTTACCTAACCTCATTTCTCAACGTATTCCTACAAATTCTTACGGTCTCATACTTAACGTTTCGCCAGCGTCAAAAGTGCGAGAGTCGTTTAATTCTGTTAAGTTGAAAAGGATGATAAGCATTTTGTGATAATTGCATTTTTGTGCCGCGTAGAGTCATATAATGTCACGAGTGAACATTTTCTGAGTTTCTTTTGAAATCCTGTTCTCCAGTAATGATCCTTATTTCGAATTCAAGGTTATCTAACTTTTAATTACCATTATTGTTCAAATCGATACCAGAAATTTTACGAATTTCCTTTTAATAAATTTATGTCGCCTTCGTCGAGACGCTACCTGAAATTCTTGCGTAATTCCTTCCAAGCACAAGTGTATTTCACGAATATTAGTTTTCGGTTGCCTGATGCAATAATACGTTACTTTGTGCTGCGAGGTTTATAGTACTTAGAATTCGATTGGCTGTTTATAGAGATGCTTAGTGGAAAAGGTGATAACAGTCTCTGGTGGTAACGGATTCCGAAAATAGCACGGAAGGTTTAAACGATGTTCGAGAATTAGAAAGCAAATTATTCTAGTTTCTACTCTCACGTTAGGCGCGACGTGGAAGAGAACATTAATTTTGTAAAATTACAAAGAAGCAGACAATATTATCGAGAAAACTGATTTCGGCTAGCGAGATCGAAATACAAAATATTTTTGGTCACAGCAAACAGTGCTTGAGTCCTACAACCGAATTCGAAGAAACGCTACAGCTAATGACTGAACTTTACGGTCAGACACCCCCCAGGACGCGACTGAATCGACGACAGAGGCAAAGAAGACAGAAAGAAGTCGGGGGGTGAGCTATAATTTTATTGCTCTTCTTTATTGCATTCAAGAGAGAAAATTCCGACTGTAAATTTTGAAGAGTTCATTTATCTCTTAACAGGGTTCCAGTCCAAAAAGAAACGAGAAGATCCAGTGTGCTGAGTCGTAGCAACACCTTGGATACTTTGTTATTCAGTGAGATGTGCGACAAAGCTGACAAGGACAGGGACAACGAGACAAGGGAAGAGGCTGCCAAGGAAGGAAATCGAAAAAGTAAACGTACTTTAAAGCTTCTTCGTGAAACGGAAAGGGATTTGAAGCTCGACGTGGCTGCAGCCGTTGCATACGGCGAGAGAGCAGAACCGCTGCCGGTGACTACGCCTAACAACATAAAGGTGATATTAGAAGAGTGTTTCGGTTCTACTCGGGTAGCCTTCTACTTGGCATTACGTCAAGTGTCATTTTGAACTTTCCTCTTTACATTCTCAGGTTGAGACCAGGAATAGATTTCGGTGTCTGAGATCAAAGCCTGTCGATGTGCTAGAGCCGGGACCAGAGTCCGCGTCCGATGGTTCGAATATTCTTTTCAATAAAGAAGACTCAGTAGCCCAATCACCCAGATCACAGAGTCTCAAGGAACGCGAAATATTCCACGATACTTTTTCGTTTCTCATTAAACTGGTAAGTGACTTGTTTAATCATTCTGTTACACAATTGCATAATAAATATACTACGTTTCTTCGTAAAAATACCTTACTTCATTGTCGTGGAAGGTGCGAGAGGTAAAAGATAAAATTTACGTAAAGATTAAAAAAGAGTAAACAAAAGATATCGGCTCCGACGTAGGTCTATGAGTATGCTAAAAGATCTAACGCAATATTTTCAGTCATTTCAGTACGTTCTGTTTCAATTGTCTCATTGTGCAATTATTTAGCAATTTTACTCGGTAAGATGCACTTTTACGTAGCAAAGTTTCGCAAGTGGAGAAAGGTGCGTCGGTTCTTCAGTTGAACAGTTTAAATTTTGTCTCGGAAAGTTCATCCAGGCTGTTTCTATTCGACAGGGAAGCACGGACAAGGATCGCTGTCGCAGGCAAATGAGTCACGAGGAGACACGATGGCAGAACGAACTGAAAGACTTGATCTGGCTGGAGCTTCAGGCTCATCATGCAGAACGCACCCCTCTTGCGCAGGACGAGTACTTGTGCAAGCAGCGGGAAGCAGTCGGTGCATTGCTCACTGAAATTATCGAATACAGGTAATGCCATTGGAAATAATTGTTATTGACATTTTAGAAGATAACAATTTACGTCCATGCTTTCTCTTAAAGGTTTGATCCAGTCGCCAATGTTTCCGATAATAGTTCCTTGGGGTCCACCCTTTCCAATGAGAGCGGTACCGAGAGTGTCACTTCCACCGCATCTAGTCCTAACATTGAACTAGGAGTATGTCCAGGATGTCTTTCGATGTTCTGTCGAGCCTGTATCCGAAGCCAATCGGAGGCCCTGAAGCAAGTAGAAGGTCTTCTTGGTAGACTTGAGATTGCAGAAGGCCTCTACCCGTCATCGCAGGCCTTCGCCGCAAACTATCCTCTCTACAAAAGTCCGGAGTTTACTGATAGGGTCAAGGCGATGTGTCTTTGGTACAACATGACCAAACATCATCGATTGAAGCTTCTGATCCTCGGGAAGCTCCTTATGCTCACTCATGCCAAAATGAGGCAGGACGATAGCGTCGATTCTGGAATAAGGTAGATCTCGAAATATAGTAACCTAAAGATTGAAGTGATACGGAGAGGTTAGGGTGCTCTTTCAGTTCCCGATCATCGGACACTGTTGACTCATTGTCAGTCGAACAACGACAGAGTGTCGTCCGCTTCGATATCTCACAATCTGAGGATAACGCTAGTCCATCCGACAGTAACAATAGCAATGCTTCCTCCTTTGGTTGTGTTTCCTTCGCACAGTCCTGGTCGCCCCCGACGGACTCTTTATTTACATGTAACGAGGATGACAGACTAGATCGAGTTGATTTTTATATCATGGAATTCGACAGACAAGCATACAGGTGAGTGATGCGAGATTGTGAAATGAAAATTTGCAAAACTAACTAATGAAAATATTCTTGGTATATCAGGAAGTATATAGAGGATGTGTTGAAGACAAGGGGTCTGAGAAAAAGTCTGAACTTTCTGGAAATATTACACACGGCCGTTCTGAGAAAAGCCAGATTGGCACTGGAAAAGTATGACGGGAAAGATGGCGACAGTAGTGCCAATGAAGAGTACGAAGGTGATCGAGAACTCAGGCGCTATGGAGCCTGGAGCAAAGAGGCTAGAGAGTTGAATCTTCCTTCGTATAGGTAAGAAGTGGGATTGACTGGAACTGAAAGGCAGAAGGTATATGTTTTATTTTTTTTAGGGCAGCTTTTGTGTTTCTTACTCGGATGCCGCTTGACCTGGTTCACGAGTTCCTGCGTATGCGACTGGAGCAAAAACCAGAACAGCCCAGCGCACTTTCCGTTAGACAATTGATGCGCGAATTGCGCGAAGGTCTTAGAATCGCCTGTATTCATCGTGACAGATTCGAAGCGCATTCGAAAGCCGCAGTTGCCAGCGACAAAGTAGCCTGCGAATCCTTGTTTGATCAATACATTTCTGAATTCGATGAAAACCTTAAGGCTGTTTTCGAGCTGTACCTCAATTATTTAAAGCAGTGGGTCGATATGGTCCAGCATGATAGTTTTCATAAGAATCTGATCGAGGATGAATGGTCTTTTGTCAAATCCATTGCCGGAGATATAAAGGATGGATACGGAGTAGCAACGATCAAATTTTGGTAAATAAAAAATTCTTAATGTTTCTGAATAATTTTTTGAAAAATCTTAGAAATTTATTAATTTCCATACGGTTCTTCTTTTTTTGGTATTACAGTGAAATCGGATGTACGATGCTTCATCAAGTCAAAGAATTCTTGATAAATCGTCCTAAAGAAATAGAAAGCTCCTTTAAAGAGGGCGAGCACGAAGATGAAATCTCAACCAAGTAAGGATTAATCGAATTTCACTCTCTGTAAATTGACATATTCACATCGCATCGTTTGTACACGATGAGTTTAGGTTGACTATGATGTCCGTGGGTCGTGAATTGCAAGGGATGTTCGTTGAGGGTCGCGAGAGGATAGTAAAGAGCGTTGCCTTTGCAAGATGTTTAAGAAGAGATATAGAGAAGATGCCAAAGAGTTTTGGAGACTTTACAACATCCATACTGGAGCTGAAGGTTCTTTAGACATATTCGAAATATCGACTGTTTCATTTCTGGGAACGATCCGGTTAATCCGGGGGAAATTTCACTAGGGAGCAGTCTTGGATCTGAGAAGTGAGATAACTAAGGTAATCGAGGACTTCCAAATTTCCGCGGATCGTATCAAGGAACCACTTATGGAGATTGAGCGTATCTCAGTTCACACCCGAACACGTGAGATCCTTCATCAGGCATATAAAATGGGCTTCGACTATCACAAGGAGCTGTGCAAACTCTTCTTACCGGAAGAGAGAGTTGTCCTGGCGCGCAGTTTGGTAAGTTTCGCCCTCCTCTGGATGGACTTTGTGAGGACCAGATGCGAGCGCGGCCGAGGACTCAGGCCACGATGGGCCAATCAGGGTCTGGAATACCTAATGACGGTTTGCGAACCGCTCAACACGAAACACCTCACCGACCAGGAGTTTGAGGAACTGAAGACCTGCATGGACAGATGCATATCGCACGTCGTAGGTACAGCTACACCGGCGGCAAATTCAGACGTCGAAGGTAGCTTTCATAAAGAATCGTTCTTCAAGCTTTCTATGAACGAGAGAAGGATGAATAGAAATGATTTTTTCAGGATTGAGAAAACTGCCAAAATCGAGAGCAGCATCTCCCGCACGCGTCAGATCAAGAACACCTAGTCTGAATCTTCATCAGAAGTTTAAAGACAGCTTAGAATCCCCAGAAGTCGTTGGCGGAACAAAGAAGAGTCCAACGAGCAGCAATGCAAACATCGTGGGCACCTCCGACGGTAATTTAGCAGTGAGCTTAACAGTGCCCGAACGTGGTTTAACGCGACCCCAGAGAGTCGCCCTGGCTGTGAAGAAATTGGAACGGGAGATCGACGAGAGATTGCGAAGTCGAGAGCTCATCGGGCAACTCACGGATAGAAAGGCTGTCGACAGAGTCCGTATTAAGTCTAGACGCGTCACGTTTACTTGGCAGAGAGGAATTAAGATTGGTTAGTAGACTTATTTTGTTAGCTGGTAATATTTATTTTGTAATTGAATGTTCATGAAATAGGTCAGGGAAGATTCGGTAAGGTTTACACGGTAGTCAACAATAGAACTGGTGAATTATTGGCGATGAAGGAGGTTCAGCTTCAGCCAGGAGATCACAGGGCGATCAAACGAGTAGCCGAGGAGCTGGAGATATTCGAGGGTATTCAACACAAGCATTTAGTGCGCTACTACGGAGTTGAAATTCACAGAGTACGATTGACGCAGTAAAATCATCACTGATAATACAGCATGGATAGGGAGAGCTTATCATTTGGACTTTACAGGAGGAGATGCTGATATTCATGGAATTCTGCGCCGAAGGGACTCTTGAGAGTCTAGTAGCTGGCAGCGGAAACGGACTTCCGGAATCATTAGTTCGAAAATACACACGTCAACTTTTACTGGCTGTCTCAACTTTACACGCCCACGGAATAGTTCATCGAGATATAAAACGTGAGTCCGTCTACCACGTAGATATGTGGATGTGGAGATACAAAACATTCGCAATTTGTTCTTTGTGACGTGATTTTTGGAATCACGGTCCCAAGGCGGCTCCGGTTATCGATACGGATAGCGTTCTCGATTTCTGGTTACCTTCGGTCGTCACCCTGCTCAGAAGCTACGCTCTCGTGTTCATTCGTATAGTTACGCCGATGCTCTCGGAAGATTTCGTTAGGGTTTAGTTGAGGTCGAGGTGCTCGAATCTGCCGTGTGGAGAGATACAGTCTCGACGTACCGAGTTGCTCGGCATAGGAGCGTACCTGACGGAGACGTCTCTGCGGAGCGGCAGAAGTCCGGGTGAGAGACACCGGCGCCCCGCTGGAGATGGGCAAAGGGCTGTAGAGCGGGCGGAGTTGGAGTTTTGATACGGTTAAGGACAGGGGAGGAACCTGCTGCCTGAGTTAAGGATGTGGTGCCCAGCTGTCGCCCGATGCCTTGGGGAAGCACCCGTTGAGGACTCCCTAAATGTTACGTACCGATTCGCTAAGGAACGCTCTCGATTTGGTTTAAAGGGACGACTCGAATGAGATAGAAGATTTATTGGCTATAAGAATCCCAACCAATCGGAATGAGTAGTTCTCGGATTTGGCTATTGTCAAAGCAGTCTGTCTCGGGGCACCGACCGAGGTGTCACGAGCTGCCTCGCGCTCCCGTGTGCTATCTGTTGATAGTTTTTCTTGCCGTGTTTCGCTACGGTGTAGCAAGTTCTCGTTCCTATAGTTCTCGCGTTGTTCTCGCGATATCCAGGCAATTCTATGAATTCCTGTGAGTGTTCCGGAAGTGTAGTGCTGTGCCGTAGTGCAGTGTCCACCAGAGTGTCCTTTGGATACAGTTCTCGGCTTCCGCGGATTAGCTGCACCAGCTCCGGTGAGTCCTTCCAATTTATTAATTGGTGAAGGGATCTCGATAGATAGTTAAGATTCGTTCTCTAACGTTCTCGATTCGCTGCTCTCTGTTTCTCGTACTATTCGCCTGACTCTTACTCCGGTCCTCTCTACCTCAACGTGGCTAGCAGCCTGAGCGGCCGTGCATTTCCGTAACCATCCGCTCCCGTTCCCCCAAAGATCAGCACTTACGGTTGCGTTTCTCGATTTTACGCGTCCCCAAAGATCGACAGGATCCGTTAAGCTGTCGCCTCGTCCGATAGGTTCCCTCAGAGTTCTCGTTTTGGTGGAGTTGGGCCTGTTCCACCCCAACTCCCAGTTTGTACCGGCTCGTCAATTCCCATTGAAAAAAGAATTGCCTGGCGCCCGCCTGGCTTGCGGATGCACAAACGACGGGTGGACGGCCGAAGGTAACGTAGGCTGGTTCTCGAAGATAGTTCGCTCTCGGATGTTTTGCTATCGGTGTCGAGTTAAGGAAAAGAATTACGTTACACCTCATATACATAATTTTTTACAGCCGCCAATATATTTCTGACTGACGAAGGCAATTGCTTGAAACTCGGAGACTTCGGTTCAGCAGTACAAATTAAAGCTCACACGACAATGCCAGGCGAACTTCAGGGTTTCGTTGGCACGCAAGGTGAGAGACTTGACGGAATGTGTCTCATAAAAGTGACTGGTCGCAGACTCTAGCACTCGGTTAAATTACAGCATACATGGCACCGGAAGTTTTCATGAAGACAGGAAGCGAGGGACACGGAAGAGCTGCTGATATTTGGTCTGTCGGTTGTTGTGTTATTGAAATGGCAAGCGGTAGGAGACCCTGGGCCGAGTACGACTCGAATTATCAAATAATGTTCAAAGTACGTAATTAAAAGTAAGGAATGTAAGCTGTTCATGAATATATGAATGTGTCACATACATGCATTTTTTAGGTGGGAATGGGCGAGAGTCCGGCAACACCAAAAAATCTCTCAGCAGAGGGAAGAGATTTCATAGATAAATGTTTACAACACCAATCGAGAAAGCGAGCCACGGCAAATGCACTGCTTATACATACATTTGCTAAAGCCTATGAAGACGTAAATGCGGATCTGTCGTCGCGTTCGTATAATTCAGAGAATAAGCTGAGCCTAAATGATTAATAAGATGTCTGAGAGAGAGAGAATGACCAACAGGATGATAGAACAAAAAATTCCAATAAGATATATACAATTTTCCGTGCACTTACATATTGTTCGTCGTCGACCGAGAGAAGAAGTCTCTTACACCTGTATTTATAATTTCTAACGCATCCGCATTCCTGTAAATACTTATCAGCAAGTGTTAAGTCAAATGACAATATTTATTGTAGACTGCCACAGTATAGTGTCCATTTTTGTGTAGTTCGTACGTGCTTATAGTAATGATTATATTAATTATATCAGGATAGATTTATTCCCGTCATTACCTTTTTTGCAATTATGCTCATGTTTCTTGACACAGTGGAAAAAGAAACTTCGTTTGCGTGATTTGCATGGAACAAATTGTCCTTGATGCTTTTTATACTCTTATTCAGACTCAATAGCATATGCTGTCTGATTTCTTGTTTCTACATTTTTTTTAGTGTTTTATTGGGCCCTTTGAATTTTTATAGTCTGACGTAGCTTACACGAATCGTTTCTTTCGATTTACAAATCAAGCGGTCCGAGATCAGAAATGAAATTGTTTTTACCGCAAGAGGACCACACTTTTTTTTAGCATTTCAGTTTCCTGCTCCTCCAAATATTATTTATTATATATTCTTCAAGCTCCTCTTCGGTTGGAACTAAAGAGTTTAATTCTTTTGCCCATGTTCCAAGGCTCTGACATATGTCTAGTTCCTAGTCACTCATGGGAGTGTTTGAGTTCTGTGCCTTGATGGAACTTGGCCGATTAACTTCAGATTGCAACGAGATACATGATGACAATAAATCGACATATTTTTCAACAAAACTGTTGTTTTTCGATTATTTGTTTCGCCTAAAAAAAATAGGCAAGGGATCGTCGAACGGAGTAGTGATTTTTCATATCATCACTGTCTCTGTCACATGAAACCTCAATAAAACTAATAAACCGGAAGCTGCTCCAGGCAGCCTAGTTCGAATAAACAGACATTAATCTTGCAACGAATTTATCTTTATTGTTTCCTTTCATCGCACAGAAAAAAACGTACACTTAGTTACGACGCAGTTACGTGGCTGAGTTCCTTACGGAGGTATGCTTTGTATACTTTCTGTACAAACAGAAAGCCAAACTTTCTTAATAAAAATCATTTATTACTTACGCGACGCCGACGTTAAGCGCGCGCGAACTCAAAATCCAAGATGGCGAGGTTGTCTCTGACCGGGATTGGTTGTTACGTCACGTCTACATTCGGCAGAGAATCAGAAACCATCACGTAAGAGTTCGGCACCCGCGAAACGTCGCGCAATAAAGACTAAAGTAACTCTAAACAACAACATGCATTCAGTTTGCAAATGGCTGCCGCCTGATATGCGAGTGATATCTCTTAGCCGCAAAAGCGCGATCACAATGTTTCGCGATATGTATGAATTTGTCATTAGGATATAATTATACATTTCACCTCGCCGGGAGGTTAGTTCGTTCATCATCATTTAAAGCTAGAATAGGACACTTCCATATATCGTTCTTATGCTTGTGTACGTCTGTACATCTATATATTTATATAATTACTTTTATATATACCTATATAATATATCTGTAACAATAACGAAACACAACGTCGCTCTCTCGTATCTCGCAAGTGAGCATTTAAACGCAGCTAAACGTTAATAAAGTAACTTTGACTCTGATAAAAGTGTGAACGAGATAATGCACAATGAATAACAACGATCTGTGTAGGAATTGTTATCTAAGAGGGATTGCCGAATTATCAAGATTCCTCGTGTATGACTGTGGGTAAGTGGACCTCTATGATTTTCTGCGACTATTTTACTTTTACAATTTGAATCCTGCTGGCTATAAGCGCTGTGACTTTAAGCAGGGTGCGCGATTGAATATATTTTGAAGGTTCGTGGAAAAAGGTTGTGAGGTTGGGATGATCAGGGATTTAGAGAAACAGGCGATAGACAGATTAGACAGATAGATGCTAATGTCGCCGATCGGAAACCTTCGCTTGGTCCGATTAGTCGACCTACCTAAGAATTGGACAAGAGTTTACTGTGCGGGCGCCAACTCGAAATCGACTGGCTACACTTATAATGATGCTGCGACAGACGGGAGTCCATGTGATCTGGTAGAATCTATAATTCAAGGATTTTTCATATTTTTCTTATAACAAGATCGCCACAGTTTCTTCCAGATTGAACGGACTCTCGGGAGACACTGTACAGGCTAAAGTACACGACCACCGATCAAATCTATTATATTGCCTACTACACGCAGCGACTACAATTACTTCGTCGCATCGCTGTGAATATTTCTTAAAGGTATGTGTTTTTCTTTAGTGTTGAGGCGAGTGTCGTGTGTGTACAGACCGTTACAAAGTTGATTTCCCACACGTGCGGTGAAAAACGTCACGTTCCGATCAAATGTCTACATTTGCTTCGTGACTGAATGTGAATGTCTCTTCTGTGTCATGTTTAGTGTATACATAAATTCTCTTTATAGCTATTCGATTCTAGGATAAATACTTTCATCGATATCGACTTCCGTTTCCTGGCTAACGTACAAGACAGACATCTCTATCTCCCTTGGATGAGTCTTCTCGCTTGGTATGTATTATGCATAGACATATACCTTCTGTCTGATCCTGCTTGGACGTTCTCTCACTTTCAACAGCACCTGGATTCCCTTTTACTCTACTGCGTCCCTCTGCACGTTCCTCGAGACTATCACTGTTTCGTATTCTTTAACATAGCCGCCATCGCTTGCATACTGTGCTCGAGCGTTTGCGCGAATCGCATGGCGTTCGTACAGCCGTCGCTGTGAAACGCCGAGACGGAGAATATGAAGCCATTTTTTCGTACATTGTAAGCGCAGCCGTATCCGTCCGGAACGACTGGGCCGTAACCAGCGATTACGTCATTCCTTGTTGTTACCTGAAAGAAAGATTGTTTTTCAGGCCTTTTTTTTCCTTTTACTTAAGAGAATCGTTCCGTCGAATGATCTTGAAGTCGCGAGGTCATAGTTCATATGGCGAGGAGAAAGGGTTTGCGAACACGCGATAGAATGCACCAGGGGAATTTTCGTTATTTCCCAAGAGCTTCCTGCCATTTCCGTACGGTCTCGAGCCTACGGGAGACTCTCGAAGGATCACGAGGGTGAGGGCGCTGCTACGACTTCCGGCCCGTGCGACCCCAGCGTGGATTGCATCCGGTCCTCGAACGCCGCCGGAAAGTCGAAGCAATTACCTTTGTTGCCAAATTGAAGTGAACTAAACTACTATAAGGGATGAAACCGAATGGCCTCTCCCTTTAATTATCTTCGGTAAACTGACGCGACAAACGTTGACTTTGTCCTAGAGACAGACATCCCCGGCCGTGTATCCTGACATTGAGCTACTACGACGGACTTCCGCTCACCTGGGAGGTGGACAGGGCGAAGTGATTGACGATTTTATAAGCCTCGTCGGCAAAGATATCCGGTACAGGTTCACCAGCTTCCTTGGCAGCGTAGCGCAGTCCCATCAAATGATTATCGATACCCTGACCCATGATGTTGTCCATCATCTCCTTGGACTGTCGCTCCACAGCCACATCGAACAGTTCCTTGATCTTCTCCTCCTGTGAAAAAGACAATAGTTCTGGCAACCTGCTGGTATCCGCTGCCGAGTAACACAGAGACGATCGATCACCCAAGATAGCCGGTGCTATATCGAGGGCGTATATAAACATGCAGTGTGCGGAGGGTTGTTTGACGTGACTCTAGACTACTAGCAGCCTAGACCAAGAAAAAAAAAAGGGGGGGAGTGTCCACGGTTGCAGCTGTGCCAGTAGTTGCGTGCAGAAAATGAGGGAAAGAACGAGCTGAAACAATAACCTGATAATCGAGAAGGACCTTGCTAGGGTTCTCAGGATTCTCTTGCGTAACGAGGGCTGACGATAAGGTAAGAAAATAAATAGAAAATTCCCATGGTATTTGCCAAGGGCTGCCAGAGAGGATACCATACGCTCTTGAGGATCTCGCAAACACTCGAGGCAAAAGGACTCCCGGCGTTGTGCGTAGCCGCAGGATTAATTGATTGCCCTTTTCGAGGGCCGCCATCCTGGGCGTCCTGCCGCTCGGCTGTTCCTGCGTCTACGCAATTTTCCAGCCGCGAGGTCCTTTCCCTTTGAGATCCCCATCAGCCTTTTGGGTGGGCTGGATCCTCGTGTTCCTGGATCCTGTCCTGGGGAATCGCTCGAGGCTCCCCAAGAGAGCATCCTCGAGTAGCGAATAAAACATATCTTTTTTTTTTAGAAATAAGCAAAGAAACGAAGCGTTTTAAAACTTTATCTCTTTCTCTCTTGTTCGCTACGAAAAAATGGAAAAGATTCAGTTACACTGTAAATGGTGAACTGAACTCTTTTGGAGCCTTCCTCTTGGTCCGCGCTCTGCTGACTCG